>JAPVLO010001103.1:0-186451 GCA_027257055.1 Cephalopachus bancanus | reverse complement strand
TTGCCCAGGCGGGTCTCGAACCCGCGGGCTCAGGCAGTCCACTCACCTCGGCCTCCCAAAGGCGCGGGATGACAGGCTGAGCCACCGAGCCCGGCTTTTCTTTTTCTTTTTTTTTTGAGTCAGAATCTCACTCTGTTGCTCAGGTGATTCTTCTGCCTCAGCCTTCCAAGTAGCTGGAAACACAGGCATGTGCCATCACACCCAGTTAATTTTTTTTTTTTTTTTGAGTTGGCGTCTCACTCTGTCATCCAGGCAGGAGTGCAGTAGACTCAACCTGCTGGGCTCAGGCGATTCTTTCACCTCAGCCTTCCAAATAGCTGGAACCACAGGCATGCGCCACCACACCCGGCTAATTTTTTGATTTATTGGAGAGATGAGGTCTCGCCAAGTTGCCCAGGCTGTTCTCGAACCCTTGGGCTCGGGCAATCCTCTCACCTCGACCTCCCAAAGTGCTGGGATTACAGACGTGAGCCACTTTGCCTGGCCTGTTTATTTTAAGAGATCCAGGTTAGCCGGGCTCGGTGGCTCAGCCTGTAATCCCGTGATTTGGGAGGCTGAGGTGAGTGGATTGCCTGAGCCCACAGGGTCAAGACCCGCCTGGCAACTGGGCAAGACCTCGTCTCTCCAATAAATCAAAAAATCAGCCAGGTGTGGTAGCGCGCACCTGTCGTTCCAGCTACTCGGAAGGCGGAGGCGGAAGGATCGCCGGAGCCCAGCAGGTCGAGGCTGCAGTGGACAGGAGCGGCCACTGCACTCCATTCTGGGTGACAGAGTGAGACTCCAACTAAAAAAAAAAATAGTATTGAAAGTATAATCGGGCCAGTCATGGTGACTCGTGCCTGTAATCCCAACACTTTGGGAGACCAAAGTCGAAGGATTGCTTGAGCCCTGAGGTTTTTTATTTGTTTCTTTTTTTGTGTGTTGGAGTCTCTCTCTGTCGCCCAGACTGGAGTGCCGTGGCCGCTCCCAGCCACCGCAGCCTCGCCTGCTGAGCTCCGGCGATCCTTCCACCTCAGCCTTCCGAGTAGCCGGAATTACAGGCGCGCGCCACCACGCCCGGCTGATTTTTTTAATTTATTGTAGAGATGAGGTCTCGCCAAGTTGCCCAGGCGGGTCTCGAACCCGCGGGCTCAGGCAATCCACTCACCTCAGCCTCCCAAAGCGCTGGGATTACAGGCTGAGCCACTGAGCCCGGCTGAGCCCTGAAGTTTTAAGATTACAGTGGACTTGATGTTGCCACTGTCCTCTGGTCTCAGTGTCAAATAGAATTTGTTTCTTTGCTTTTTTTTTTTTTGGTCCGGGTCTCACTGTGTTGCAGGCTGGAGTGCAGTGGCATAGTCATGGCCCACCACAGCCTTGACCTCCTGGGCGCCTGTGTCAGCCTTGCGAGTAGATAGGACTACAGATGAGTGCCACCACGCCTGGCTTTTGCGTTCTCTCCTTCTTTCTTTCTCCTGCCTTCCTTCCTTCCCTCCCTTTGACATCTTGCTGTATTGTTCAGGCTGGTCTTGAACTCCTGGGCTCAAGAAGTTCTCCTGCCTCAGCCTCCCAAAATGCGGGGATTGCAAGCATGAGCAACTGCGTCTGGCCCCAAACAGAATTTCTATAAACGAAAACAATTATTGAGACCAGGTGTGGTGGCACACACCAGTAATCCCAGCACTTTGGGAGGCCATGTGGGAGGGCTGCTTGAACCCACAGGTTCAAGACCAGCCTGAGCAACATAGTGAGACTCTGTCTCTACAAAAAATAACAAAATTAGGCTGGGTGCGGTGGCTCACGCCTATTATCCCAGCACTTTGGGAGACTGAGGTGACGGAATTGCCTGATCCCATGGGTTCAAGAGCAACCTGGGGAACTTGGCAAGACCTCATCTCTACAACAAATAAAAATAAAAAAATTAGCCAGGCATGGTGGTATGTGCCTGTAGTTCCAGCTACTTGAAAGGCTGAGGTGGAGCTGGGCTCGGTGGCTCAGCCTGTAATCCCGCGCCTTTGGAGGCTGAGGTGAGTGGATTGCCTGAGCCCGCGGGTTCGAGACCCGCCTGGGCAGCGAGACCTCATCTCTACAATAAATCAAAAAAAACTCAGCTGGGCGTGGTAGCGCACGCCTGTAATTCCGGCTACTTGGAAGGCTGAGGCGGAAGGATCGCCGGGGCCCAGGAGGTAGAGGCTGCGGTGGCTGGGAGCGGCCACTGCACTCAAGTCTGGGCAACAAAGTGAGACTCCAACTCCAAAAAAAAAAAGAAAGAAAGAAAGGCTGAGGTGGAAGGATCACCTGAGCCCAACAGGTCGAGGCTGTGGTGGCTGAGAGTGTGCCACTGTCCTCCCGCCTGGATGACAGAGTGAGACTCTGACTAAAAATAATAATAATAATAATAATTTAAAAATTAGCTAGGCATGGTGACTTGTGCCTATAGCACCAACTTACTTAAGAGACTGAGGCAGTGCGGGTTCGAGACCCGCCTGGGCAACTTGGCGAGACCTCATCTCTACAATAAAAATCAAAAAAATCAGCCAGGTGTGGTAGCGCGTGCCTGTAATTCCGGCGACTCGGAAGGCTGAGGCGGAAGGATCGCCAGAGCCCAGCAGGTCAAGGCTGCGGTGGCTGGGAGCGGCCACTGCCCTCCAGTCTGGGCGACAGAGTGAGACTCTGACTCAGAAAAAAGAGACTGAGGCAGGAGGGCAGCTTGAGCCCAGGAGTTGAGGCTACAGTGAGCTCTGTTTGCACCACTGCACTCTGGTCTGGACAAGAAAGTGAGAACTTGACTCCAAAATTACTGAAATTAAGAGTCACAAAAGGAAAGCAGGAGAGAAGAATCACAAGGGGAGTTAGCAGCTGCATTCATGGTTGCTTCTGACTAGGCGCCAGGCCAGGAACACAGACGAAGTCAGGAATCGCATCCCTCGGGAGGCCAACGGACTGGGTGGGAAGACAGGCCTCTATCTGGAACTATGTAGAGCACAGTAGGGCCAGGCGGGGGGCTCACACCTATAATCCCAGCACTTTGGGAAAATATAAAAGACCGGCCAGGAATGCAGAATGTGGCCAGGCACGGTAGCTCACCCCTGCTTGGGAAGGCCGAGACAGGAGGATCTCTAGACCCCAGGAGTCTGAGAGTCCAGTGAGGCATGATGGCTCCATTGCCCTCCAGACTGGATGACAGAGCGAGACCCTAGCTCCAAAAAAATAAGAAAGGATCTAGAATGTAGGCCTAGAATCGTGCCTGAAATCGTGCTCAACAAGTATTCGTTGAATACATAAGACACAGAAACAAACAAGTCTCGGCCAGGCTCATGCCTGTAACCCCAGCACTTTGGGAGGGCGAGGCGGAAAGATTGTTTGAGCCCACGAGTTCAAGACCAGCCTGGGTTGCAGCACAGCGAGACTTTGTCTCTACAGAAAATAAAGTTAGCCGGGCATGGTGGTATGCACCTGTCGTCCCAGCTCCTCCGGAGGCTGAAGCAGAAGGATCACCCAGGAGGTCGGGGCGGCAGTGAGCCATGATCGCGCCACTGCAATCCAGCCTGGGCGACAGAGTGAGACTCCGCCTCTAGAAAATAAAAGAAAGCCAGGTGTGGTGGTTCACGCCCATAATCCCAGCACTTTGGGGGGCTGAGGTGAGAGGATTGCCTGAGCCTACTGGTTTGAGACCAGCCTGGGCAACTTGGCGAGACCTCATCTAGACCTCATCTCTACAGTAAATCGAAAAATTAGCTGGGCGTGGTGGTGCGCGCCTGTAGTCCCCGCTACTTGAACGGCTGAGGCCGAAGGATCGCCAGAGCCCAGCAGGTCGAGACTGCGGTGGCCATGAGCGTGGCACTGCACTCCAGTCTGGGCAACAGAGTGAGACTCCGACTCAAAAAAAGAAAAGAAAAGAAAGTCTAATATACCTAATCGGGTGTCAAAAGAAAGCAGAACGGAAGAACAGCATCACTAAAAGAGGAAACAGCTTCGGAACGGATGAACGGGACGAACGCAAAGTGCAAAGAGTCCCCGACGTGACAAGTGAGACGAAACCCACGCGGGGCTGAAACGTGCAAGATGCCGGAGACAAAGACCCAGCGGGCCTCCCAGGTGGCAACTGCGGCAGCAGCTGTATTTTCGGCTCCCGGGGAGTCCTCAGCTCCCTCCGAGTGGGGGTCCCACCCCACCCCTGGACGACGGCCTGGGCAGCCCGACGCCTGCTTCGCCGTCACCGCGAGTGAGAAGGCCCAGGTCGCCTCGATGGCCAGCAGCCTCCACGCAGCACGCGAAGCCCCAGGCGCCCGCCCGCCCGGCCGGAGGCGCCGCCAGCCCGCCCGGGGTCTTCTGAGCCCCCCCTCCGAGGCTGCGGCTGGGAGACAGCATCTCACGCTCGCCGGAAGGCGGGGCTCGCCTCGCGCCTCGAGCTGAGTCCCGGGCTCTCCCCGGGGGACTGGCTCTGCCCCCAGGGCCGCGGGCAGGAGGGACAGGCGGGGGGCGTCCTTCTCCGGGCGGCCTCGGGGGATGTGGCCGCTTGGGGGCGATAACAGGGGAGCTGGGACGCCTCGTGCCCTCTTCGCCCTCGGCCCCGCCGGTCCGGGCAGCCAGGACCGGCCCTCGCGGCGAGGGGACACCTGCCCTCCCCGGAGGGACCTCGCGCGGAGAACGCAGGGCGGCGGGCAGGGGGCGACCCCGCCCGGCCGAGGCCCCTCCGCCCGCCTTCCTGCCACGCCCCGGCCGGCCGCCAGGGGGCAGCCTCGGCCCTCGCGCCGCGGCCGCTCGGCGTCGCCCGCGGTCGCGCTGGGCTCAGGCCCCGGGGGGCGGACGGGAGGCCACGCCAGGGTCCGGCCGGAGCCAGAGCCGCGCCCCGGCGTCCCGGCTCAGCCCCGCCCCGGGCGTCCCCGTCGGGCCCGGCCTCTCCGCGGCCGTCTGCGCCCCCGCGTCCCGGCCGAGGCCCGCAGGCTGCACCCGCCCGGCGCGCCGACCCGGCCTCCCCCGCCGGACGCGGCTCCCCCAGCCGGCTCCGCCCCCCCGGGCCGTCCGAGCCTCGCCCCTCGCCCCTCGCCCCAGGCCAGCCCGGACCCCGGCTCGCGGCCGCGCCCCTCGTGGCTCCCGGGAGCGGGGAGTGTCCGGGCATCCAGGAGGCCGCGCTCCAGAACCTTCCCCGGAAGCGGCCAGGCCGTCGGCCCGCCCCCCGGCTCCCGGCGGAGCCCCGCGGCCTTCGGCGGTTCGGTTCTGGCTGCCCCTCGCCGCCGCCCCCCGCCCCGCGGCCGCCCCTTCTCCGACCCGCGCGGCCCCTGGGCGTCCGGCTGCCCGGAGGCCCGGCCGGACGCAGCCCAGGGCGGCCCCTCACCGCCTCTGTGGCCCTGGGCGTCGTCGTGGCGCCGCGGCCCGGCTGCCCGGCTGACGGCTCGGGGTGTGTCTTGCGGGGTCTCGCGCTGCTGCCCGGGCTGGGGTCGCGGCACCGTCAGCTCACGCAGCCTTGCCCGCCCAGGCCCGGCGACCCCTCCTCGGCCTCCCGAGTGGCCGGGACTGCCGTGCTCGCCGCCGGGCGGCTGACATTTTGAGTGTTTTGTCGCGATGAGGCCTCGCCACGCGGCCCAGGCTGGCCTGGGGCTCCCGGCCTCAAGGCATCCTCGCCCGTCGGGCTCGCGGGTGTGAACCGGCGACTTTGCTCGGCCGCTTTCTGTCCTTTTTCCCTCGTTCCGTCCAGACCCGCATCAGGTATCCCCACCCCCGAGTCCTCAGATCCTGGCTCAAACCCCACACTCCCAGATAAGCCTTGCCAAGGGACCCCACGCACACACCAACCCATGCTCATGTCACACGTGCGTACACACAAGTACACAGATACACATGAACATACACACATGTATGCACACCTATCAGCCCAGCGCTCTGGGAGGCCCAGGTGAGAGGCCTGCCTGAGCCCGTGGCTCAACACCAGTCCGGGCAACTTGGCGAGACCTCGTCTCTACCATGAATCAAAAAAATTAGCCGGGCGTGGTGGCGCGTGCCTGTCGTTCCAGCTACTTGGAGGGCTGAGGTGGAAGGATCGCGGAAGCCCAGCAGGTCGAGGCTGCGGTGGCCATGAGCATGCCACTGCCCTCCAGACTGGGAACAGAGTGAGACTCCGACTCAAAACAAACCAAAAGACAAAATAAAACCGACCAACGAAGCTGGTGTCTCTTTACGACGTGCACCGTGATGCTTTGACAGCCGTGCACGCTGTGGAACAGCTTCGTGAAGCCACAAACACACGTGTCCCCTCCTCCCGCATCTTGTGTGTGGCGAGAACACTGAAGTCCACTCTCGGTAATTTGTGAGTTGATACACGTCGGTACCGACCACCTGACATGCTGTGCGTTGGGTCGTGAACTGATCCTTGTCTCGCTGAAAACTTGTGCCCTTTGATTGTTGGGAGCCAACATCTATAGCTACATGGCTGAGGCCTGTAAAGGCCCATCTGGAAGATCGCCTCTGACATAGGATGTCAGTTATACCTATAACATTGGCGTGTGATCAATGACCAGTGTGCATACATGGCAGTAAAACTTATAAGTAAATCTCTGTACACCTGATGAAAGGTTATACAGCAGAATGACCTTGTCCTTTCTAAGTCTTACTTCTTTCTAGATATTTTTTAACTTCTATTTCCTGGTAGACTGGTGAGTCAGCTCTCGTTCCCAAAGGCAGTTTCTCCTAGGATTAAGATTAGAAACTAAATTATCATAATAGTTTTATTGCCCCGCCTTTTAGCCGGGCAGGGCGTTTTTCTTCAGCTCTTGTTCCCAAAGGCAGTTCCTCCTAGGATTAAGATTAGAAACTAAATTATAATAGTTTTATTGCCCCGCCGTTTAGCCGGGCAGGGCGTTTTTCTTCAGGACGTTTTTTCTAGTTTCGTTACATGCCGAAACTGTTTGCTTCAGCCCGTGGCCATTCCCATAGTAACTGCGCAGTCCATTATCCAAGAGTGTGGCAGACACTATTTGATTTTTAGAATAGACTTGTTCGGATAAGACATTCATTTAAGACGATATAATTTCCATCGGAAAGATTTAAACAGTAATAAGCATTCGTAGAAAACTTTTAGGTTTTGTTTAAGCTTTTTAAGTTTCCTTTTTTCAGATTATGACTTTAGTTCCTGTTCCTGTAGGCCAATTTTAAGATCCTTTGATTAGTACACCGAAACTTTCCCAACGCTGTAGTTTTTGCTTCTAATATGACAATAGGAAATTTTACACGTAGCCATGTATTAATATACTAGGAAAAAAGATTTAAGTTTTGGGTTAAAGTCGCAGTTTTATTAAAATAGAATGAGAATTATAGTGTTATGATTCTAAAATCATACGTCAATGATAATTATAAGATTTGATGATAAGGTATTAGCTTAATGAGATATAGCATAGTATTAAAGCCCAAACACTAGATCATGAAACTCATATAAGTCATGGTAAGAAATAAGTTTTGAATTAATTGTTGTAGAATTACAGGCCACTATGTTGAATCGTAATAGGTTAATGGAATAAATAAAAATTAAGTCATTTAAGTAAACTTATAAATTATAGTATAGTGTTAAGTTGATAATATCAATCGTTAAAAAATATTAGGAGTCAGTGAACTTGGATTGAACCTAGAGTTAACTAAGAAAGTTTTTGTATTAATCAGGGTTTAGGACAAAGAGTATAATATGAATGATTTGTTGAACACTATGGAAGACACTTTTAAACGGACTGTGTTTGTGCACCTGTGACCTTGATGTGAGATTTGCAAGGCACGCCTGCTTGGAGCTTGCAAGTCTCGTGATGGTCTTGTGATGCATAGTTTGTAAAGCGCAATATACATCATGGAGTTTGTACGCCCCCAGCAAGTGATTATCACACTGCTGGAGGGTATGAAACATGGTATATAAGTTGGAAGGAGTCCGAAGAAAATGTGGCTTCAGTCCTGATCAGACTGTTCCCAGAAGAATGGCCTCAGAGTCGTTTCTTCTCTCCGTCCGGATTCTCTGGAGCGGGTCCTCACCCTTCCCCCTTTGGTCGGGCTGGAACCCCGACATTTGATCAACACCGCCTCACTCCTGCCCCAGGTCTTAGACCCTTAACCCAGGGCCTGGCACAGAGTAGGTGCTCAATAAGTCGTCGGACAGATTCATCCCACACAGCGCCCCTCATGCCTAAATCTTCAACCCTGCCCTCCCGGGCTGGTCTCCCTGAACATGCTCAGGCTCCTGCCTTTCTAACAAATATCCTTCTTCCTGTATATTTGCAAGTCATGCAGTTGTCCTCATTTCTGTTTCTCTGTATTCTGATTTTATTTAACCTTTTTTTTTTTTTTTTTTTTTTAGAAACAGGGTCTCGCTCTGTCACCCCAAGCTGGAGTGCAGTGGCACAATCATAGCTCACGGCAGCCTTGAATTCCCGGACTCAAGGCATCCCCCTGCTTCCGTCTTCCAAGTAACTGGGGGCTGCAGGTTTACGTCACCACACTGGCTTTTATTTTACTTTGTTTCAAGCAGGGTTTCACTCTGTCTCCCAGGCTGGTTTGCAGGGGTGCGATCGTAGTTCACTGTAACCTCAAACTCCTGGGCTCAAGCAATCCGCCCACCTCGGCCCTCCCGAGCGGCTAGGACTACAGGCGCACGTCACAGCGCCTGGCTAATTTTCTTATTTTTTGTAGAGACGAGGTCTCGCCATGTTGCCCAGGCTGGTCTCGAACCCCTGGGCTCAAGCATCCCTCTCGTTTTTTGCCTCCCAAAGTGCTGGATTACAGGTGTGAGCCACCGCACCCAGCCTATTTGATCATCTTGATCTGAAATCACCAAGCTTTGGGTTTTTTGTTTCCCTTATTCCTCTTTTCTTGAAACTTCCTATCTGGTTTAGAAAATAAACTTGATTTCCTCCAGCCAGTTCGCCCACAGTCTGCCCTCCGCTCTGTCTCATGGGTGGTCGCCTGCATCTGCTTGGACGCCCACATCTTTTGCGCTCATATTTTTAATCTTTTAATCCCAGACCGGAGGCTTTGATCGTCTACCTTCCTAAATCACATTTATTTTGTCACTTTATCATTATTTTAAACCTCTTAACTTCCATCTCTCGTTAAGAGTAACTTTCAGGCCTGAGCTTCTAGTTTTTAATCTTAATTTTGGACTTGGCGATTGTAACTTGGCATTACACGCTCACCCTCGCGTGTATAAAGCTTTTGTCCTCCTGGTGCCAATCTTTTATTCTTTCATCTTACCTATTTCTCACGATTAAAAACAATTCTGGATTTCGCGTCTTGACTGGATCTTCCATTTTCTCGGCCTAAAACCCCCTTTTCTCTGTGATTGTGTCTTGTCAGCCGTCCATGTGTTCAGGCCTCACGAAGCCCTGGACAGCCGTGACTCTGTGACTCTGCGACACGGCCGTGTTTTGCAGGTAGAGAAGCAGTGGCCCGAGGTCACGGGGCTGGCAGCAAGGGAGGGACAGCTAGCCCCGGCGCTGGGGTTCCCGGCTCCTCCTCCCTGTCTCCGGGTCCTGCGCCCTCTCCTCCCAGAGGCCCCTAGTGCCTTCCAGGGGGTCAAATGTGTCAGACCCCTGGCTGACCCTGCGGGCGCCCTTCAGACCACCCCATGGCTCCCTGTGTCTTTTCTGCTTCTTTTCTCTGAGTCAGGGTCTCGCTCTGTGGCCCAGGCTGGAGCATAGCGTCGTGACAATGGCTCACCACAGCCTCAACATCCTGGGTTCAGTGGTCCTCTGGCCTCAGCCTTCCGAGTCGCTGGGACTACAGGCGTGTGCCCCTGCACCCAGTCTTTTTTACTTTTTTTTTTGAGTCGGAGTCTCACTCTGTCGCCCAGACTGGAGTGCATGGCCGCTCCCGGCCACCGCAGCCTCGACCTGCTGGGCTCCGGCGATCCTTCCGCCTCAGCCTTCGAGTAGCCGGAATTACAGGCACAGGCTACCACACCCGGCTAATTGTTTTTTTTTTATTATTTATTGTAGCGATGAGGTCTCCCCGCAGGTCTCGAACCCGCGGGCTCAGGCAATCCACTCACCTCAGCCTCCCAAAGGTGCGGGATGACAGGCTGAGCCACTAAGCCTGGCGTTTACATTTATTTTTAAATTTTTCCTTTTTTTTTTTTGTAGAGACAGGGTCTTGCTATGCTGCCCAGGCTGGTCTCGAACTCCTGGCCTCAAGCCATCCTCCTGCCTCAGCCTCCTGAGTTGCCGGGATTGCAGGCATGAGCCACCACGCCCGGCACCCCCCGCCTTTTCCCAGCCGCTCTTCCTCACTCCAAGAGACTCGAGAGACCACAGCTCCTTTTTCTGGGCCGTCGCCGGCCTCTCCGTGCAAACATCACCTCGGCTTACTGAGGCTTGTGGCTGCCTGAAACCTCATGCCACCAGGCTTTGCCCAAGGACTCACACGTCTTCCACTCTGTGACCTCTGACACCCACAGCCCTTGGAGTCGGGGCCATTAGGCCAGGGCTGTGCCACACACCTTGAGGGATCGGGGCAGCGGGTCTCACCGAGGCGCTGCCCTTTGGATCTGCCAGACTCCGTGCTGGAGTCCAGAGAACTGGCGTGAGGGCGAACAGGCCAGAATCTGGGCCAGGCCCTGGCCCAGCATCACCCCGGGCTGCCCTGACACGCTGCAGGGCCGGGTGGTCCGGCCATTCGCCGTCGGCCATGTGGCCACTGGGCGGCCATGCTGCACGATGACTGGGCGGCGGGGGGTCATTCGCATCATAGAAGCTGTGTTCGAGGGTCTCCGGGCCAGCTGGACTCCAGGCACAGCCAGCTCGGGCAGACGTGTCCTCAGCCATGACGGTCTTTGGGTCACCCTTAACGGGTCCACAGGGATGAACTCATGACCTCCAGCCAGCCAGCAGATTCCTCCTTGTTTCCTGCCAGATCTAAGGCCCGTCACCAGGACTGTCTCAGACTTACCTCGCCCCAGCTGGGAAGAACAGAGACGTCATTTTTTGGTTTGGTTTGGTTTGGTTGGAGGTGGAGTCTCGCTCTGTCACCCAGGCTGGAGAGCAGTGGCACACTCACGGTCACCCCGGTGTCACCCGAGCGATCCTTCCACCTCAGCCCCCCAAGGAGCCGGAACTAAAGGCACGCGCAACCATACCCAGATAAGTTTTGATGTATTGTAGAGACGAGGTCTCACCAAGTTGCCTGGGCTGGTCTTGAACCCGTGGGCTCAGGCAATCCACTCGCCTCGGCCTCCCAAAGTGCTGGGATGACAGGCTGAGCTACCCCTCCCTGGCCAGTTGTGTTTTTTTTTAAGTACTAGGTCTGTGATAAGAAGAGTTTCCAGAGAAAGCAACACACATTATAGGGTTCCGTTTATACAAGGAATAAAACGGGCAACAGTAATCTAGGCCATTGGAAATCAGGGTAGCTCCCTCCTGGGACCGCATGAGGACCAGCAGGAGGGTTGAGAGGATTTCTGGCGACCTGAAATATTCTTTTTTTTTTTTTTTTTTTTGAGTTGGAGTCCCACTCCGTCGCCCAGACTGGATTGCAGTGGCTGCTCCCGGCCACCGCAGCCTCGACCTGCTGGGCTCCGGCGATCCTTCCGCCTCAGCCTCCCAAGTAGCTGGAACTACAGGCGTGCGCTACCATGCCTGGTTAATCTTTTGATTTATTGTAGAGACGATGTCTCGCCAAGTTGTCCAGGCGGGTCTCGAACCCGCGAGCTCAGGCCATCCACTCACCTCAGCCTCCCAAAGCGCGGGATTACAGGCTGAGCCACCGAGCCCAGCTAGGCCTGAAATATTCTATTTCCTGATCTAGGCACTGGTGACTTGGAAGTGTTCTGTTTATGAAAATCCTGCATGCTGGGCCTGGCAAGGAGGTTCATATCGGTAATCCCAGTACTTGGGGAGGCCGAGGTGGGAGGATCCCTGGAGCCCCGGAGTTTGAGACCAACCCGGACAACACAGCAAGACCTCGTCTCTACTGAAAAATTAGCCAGGCGTGTTGGCACATGCCTGTAGTCCCAGGTTCTCAGGAGGCTGAGGTGGGAGGATCACCTGAACCCAGGAGATCAAAGCTGTGGTGACCTGTGATCAGGCCACTGGACTCCAGCCTGGGCAACAGAGTGAGAGCCCAACTTAAAACACACACATGCACACACACACGTGAAGTACTCATGCCTGTAATCCCAGCACTTTGGGAGGCTAAGGCAGAAGGATCGCTTGAGGCCAGGAGTTTGAGACCAGCCTGGGCAGCATAGCGAGACTCCATCTTATAAAAATAAGAAAATTGGCTGGGCACAGTGGCTCAGCCTGTAATCCCAGCACTTTGGGAGGCCGAAGCAAGTAGATTGCCTGAGCCCATGGGTTTGAGACCAGCCCGGGCAACATGGTGAAACCTCATCTCTGCAATAAATCAAAAATCAACCGGGCATGGTAGCGCGCACCTGTGGTTCCAGCTACTCGGAAGGCTGAGGCGGAAGGATCGCCGGAGCCCAGCAGGTCGAGGCTGCGGTGGCCGGGAGCAGTTAAACCGCCTCTGTCAGGCCTGAAAAGCGCCAGAGTGACTTGCTGAGACGAGTGTCGCCGTCAAGTCTGGACCAGCCGGGAGCCTTGCCGGAAAGTGACTTGCGAGTCGCGGGTCTGAGCCCTTTGACTGTCTTCACCAGCTGTGAGTCCAAAACCTGCCTAGGCCCTGGGAGAGCTGCATCCTCGGCCTGCAGGGAAATGTATACATTTCTGTTTGTTTTAATTATTTTTTTTAAGAGACAAGGTCCTGCTCTGTCCCTGACCTGGAGTGCAGTGGCGAAATCCTAGCTCTCTGCAGCCTCCAACTCCCAGGCTCAAGCGTTCCTCCCGCCTCAGCCTCCTGAGCACCTGGGACTACAAGCCTATGCCACCAAGCCTGGTTAATTTTCTTTCTTTCTTTTTTTTGAGTTGGAGTCTTACTCTGTCGCCCAGACTGGAGTGCAGTGGCCGCTCCCGGCCCCTGCAGCCTCGACCTGCTGGGCTCCGGCGATCCTTCCGCCTCAGCCTTCCAAGTAGCCGGAATTGCAGGCATGCGCTACCACGCCCGGCTGATTTTTTGATTTATTGTAGAGATGAGGTCTCGCCAAGTTGCCCAGGCGGGTCTCGAACCCGCGGGCTCAGGCAATCCGCTCGCCTCGACTCCCCAAAGTTCTGGGATGACAGGCTGAGCCACCAAGCCTGGCCCACTTGGCTAACTTTTAAAAAATTTTGTAGAGGCCGGGTTCGGTGACTCAGCCTGTAATCCCATCACTTTGGGGAGCTGAGTCGAGTGGATTGCCTGAGCCCAGGTTTGAGAACGACCCAAGTAACTTGGCAAGACCTCATCTCTACAATAAATCAAAAACTCAGCCGGGCGTGGTTGCACGCGCCTGTAGTTCCAGCTACTTGGAAGGCTGAGGCAGAAGGATCGCCGGAGCCCAGCAGGTCGAGGCTGCGGTGGCCGGGAGCGGCCACTGCACTCCAGTCTGGGCGACAGAGTGAGACTCTAAACCCCTCCAAAAAAATAGCAACATAGTCAGGCACAATGGCTCAGCCTGCAATCCTGCACTTCGGGAGGCCAAGGCGAGTGGATTGCCTGAGCCCATGGGTTTGAGACCAGCCCAGGCAACTTGGTGAGACCTCGTCTCTACAACAGATCAAAGAATTAGCCAGGCATGGCAGCACGTACCTGTCGTTCCCGCTAGTTAGATGGTTGAGGCAGAAGGATCGCCATCGTCCAGAGGGTTGATATTGCGGTGGCCATGAGTGCGCCACTGCACTCCAGCCTGGGTGACAGAGTGAGACTCCAACTCAAAAAAATTTTTTTTTTTTTTTGTAGAGATGAAGTCTTGCTATAATGTTCAGGCTGGTCTTGAACTCTTGGGCTCAAGCGATCCTCCTGCCTCAGCCTCCCAAGGTCCTGGGATTACAGGGATGAGCCACCATCTGGCTCAATTTCAGAACATTTTTATCACTCCAAAAAGAAGTCCACTACCCTTGCCCATCACTACCCTGCCCCATCTTTTTATTACTCCCAGGAATAGCTGTGTTTACCTGGACAATCGTTCACTTTTATCTTTTGGATACAAACAGATCATGTTTCCCTCTGTGTATCAGTTCTCAAAAAGTTCAAAGATATTTGTGGCCCACCTTTGACAAGACACAAGCCTTCACCTCTGGGTTTATTTTCTTGCTCTTATTTCTCCTAATTTCCTAACTGGTTCTGTTTCATCTTTGCCTACGTAAGTTGAAAAACACCCATCGTGATTGACCAGGCAGCACTGGATTCATGGATTAGTTTAAGGAAGAATTACCTGCTTATCCTTGAGCGTGGTATTTCCATTTATCTAAGTGTTTTAAAAACTATGGCCGGGCTCAGTGGCTCAGCATCTAATCCCAGCACTTTGAGAGGCCGAGGCAAGCAGATTGCCTGAGCCTGCGGGTTCGAGACCAGACTGGGCACCTTGGCGAGACCTCATCTCTACAATAAATCAAAAATTAGCCAGGCACGGTAGCACGTGCCTGTAGTTCTGGCTACTTGGAAGGCTGAGGCAGAAGGAGCCCAGCAGGTTGATGGAGCCCAGCAGGTTGATGCTGGGTTGGCCATGAGCATGCCACAGCACTCCAGCCTGGGTGACGGAGTGAACTCCAACTCAAAAAAAAAAAAATTATGTCCCTAGGTTAATTTTCCAGTGTCATTTATTTCAACTTTTAATACATTTGTTCCAAAGTGCCTTATATTTTGTTTTGGACCATCCAGTAAACGGTGCTAGGACAATTAGGTGTCCGTACGGAAAAAGAATAAAATTAGATTCCCACCTCCCACACATGCAAAACACAGAGGAATTAAAGAACGAAATGTGAAAAGAAAAGTTAGAAAACGTTTCTTAAAATGTGGAATTGGAAAATGTATCAGATTGGAAAAACCCAAAACAATAGTGGCTTAAATAAATACTCACTTATCTAACATTATTTCTATGTCAGGTATAATCTCTATAGAAGCAGGCAAAAAATCAAAACCAAACCAAACCAGAAAAACCGTTATGACTGATTCACAATGATGTCGAGAATGACACGTCTAACCTTCCGTCCTGCTGTACTTAGCACATGGCTTCCAGGCCAAGGTCACCTCAGAGTCCAAGGTAACTGCTGGAGCTCCATGCATCATATTGACATTCTTCATGCCAGAACGAGACAGGAAAATGTCCCAGAGTTTCCACGATACACTTTCACTCACATTTTTTTTTTAATTCAGAGTGAACGTTTAATAAAGAGACTATTGGGTGATTTGGGGTAGCATTTTAAAATATCAAATGGAGCCGGGCTCGGTGGCTCAACTTGTAATCCCGCGCCTTTGGGAGGCCGAGGTGAGTGGATTGCCTGAGCCCGCGGGTTCGAGACCCGCCTGGGCAACTTGGTGAGACCTCATCTCTACAATGAATCAAAAAAATCAGCCGGGCGTGGTAGCGCGCCCCTGTAGTTCCAGCTACTTGGAAGGCTGAGGCGGAAGGATCGCCGGAGCCCAGCAGGCCGAGGCTGCGGTGGCCAGGAGGGGCCACTGCACTCCAGTCTGGGCGACTGAGTGGGACTTCAACTCAAAAAAATAAATAAGTGTCGGGGTACCAGCCCCGACCAAGGGTAGGGTGAGGACCCGCTCCAGAGAATCCGGACGGAGAGAAGAAACGACTCTGAGGCCATTCTTCTGGGAACAGTCTGATCAGGACTGAAGCCAAATTTTCTTCGGACTCCTTCCAACTTATATACCATGTTTCATACCCTCCAGCAGTGTGATAATCACTTGCTGGGGGCGTACAAACTCCATGATGTATATTGCGCTTTACAAACTATGCATCACAAGACCATCACGAGACTTGCAAGCTCCAAGCAGGCGTGCCTTACAAATCTCACATCAAGGTCACAGGTGCACAAATACAGTCCGTTTAAAAGTGTCTTCCATAGTGTTCAACAAATCATTCATATTTGTCCTAAACCCTGATTAATACAAAAACTTTCTTAGTTAACTCTAGGTTCAATCCAAGTTCACTGACTCCTAATATTTTTTAACGATTGATATTATCAACTTAACACTATACTATAATTTATAAGTTTACTTAAATGACTTAATTTTTATTTATTCCATTAACCTATTACGATTCAACATAGTGGCCTGTAATTCTACAACAATTAATTCAAAACTTATTTCTTACCATGACTTATATGAGTTTCATGATCTAGTGTTTGGACTTTAATACTATGCTATATCTCATTAAGCTAATACCTTATCATCAAATCTTATAATTATCATTGACGTATGATTTTAGAATCATAACACTATAATTCTCATTCTATTTTAATAAAACTACGACTTTAACCCAAAATTTAAATCTTTTTTCCTAGTATATTAATACATGGCTACGTGTAAAATTTCCTATTGTCATATTAGAAGCAAAAACTACAGCGTTGGGAAAGTTTCGGTATACTAATCAAAGGATCTTAAAATTGGCCTACAGGAACAGGAACTAAAGTCATAATCTGAAAAAAGGAAACTTAAAAAGCTTAAACAAAACCTAAAAGTTTTCTACGAATGCTTATTACTGTTTAAATCTTTCCGATGGAAATTATATCGTTTTAAATGAATGTTTATCCGAACAAGTCTATTCTAAAAATCAAATAGTGTCTGCCACACTCTTGGATAATGGACTGCGCAGTTACTATGGGAATGGCCACGGGCTGAAGCAAACAGTTTCGGCATGTAACGAAACTAGAAAAACGTCCTGCCTGGCTAGAGGCAGGGCAATAAAACTATTATGATAATTTAGTTTCTAATCTTAATCCTAGGAGAAACTGCCTTTGGGAACGAGAGCTGACTCACCAGTCTACCAGGAAATAGAAGTTAAAAAATATCTAGAAAGAAGTAAGACTTAGAAAGGACAAGGTCATTCTGCTGTATAACCTTTCATCAGGTGTACAGAGATTTACTTATAAGTTTTACTGCCATGTATGCACACTGGTCACTAATCACACGCCAATATTATAGGTATAACTGATATCCTATGTCAGAGGCGATCTTCCAGATGGGCCTTTACAGGCCTCAGCCATGTAGCTATAGATGTTGGCTCCCAACAAATAAGTAAATAAAAATAAAATAAAATAAAATATCAAATGGGGGCAGCACATGGTGGCTCATGCCTGCAATCCCAGCACTTTGGGAGGCTGAGGTAGGAGGATCACTTGAGCTCAGGAGTTCAAGACCAGCCTGGACAACACAGAAAGACTTCGTCTCTGCAAAATAATCAAAAAAGGCCTGGTGGTGCATACCTGTAGTGCCAGCTGCTTTTTCTTTTTCTGCAATCAAGTTGCCTGTCTCTCCTAAGCAAGTAGCTGCATTTAGGAATCCCCTGAATAACCAGGAGAGTTTCCCATCTCAAGACTCTTTTTCAAAAGTTTTTGATTTTATTTATTTTTTGTTAATTTTTATTATAAAGGTGTGGGGTACATTTCAGGGTTAAATCTATAAACCTTGATCATGCAGCCACCCTGGTTGATGAGGTGTGCCCCTCCCTCCCCTAGCGGTTTCCTTCAACTGTCAATCCCACCCTCCCGAAATCACTCAAATTTTATTGCACAGATATTAGCTTAATGGTCATACTGAGCTGAAAAGCAGGCGAAGAAGTACAGTCTTTTGGCTGGTGGCACTATGTCCGGCTAAAAACTAGAATTTTGTTACTGAGGAAGAAGCATACAATGGATATTGGTGGCCACCAACAAGATCAGTCACAGAAAGTTCTTCTTCTTCTTCTTCTTTTTTTTTTTAATGAGTTGGAGTCTCACTCAGTTCCCCAGACTGGAATGCAGTGGCTGTTCCTGGCCACCACAGCCTTGACCTGCTGGGCTCTGGCAATCCTTCCGCCAACAAGTAGCTGGAACTACAGGTGCGCGCTACCACGCCCGGCTAATTTTTTGGTTTATTGTAGAGATGAGGTCTCGCCAAGTTGCCCAGGCGGGTCTTGAACCCACGGGATCAGGCAATCCACTCACCTCGGCCTCCCAAAGGCGCGGGATTCCAGGCTGAGCCACCGAGCCCGACTCAGAAAGTTCATCTTAAACAAGACCCCAAAGTACAAATGTGTAAGGCTGGGCTTACAAATGTGTAAGATCGCATTGGCTTATGCCTGTGATCCCAGCACTTTGGGAGGCTGAGGTGGGAGGATTGCTTGAGCCCAGGAATTCTAGATCAGCCTAGACAACATAGAAAGACCTTGCTGCTACAAAAAATAAAAAATAGGCCAGGTTTGGTGGCTCAGCCTGTCATCCCAGCACTTTGGGAGGCTGGGGCGAGTGTATTGCCCGAGCCTGCGGGTTCCAGACCAGGTTGGGCAACTTGGCAAGACCTTGTCTCTACAATAAATCAAAAATTAGCTGGTGTGGTAGCTACTCGGAAAGCTGGGGTGGAAGGATCGCCGGAGCCCAGCAGGTCAGCGCTGGGGTGGCTGTGAGCGTGCCACTGCACTCCAGTCTGGGCGACAAAGTGAGACTCCAACTCAAAATAAATAAATAAATAAATAAAATAGATAGAAAGATAAAAATTAGCTGGGTGTGGTGGTGCACACTTGTAGTCCCAGCTAATCAGGAGGCTGAGGTGGAAGGATCTCTTGAGCCCAGGCGTTTGAGGCTGTGGTGAGCTGGGGTCATGCCACTGCATTCCAGCCTGGGGGGCTGCGCTGAGACCCCCCCCAACTCAAAAAAAAAGAAAAAAGTGCACAACCGACAAACATGATTAAATTTCAGACTTGTACTAAAAAAACACGGTTATGACTTTAATAAATAAAAAACCTGAAAACAAAAGAAAGGCAGATCTTAGTTTGGGGAAAGATTTGTGATGCACATAACTGACAAAGGCCTGGGCTCTAACATACGCAAAGAATTCCTACAGATCCAGAAGAAAAAAATAAAAATCCAGGGTATAAAACAGACTTTCGTGCACCCAACAGGGACGGGAGCGCCTGGCTTTGGTTTGAGGACCTGGAGGCGGGAGTGGGGTGGGGGGGGAGCTTGACAAGCCAGCGGGGTTCACACCGGCCTCCCATTCACCAACAGGAGGCTGGCGTGGCTTGGAGTCAAGCTGGGGGTCTTTGACCTAAGAGCAGCCCACCCCAAGGAGAAGCGCAAGCAACCCAGGCGGCGCTTCCCCCTTAAGAGAGCGGGACGGAGGCGGCAGCCCGCAGGGACCCCTCGCCCGCGCCCCTCGGCTTCTCTCCGAGCGCCCTCTCCGGCCACCGACAGGCCACGAGGGCGGAGACGGGGGGGGGGGGGGTGCGGCCGCCTTGGGCTCTGATTGGTCCCTCCTCGGTCAATCACGATTGTCGGGCCGCTCTGAGAACTGTGATTTGTGGTTTGGGCCTCAGCGCCCACCCCCGGACCCGGGGAGGCACCGCCCCGCGAGGCGCGCGTCCCTGAAGGTGGGGCTCGCCCATCCGGGCAGAAAAACGCTGGAAATGGCCACTCCGGAGCGTGAGGGGCTGGGAAGAAGGAAAAAGGGGTTTGCCTCCCGCTGCCAGGGCGAGGGAGGACTTGGAGGAGGGAGGGGCCTCTTGGCGTGTTTGCCGGAAGGCGCCCTGGGAGGGCTTCGGAGCCAGGGATGGGCGGAGCTCCTTAGGGAGCACGCCGCCCTCCCGGCCCCTTTCCTTCGCAAACGGGGAAACTGAGACCCGGAAGGGCAAAGGGCCCTCCAGGGGCATCCGACCACAAGCCCCTGCCTTTGCCTGGACTCTCAGGGCCAAGGGGGCCACCTCTTCTCCTGTGAAGCGGGGTCCCCCAGAGGGAGGGTCTCCCTCGGGGAAGGGGGGGGCGGTTGCTGTCTTCTTTCGCACCTTGGAAATGTTAATTGGGAAAATTATGCAAAGGAGCCCAGATTGGAGATGCTCATTTGAATCTTAACAAGGTGTCGACATTAAAAATAGCTGGAGGAAGGTGTGTGTTAGGTCTGAGGCTGGAGGGGGCTGCCGGCTGGGCGGGGGAGGCCTGGGAGCCTCGGGGACCCCCGCTGCAGCCCTGTTCTCTCTAGTTCCTGGGGCGTGCGTTTTTCTCGCGCTGGGCATCCAGGTCATGGATCTAAAAATCAGGTCTGACCGCCTCTGCCTTTACCGGACTGAGGCTCCCCGTTGCCCGCAGGACAGAGCCAGGCCTCTCGGTCTTGCACTCAAGGCCCGACCCGCCTGGTCCCCCAGCCTGGTCTCCCACCACGTCCCCAGCACTGCCGGGTGCCCCGCCTGAGGGACGCGCCCCTCTGAGCACCCCAGACCCACCCTGACTCTGGCCCTCCGCACAGACCGCTCCTGCTGCCTGGAACAGCAGGTCCTCTTTTCTGCCAGGACTGCTGCATCGGATTTCCAGCACCGGCTCAAAGGCACCTTCCGGTGGCTCTGGGCCAGCTGGTCGCCTCTGGCTTTGCTCCTTCTCCGGCGCCTTCCAGAGCCTTCTGCGGCACCTGCTCTTGGGTTGATGCATCTGGTTCTGGCGCCCTAGTCGACGTGATCCCTGAGGTCGGAAGCTGCGTCCAGGTCCTCCCCTCCGCCCAGCCCGACCCAGAGCCAGCCCCTGCGACCCGCACAGAGAAGGTTCAGGGTATTAGACGTCGAGTGGCCTCAGGCTGCCTCCCTGGCCCTTCAGAGATGGCGCCACCAGGCCTTGGGGACTCAGGCCGCACCCTCACCCTAGCCTGTCCTCAAGGGCAGTCGGGGGAGGGGAGGGAGCGCAGAGGAGGCTGGTTATTAATTAAAAAGCAAGTCATGCTCGGGTCCTGCTTCATTCCAATAAGAGCCGTCAAGGGTATTAATTACCAGATCTGGCGATAGACGCGGGTGAGGTTCACACAGACCGGGAAGGATCCCGGTGGTCAGAATACCAATGAATGCCGGCCTCCTCGGCTCCGGGCCCGGGATGAGGGGGGCCGGGGTGTCACGGGCCGGGAGGATGGTGCATGGGGATAATCACATCCCCGCCCCTGGAGTCCTCTCCCCATCCTGTCCCGAGATCCAGGCAGGGGCCACCTGCTGCTTCCATATGCCGGTTCATCCCACTCCCCACGGCCTTGTGCGATGGGCTCTACTTTTATTTATTTTTTTTTTTATTTTATTTTTTGAGTCGGAGTCTCACTCTGTCACCCAGACCGGAGTGCAGTGGCCGCTCCCAGCCACCGCAGCCTAGACCTGCTGGGCTCCGGCGATCCTTCCGCCTCAGCCTTCCCAGTAGCCGGAATTACAGGCGTGCGCTACCATGCCCAGCTAATTTTTTATTTATTGTAGAGATGAGGTCTCACCAAGTTGCCCAGACGGGTCTCGAACCCTCGGGCTCAGGCAGTCCACTCACCTCAGCCTCCCAAAGGCGCAGGATTATAGGCTGAGCCACCGAGCCCGGCTTATTTTATTTTTTGATGGACTCTACCTCTATCCCCATTTTGCGGCTGATGACATCAGGGCACAGAGAGGTGTTGGAACTTGACAGGGTCACACAGCTACCAGTGCTGAGACACCAGCTTGTGCTTTTATTGGGGGGGGCAGAGTCTCACTCTGTCACCCAGGCTAGAGTGCAATGGCATGATCCTGGCTCACTGCAACCTCCAACTCCTGGGCTCAAGAGAACCTGCTGCCTCAGCCTCCCGAGTAGCTGGGACTACAGGCACACACCACCATGCCTGAGTTGGAGTCCCACTCTGTCACTGAAGCTGGAAAGTGCAGTGGCACTCTCACGGCCACCGCAACCTCAACCTGCTGGGCTCCAGCGATCCTTCCACCTCAGCCTGCCAAGTAGCTGGAACCACTGGCATGTGCCACCGTGCCCGGCTGATCTTTTGATTTATTGTAGAGATGAGGTCTCGCCAAGCTGCCCAGGCTGGTCTCGACCCCTGAGCTCAGGCAATCCTCTTACCGAGGTATGCCCAGCTGCTTTTTAAATTTTTCTAGAGACAAGGTCTCCTGTGTTACCCAGGCTGGTCTCGAACTCCTGGGCGCAAGCAATCCTCCCACCTCGGCCCCCCAAAGTGCTGGGGTGACAGGCATGAGCCACCATGCCCAGTTCTTAGTCACAAAGGACACACAAGGACCCAGAGGAGCGGGGCTAGCGTCCTCAAAGCAACCCTTCACACAGATGAGGGAATCGAGGCAAGAGAAAGCGTCAATTGCCAGAATCACCCCCCACACTGGTGGAATGTCAACTGTGTCCCCTGACACTCAGCCCAGAATTCTCCCTCCTCACCAGACTAAGACAAATTTCTTCGTGAATAGAAGTTTGAGCTGAGGCCGGGCTCGGTGGCTCAGCCTGTCATCCCAGCACTTTGGGAGGCTGAGGCAAGTGGATTGCCTGAGCCCGCGGGTTCGAGACCCACCCGGGCAACCTCTTCTCTACAATAATTTTTTTTTTTTTTTGAGTTGGAGTCTCACTCTGTCGCCCAGACTGGAGTGCAGTGGCCGCTCCCGGCCACCACAGCCTCAACCTGCCGGGCTCCGGGGATCCTTTCCGCCTCAGCCTTCCGAGTAGCCGGAATTACAGGCACGCGCTACCACGCCCGGCTGATTTTCTGATTTATCATAGAGATGAGGTCTCGCTGCCCAGGCGAGTCTCGAACCCGCGGGCTCAGGCCATCCACTCACCTCGGCCTCCCAAAGGCGCGGGATGACAGGCTGAGCCACCGAGCCCGGCTTACAATAAATTTTTAAAAATTAGCCGGACATGGTAGTGTGCGCCTGTAGTTCCAGGTCCTTGCCAGGGCGGGGGTGAAGGGACCCCAGATGGGCCAGGACTAGGGACCGAGGCCACCTGCCGCCTCCCGCCTCCCAGGCCTCCCTGCCTGTCATCCATCCTTCCTTCTCCCTCAGCAGCCCAGCTGGGCTGAACCAACTCAGCACTCCTCTGTGTCAGGCCTGGAAGGCAGCCTCAGCCCAGCACTAGTCCCTGGCGCAATGAAAATAGGCCTGACCTAAATACAAGTACAATGCCAGCGCGGAAAATTCAGCTGTGTCAGCGGAAACTCCGACCGGGAAGGGAAGGAAAAAAACGGATCTTGGGATTAAGGCATCCCACCCCAGGAAGGGGCCGGGGCAGTGTACGTGACCCTGAACCCCCACCGACAGTTCCCTAACACGTCCCCGATTGTGGCAAAGAGGTGGACGGGAGAGAAGGACACTGATTCCACGGCCCAGCTGTCGGCGAGCTCGTCCAGGCGATGGGCAGCCCTCAGAAACCACCGCGTGTCACCCTAGGGAAACTGAGATTCAGAGAGGTGCAGTGCCCACTCAAGGCAGCACAGCTCATAGGCAGCGGGAGTCTTGGGCATCCCTCTCTCTGGGGCAGTGGGTCTCTTCGTTTGTGGCCGGAAGAGGGGTCAAGAGATCGTGAATAGAAGTTTGAGCTGGGCTCGGTGGCTCAGCCTGTCAGGCTGCGCTCCCGCGCCTTTGGGAGGCTGAGGCGAGTGGATTGCCTGAGTCCTGGGTTCGAGACCCGTCTGGGCAGCGAGACCTCATCTCTATAATAAATCAAAAAATCAGCCATGCATGGTAGCGCATGCCTGTAATTCCGGCTACTCGGAAGGCTGAGGCAGAAGGATCGCCGGAGCCCAGCAGGTCGAAGCTGCGGTGGCCGGGAGCAGCCGCTGCACTCCAGTCTGGGCGACCAAGCGAGATTCCAACTCGAAAAAAAAAAAAAAAGAAGAAGAAGAAGAAGTTTGAGCTGAGGCCGGGCTTGGTGGCTCATTCCTGCACTTTGGGAGGCTGAGACAAGTAGATTGCCTGAGCCCGCAGGTTCGAGACCCACCCGGGCAACCTCGTCTCTACAATAAATTTTTAAAAAATTAGCTGGGCATGGTAGCGCGGGCCTGTAGTTCCAGCTACTTGGAAGGCTGAGGCGGAAGGATTGCCGGAGCCCAGCAGGTTGAGGCTGCGGTGGCCGGAGCGGCCATTGCACTCCAGTCTGGGCGACAGAGTGAGACTCCAACTCAAAAAAAAAAAGAAGTTTGAGCTGATTCAGGGAGTGAACGCGCTGGGGAAGATGGCTTTGAGTGGGGGTCCCAGGCAGGCCTGGGCTGGGGCCGGGGTTCAGGCAGACTGCCTTGCCCTGCCGTATGCACGAGTGCTGTCCAACGGTGCTTCTCTGGGCAGGGCTGGCTTCTTGGGTACACAGGGCCCTCCGCCCAGAAGGATCCCACACCTGGTGACATGGCTCTGCTGTCGCCATCTTGAAATTCTGAAGAATTCTTTTCTTGCTTTCTGTTTTTTAGAAGTGAGGTTTCTCTGTGTTACCCAGACTGGCCTCAGACTCCTGGCCTCAAGTGATCCTCCTGTCTCAGCCTCCCAAGTCGCTGGGATTAGGCACATTCCACCGTACCCAGTGTAATTTTTTTTTTGAGTTGGAGTATGCTCCTTCACCCAGGAGCAGTGTGCAGTGGCACACTCATGGCCACCCTAGCGTTGAACTGCTGGGCTCCAGAGAGCCTTCCGCCTCAACCTTCCAAGTAGCCGGAACTACAGGCGCATGCTACCATGCCTGGCTAATCTTTTATTTTATTGTAGAGACGAAGTCTCGCCAAATTGCCCGGGCTGGTCTCGAACTCATGGACTCAGGCAATCCACTTGCCTCAGCCTCCCAAAGTGCTGGGATGATAGGCTGAGCTACCGAGTCCAGCCTCTTTCTTTTTTTTAGAGGTGGGGTCTCTCTCTGTTGCCCAGGCCGGCCTCAAACTCCTGGCCTCAAGTGATTCTCCTGTCTCACCCTCCCAAGTAGCTGGGATTAAGCACACGCCACCATACCCGGCGTAATTCTCAAGAATTTTACCTTAGGCCAGGCTCGGTGGCTCAGCTTGTAATCCCATGCTTTGGGAGGCCGAGGTGAGTGGATTGCCTGAGTCTGCCGGTTTGAGACCCGCCTGGGCAACTTGACGAGACCTCATCTCTACAATAAATCAAAAAATTAGCCGGGCGTGGTAGCACGCGCCTGTAGTTCCAGCTACTTGGAAGACCGAGGCGGAAGGATCGCCAGAGCCGAGCAGGTCGACGCTGGGGTGGCCGTGAGTGTGCCACTGCATTCCAGCCTGGGTGACAGTGAGACTCCGACTCAAAAAATAAATCAACTAATTAAAAAGAAGAATGTGAAATGGTAAAATGCTAATAATCTAAAATTTTAATGTTTCCTTACTAAGAACAACATTAAATAGCAAATTAAAAGTAAATCATGATAAGTCAGGAGAGAGACCAAGGAAGAAAGGGAGAGGCGTTATATTTCAGTGTTTTTAAGGACACATTTTTCACTGGGTTCAGTGGCTCAGCCTGTAATCCTGCGCCTTTGGGAGGCTGAGGTGAGTGGATTGCCTGAGCCCGCGGATTCGAGACCCACCTGGGCAGCGAGACCTCATCTCTACAATAAATCGAAAAATCAACCGGGTATGGTAGCACATGCCTGTAATTCCGGCTACTTGGAAGGCTAAGGTGGAAGGATTGCCAGAGCCCAGGAGGTTGAGGCTGCGGTGGCCAGGAGTGGCCACTGCACTCTAGTCTGGGCGACAGAGTGAGACTCCAACTCAAAAAAAAAAGGACACACTTTTCCTGCTTTTTGGACAGCGTCTGCAGGGATGTGGCCGGCCCTGGCCCTGGCCCTGGGCCTGAGCCCTTCAGGGCACGAAGAGGGAAGCCATCTTCTCCGACTTTCTTTTTCTTCTTTACCCATTCTTGGCAAACCAGGAAGAGGAGAGGCCTCTGCCCAGACCTACCCTGTCCTGGGCCTCCGTGGTGGAGAGGCCGCACATTTTCTGCTATATTCCAGGCAGGCTGAGTCCCGGCCCCCCAGACTGGGTTGACTGAGGAGGAAGGCTCAGGCCTCTGCCCCTTTTCTGGGGCGCCCGGTTCTCCTGGCCCTGCTGCTGGTCCACCTATCCCCAGAGATGACAGCCCTCCCCACCTGGAGGAAGATTACCTGAGATTGGGGAGGGATGGTGGTGGACAGAAAGCCCCGTGTCAGACACTGCACAGAGATGTGGTCCATGCCTGGGGGACTCTTTCTAACCCAGCACCCTGCCTGGCAGTGGCCCAGCGGGGAAGCCCCACCGGTCCACGCCGGGCGTTGTGAGGGCTAGGGTGGCCACAGCCTGGGCCTGCAGAACCTTGGACTCCAAGACGCCAGCCTGAGAAGGAAAGTGGCTTGTGACCTTTCCAGGGTGGTGGGCCAGGCAGCAGGCCCCAGTGGACGCGGGTTGTCTGAACGAAAGGGGTGACTTCAGATCCACCCCATCTCTGCACAGCTCCGGGCCCTAAATTTGGTCCCCCCAAAGGCCTGTATCAGGTCCTGGCAAGACTGGGGCCTGGAGGGTTTGAGACCCACCCTGACCAGAGCCGGCCCCAGTGGACAGGGGGATGCAGTGGGGAGAACTCAGAAAGCAAGGGACCTTTGCAGACAGGGGTCCCGGGGGGCACGGGGAGATCAGCGCTTGGCCAGTGAAGCCCACGGGGTTGAAACAGAGGCAGAAAGAGGTATCTCCTCCCCCACCCCTGGTTGCCCCCAACAGAGCCCATGCTGAAGTGGGCATGAGAGGCTGGCCTGTCTGTGAATGTTCACTGAGACGTTGTGGCAGGGAGGCTGAGCTGGCCAGCAGCGAGGATGAGGCCTGGACAGGGGCTAGGCCTGCTGGGTCGACTCTCCCAAGGGACACCAGGAGCTCAGATCAGAACCCGGCCTGGTGTGCCTCCCAAGCTCCCACCCCTGCACTCTCCTCTCACAGCCCCTGCATGCAGCCCGCAAAGCCCTGCTGGGCTCTGACTCTGGGCTGTGGCCCACCACCCTGTGTGTCGGGAGCCCTCAGACACGATCCAGCCGGAGAGAACGTCATCAAAGGAGAAAAGCAGACGGTTTCAAGGGACAGCAGGCCCGTGGCGGCCCAGACAGGCAGCAGCCCATCTCGAGATCCAGGCTCCTTCTTGGAGGCAGTGGTGTGTGAGTGGTGCCTGGTGGCCAGAACGTTGGCGGGCAGGGCAGGGGCTGTGAGGACCCCCACCGTCGACTGCCGTCCGGGAGCCTCAGAGACCTTTGAGAGCCGGCTGGCCCGGACATGGATGTCCACCTGATGGCAGCTGTGGGAGCCCTCAGGGCCAGCCCCAGTGGACCCATGGAAGGTCACGCCTCCCTAGCACTTAGGTTCAGGCCTCCTCTCTTCATCTGTGTGTGCTGCCATAACAGAACACCTGAGACTGGGGAATTTGCAAGTAATGGAAATTGATGGTGCACAACTTTTGCTGCATTTTCTGTTGTGTCCTCACATGGCAGAAGAGGGGAAAGGGTTCAAGGCCCAAGCTAGTTGCTTGCAGCCTTTTTTTTTGAGTTGGAGTCTCACTCTGTCACCCAGACTGGAGTGCAGTGGCCGCTCCCGGCCACCGCAGCCTCGACCTGCTGGGCTCCGGCGATCCTTCCGCCTCGGCCTTCCAAGTGGCTGGAACCACAGTCGCGCACTACCACACCCGGCTCATCTTTGATTTATTGTAGAGATGAGGTCTCACCAAGTTGGCCGGGCAGGTCTCGAACCCGCGGGCTCAGGCAATCCACTCACCTCGGCCTCCCAAGGTGCTGGGATTACAGGCTGGGCCACCAAGACTAGCCGCTTCCAGCCTTTTATAAGGTACTAACCCATAGGCTCTGGCCCTCATGACTTAATCACGTCTCAAAAAGGTCCCACGTCGAACACCTACCACCATGAGGATTAAGTTTCAACGTGAATTTGGAGGGGACACCATCATTCAGGCCATGGTATTCTGCTCCTGGCGCCCCAAAATTCATGTCCTTTTCACATACAGAATACATCCATTTCATCCCAATTGTCCCCCCAAAATCTTAACTCGTTCCAGCATCAACTTTAAAGTCTAAGTCCAGCCGGGCTCGGTGGCTCAGCCTGTAATCCCACACCTTTGGGAGGCTGAGGGTGAGTGGATTGCCTGAGCCCACGGGTTCGAGACCCGCCTGGGCAGCGAGACCTCATCTCTACAATAAATCAAAAAATCAGCCGGGCGTGGTAGCACGCGCCTGTAATTCCGGCTACTTGGAAGGCTGAGGCGGAAGGATCGCCGGAGCCCAGCAGGTCGAGGCTGTGGTGGCCGGGAGCGGCCGCTGCACTCCAGTCTGGGCGACGGAGTGAGACTCCAACTCAAAAAAAACCAAAATAAGATAAAGCGTAAGTCCAAAGTCTTATCTAAATACCAGCTAGCCAGCCAGGCGTGGTGGCTCAGCCAGTAACCCCAGAACTTTGGGAGGCCGAGGAGAGAGGAATGCCTGAGCCCAGGGGTTCAAGACCAGCTAGGGCAACTTGGTGAGATCTCGTCTCCACGATAAATCACAAAAAAATTAGCTGGGCGTGATGGCATGTGCCTGTTGTTCCAGCTACTTGACAGGCTGAGGCGGAAGGATTGTTTGAGCCCAACAGGTCGAGGCTGCGGTGGCCGTGAGTAGTGTGCCACTGCACTCCAGCATGGGTGACAGAGTGACACTCCAACTCAAAAAAAAAAAAAAAAATCAGCGAGCTTGGGCCAGATACAGTGACTCATGCCAGCACTTGGGGAGGCCAAGGTGGTAGCCCAGGAGTTCGACATCAGCCTGAGCAACATAGCAAGACCTTGTCTCTACAAAAAAATCAACAAATTAGCCGGGTGTGGTGGTGTGCACCACCGGTAATCCCAGAACTTTGGGAGGCTGAGGAGAGAGGAATGCCTGAGCCCGGGGGTTCAAGACCAGCCAGGGCAACTGGGAAAGCTCAGGCAGAAGGCTTGCCTGAGGCCAGGAAACAGAGGCTCTGGTGAGCCGTGATGGTGCCACCGCCCTCCAGTCTGGGCAACAGAGTGCAGTGACTCAAAAATGAAACAAATACATAAATAAATGTCATCTAAATGAGATCCACGAGAGACTCAAGGGTGTGTTTCATCCTGAAGCAAATTGCTCTCCAGCTGTGAGCCTGTGAAATCAAACAAGTCACGTGCTTCCAAAACACAAGAGCGGGCCAGGCACAGGACAGACGCTTCCATCCTAAGGTTGGTAGATAGGAAAAAAGGAAGAGATTCTGGACCCCAAATAAGTCCCAAACCCAACAGGGCAAGCAACATTCAGGCTTGAGGCTTGAGAACAATCTTTCTGGGGAAGGGGGACTCCCCCTCATGGCACTGGGGTCCCCACCCTCAGGGTGTTGCTGGGTGCAGCTCTCACCGACTGAAGTGGGGCGCCCTTGGCTCTCCCAGGCTGGCACTGCACGCTGGTGGCTCTGCAGCTCTGGGTCTCGGGAGCGGCTCCATCCCTACGGCTCTGCTGGGCATCGCCCTGGTGGGAGCTCCCTGCGTGGCCTCAGCCCTGCAGCAGGTCTCTGCCGAGGCCCTGAGCCTCTCTGGCGCATCCTTGGAAACCGAGGTGGAGGTTCGCGCACTCTGCACGCCTTGAGAATTAGCAACACGTGGACACAGCCGAGAAGCAGTGCACTGGAACACGGGGTGCAGTCAGAGGCAGCACTGGGCAGCGAATGCCAAGGTCCCGCAGGCAGCGCGGCCTCTCCTGTGACACAGTTCTGTTCCCCGGGCCGTGGTACTTGGGGCTTTGGGGGTCGTTCCTGGTGAATAGCCTCGCCTTGACGAATAGTACCTGGCTTCTTGCTATCCACGCTGAGTTCGTTACTGAACAGTTGCTTGGCCACACCCTCGGTGTTTTCTCCCAAACGTGCTTTTACAACCTTGCCAGGCTGAGAATTTTCAAAAGTCTCAATTCTTTAAGTTCTGCTTCCTTTTTTTAAATTATAAATTCTGCCTTTACTTCATGTCTCTCTTCTCACATTTTACTTTTTTTGAGTCAGAGTCTCACTCTGTCGCCCAGGCTGGAGTACAGTGACACGATCAGGACTACTGTAGTCTCAATCTGTTGGGCTCAGACAATCCTCCTGCCTCAGCCTTTCAAGTAGCTGGGACTACAGGTGCACGCCACTGTACCCGGCTAACTTTTTGTTTTGTGGAAATGAGGTCTTGCCATTTTGTCCAGGCTGGTTTTGAACTCCTGGACTCAGTCCTCTCGCCTTAGCCTCCCAACGAGTTAGGGTTACAGGCATACGCCACCATGCCTGGCCTCTTTTGGCATTTTATTATTAGCAGTTGAGAGAAGCTATTCAGCATCCTGAACACTGCGTAGAGATTTCTTTGCCAAATATCTTAGTTCATTTCTCTTAAATTGCCTTCCATAAAGCACTAGGAAAAGGACACAATTCAGCCAAGTTCTTTGCTGCTTTGCAGTGAGGATGGCCTTTCTCCAGTTTCCAGTAAGATGGCTCTCATTTCTATCTGGGACCTCATCAGAATGGCCTTTCCACCCATATTTCTTTTATTTATCTATTTTTGAGTCAGAGTCTCACTCCGTCGCCCAGGCTGGAGTGCAGTGGCACACTCACGGCCACTACAGCCTCGACCTGCTGGGCTCCGGCGATCCTTCCGCCTCAGCCTTCCAAGTAGCTGGGACCACAGGTGTGAGCCACCATGCCTGGCTAATTTTTTTGATATTTTGTAGAGACGAGGTCTCACCAAGTTGCCCAGGCAGGTCTCGAACCCCTGGGCTCAGGCAATCCTCTCGCCTCGGCCTCCCAAAGTGCTGGGATGACAGGGTGAGACACCGTGCCCAGCCTCTACCCATATTTTTTATCATGACCACTTGGGCAGCATTCTGGGGACCAGACCCAGAGCAGAGAACAGGACAGACCAGAACCCTGCCCTTGCAGGGGCAGCCAGCCGGAGGGGAACAGGAGGTTGGGAGAGACCGTCTCGTCACTCAGAGGTCACAGGTCCTGCAGGGCTTCGGAGCGAGGGGGCCTGGACAGACTGTTTCTCAGAGTGAGAATTGAGGAGCAGGCAGGGGACAGAGGCCCGGGACGACCCTTGAGTCTCTCGTTCTTGTCTGAACAAATTAGGCCACGGCTCTCCTGTGGGCCGACTCACGCTGGGGCGCCGGGTGGGCTGAGCCGGCCAGTGGCAGCAGCCCCAGGCCACTGAGCCCACAGTGCTGCGGCCTGGCCCGGCAGGTCCCCCGGGCTGAGGTCCAGGGGTCTGGTGTCTCTTCTGGGTGCCTGGCCGGCCTTCCCCCAGGACTGCTCAGGCTATGGGGCCCCCAGAGCTAACCTCAGGGAGCCTTGTCTGTCCCACACACAGTTCCGACCCCTCGACGCGCATTAACTCATTTAATTCCAACGACAGCTCCCCGAGGGGGCAATCTCCTGATCCCCATCGGATCGGTATGGACGCACAGAGACCTGAGTGAGACACACAGCGAACAAAGGCTAGAGCTGAGTCTCACACCGCCAGCCACGAGGCCACACAGCTGCTTTGTCTGTGTCTTTTGGTTACAGCTTTTTTTTTTTTTTTTGAGTTGGAGTCTCACTCGATCACCTAGACTGGAGTGCAGCGGCCACTCCCGGCCACTGCAGCCTCGACCTGCTGGGCTCCGGCCATCCTTCCGCCTCAGCCTTCCTAGTAGCCGGAATTACAGGCGCGCGCTACCACGCCCGGCTGATTTTTTTGATTTATTGTAGAGATGAGGTCTCGCTGCCCAGGCGGGTCTCGAACCCTTGGGCTCAGGCAATCCACTCACCTCAGCCTCCCAAAGGCGTGGGATTACAGACTGAGCCACCGAGCCCGGCGGTTCCAGCTTTTTTTTTTTTGAGTCAAGTTCTCACTCTGTTGCCCAGGATGGAGTGCTGTGGCATGACCATGGCTCACCACGGCCTTGACCACCGGGGCTCAGGCAATCCTTCCACGGTAGCCTCCCAAGTAGCTAGGACTACAGGCAGGCGCCACCACACCCAGCTAATTTTTTTTTCCTTTTGTTTTCTTGAACTCCTGGGCTCAAGGAATCCTCTTGCCTTGGCCTCCCAAAGTGCTGGGATGACAGGCGTGGGGCATCACAACCATCCAGTTGATTCTATCTTAGATGGTCCCTTTTAGACATCGTTTAAGATGAAGCCAAGGAGGCTGGGCTCGGTGGTGGCTCAGCCTGTCATCCCAGCACTTTGGGAGGCCGAGGTGAGTGGATTGCCTGAGCCCGTGGGTTCGAGACCTGCCTGGGCAACTTGAGGAGACCTCATCTCTACAACAAATCAAAAAATCAGCTGGGCGTGGAAGCGCGTGCCTGTAGTTCCAGCTACTTGGAAGGCTGAGGCGGAAGGATCGCGGGAGCCCAGCAGGTCGAGGCTGCGGTGGCCGGGAGCGGCCACTGCACTCCAGTCTGGGCGACAGAGTGAGACTCCGACTCAAAAAAAATAAAAATAAAAAAACTAGCCGGGCGTGGTAGCATGTGCCCATGGTTCTGGCTACTTGGAAGGCTGAGGCGGAAGGATCGCTGGGGCCCAGAAGGTCGACGCCAGGGTGGCCATGAGCGCGCCACTGCACTCCAGCCTGGGCGACAGAGTGAGACTTCGACTCAAAAAAAAAAAAATGAGCCGGGCTCAGTGGCTCAGCCTGTAATCCTGCACCTTGGGAGGCTGAGGTGAGTGAATTGCCTGAGCCTGCAGGTTCGAGACCTGCCTGGGCAACTTGGCAAGACCTCATCTCTACAATAAATCAAAAAATTAGCCGGGTGTGGTCGTGCGCGCCTGTAGTTCCAGCTACTCGGAAGGCTGAGGCTGAAGGATCGCCGGAGCCCAGCAGGTCGAGGCTGCGGTGGTCGGGAGCGGCCACTGCACTCCAGTCTGGGCGACAGAGTGAGACTCCAACTCAAAAAAAAAAAACAAAAAGAGGAAGCCAAGGGAAACTCATCAGTCTGCTTGAAACCCGTCTTGTTTTACAAACGAAAGCATGGCAGCTCCGAGAGGGAGAGGGCCTTGCCGGCAGCTGCACAGCAGTTCATGTCTCTCCGCCCTGGAGTGGGGTGAACAGTCCCGTTCTGTCGCCTGGACACATGCCTTCTGAGGTCTCCAGAGGTCCCAGCCACAGCTGCAGGGGTGGCCTCGGTGCTTGGGCAGTTTTTGCCGTGGGCAGTTGGGGGCTGCTCCGCTCCGCACCCAGCTCACAGGTGCCAGGCGGGACCCGTGGATACGGGGACTCAGAAGGCGGCTGGGGAGGCGGGATGCTGGCTCCCATCGTCCGTAGCCGTAGGGAGGGAGAACACACCTCTGGCTTCCTCAGCGGCCTGAGTGAATGGGTCTGCTGAATGCATCCTGCTGCGTTTTCTGCCTCGATGGCCCTCCCCTCCTCCTCTGTCCTAGCCCCATCCAGAAGGGGCAGCTTCAAGCCCAGTCTCATCCCCTGGCCACGATTTCCCCTACCAAGCTTCAAATGACAGTTCTCGATATGCCCCTGGCCGTTGGAACCCATGCCGTTGTCTGTGACCTGCGGCCAGAGCACTGACATTATTATTATTATTATTATTATTCTGCGTTGAGCTCTCACTCCGTCGCTCAGGCTGGAGTGCAGTGGCACAATCACGGCTCACCGCAGCCTCGAACTCCTGGGCTCAGCCTTCCAAGTGGCTGGCACTACGGACGCACATCACCACGCCTGGCCAATTTTTTTTCCTTTTTTTGTAGAGCTGAGGTCTCGCTATGTTGCCCAGGCTGGTCTCAAACTCCAGGGCTCAAGCAATCCTCCCGCCTCAGCCTGCCAAGGTATTGGGATTACAGGTGTGAGCCTCCGCGCTCAGCCAGAGTTCTGACCTTTTAAAATCAACATCGTGGCCGGGCTCGGTGGCTCAGCCTGTAATCCCAGCACTTTGGGAGGCCGAGGTGAGCGGATGGCCTGAGCCCACGGGTTCAAGACCCGCCTGGGCAGCTTGGCGAGACCACATCTCTACAATAAATCAAAAAATCGGCCGGGCATGGTAGCGCGCGCCTGAAATTCCGGCTACCCGGAAGGCTGAGGCGGAAGGATCGCCAGAGCCCAGCAGGTCGAGGCTGCCGTGGCCGGGAGCGGCCGCTGCACTCCAGTCTGGGCGACAGAGGGAGACTCCAACTCAAAAATAAATAAACAAATAAATAAATAAAAATAAAATCAACATCGACGTGGGTTCAACTGTATTAACATTTCCATCCTTGGTGTGCCCTCTGGACTCACGACCACGTGGACGCTCCCAAGACCCCTCTCTCAAAATTTCCCTTTTCCTTTTCTTTGAAGGGCTGTCCTGCACAGGCCGCTCAGGAAGAGGGAGGCCACGAGGCCGCTTTCCAGAGCATCGGGACAGGAGTCCTGTGCCTGTTTGAACATTTCTGAGGCCACGAAAGCACCTATCCTGTGTATGTCCACCCTTGTGAGGAGCTGAGGTGGTTCCTCTGGGCCCAGCCAGCTTCCTTCTTCCCAGAGGGTCCTCCCTGGGGCCAGAGTCACCTGGGAGGCTGGGGGCGAGCTGTGGCTGAACCTGGGGAGGGCAGAGTGGGCCAGCCAGCCCCCATCCAGGTGCCAGGCTCACGGGCCTCGGGTCCCACCATTCAGGCCGAGGGGACAGAACAGGCCATCTGTGGGTTTTCCCGGGGCTCTGAGGAGTCTCGGCCCGCTGCTGCCCTGTGTGCCTGCTCATCTCTTTATTTTTAGAGCAGGAAAGTGGATTTGAAAGGCTCCTTCTGACTGTTTACCCCTGGGGGAACGTCAGCGGTACGTGTTTAGGAAAGGCTTAGAGCCTTTCCTCATGAATAATGCAGCGCACAGGGAACTGGGGGCCGCCAGAGGCTCTAAGTCACCACTGGCCGGCCTAGACAGATCCCTGCCCAGCCACTTGCTGCTCTGTGAGTCCAGTCTCTGAGCCTCAGCGTCCCCAGCTATAAAATGGGAGCGGCGAGCTCTCCTTAGGGGCCGCCGGGGTTCCATCTGTCACTGCCGGAGTGGCCGGTGGAGTGTTGGGCCTGTCCCCCCACCATCTTGCCTGAATAGGCTGCTTTTCTGCTTTTCTCCCAGAGCTCAGAGCCCGCCAGCCTTTCCTAAACACTCACCGCTGAACAAAGCACAGGCGGAAGGAAATTCAGGCTGCCGGAGGGCGCAGGCCAGGCGAGCTCCAGCTGCACCGGGCAAGCGGTGGGGCCGTGGGTGGGGCTGTGGTGGGGCCGTGGGTGGCTGAAGTAGCTTCCTACCGTTGCTGTTCTTGGCTGATCTTGGTGGGGCTCTCTCTCTCTCTCTCTCTCTCTTATTTTTTTTAGTAGGAGTCTCACTCTATCGCCCAGGCTGGAGAGCTGTGGCACACTCACGGCCACCCCAGTGTCGACCAGCGATCCTTCTGCCTCAGCCTTCCAAGTAACCAGAACTACAGGTGTGCGCCACCATGCCCAGCTAATTTTTGATTTATTGTAGAGACGAGGCCTCGTCAAGTTCCCTGGGCTGGTCTTGAACCCATGGGCTCAGGTGATCGCCTCAGCCTCCCAAAGTGCTGGGAGGCCGGCAGGGCTCTTTTTTTTTTTGAGTTGGAGTCTCACTCTGTCGCCCAGACTGGAGTGCAGTGGCCGCTCCCGGCCACCGCAGCCTCGACCCGCTGGACTCCAGCGATCCTTCCGCCTCAGCCTTCCGAGTAGCCGGAATTACAGGTACGCACTACCACGCCCGGCTGATTTTTTGATTTATTGCAGAGATGAGGTCTCGCTGCCCAGGCGGGTCTCGAACCCGCGGGCTCAGGCAATCCACTCTCCCCAGCCTCCCAAGGCGCGGGATTACAGGCTGAGCCACTGAGCCCGGCTGAGGGGACATTTTAATGTCTGTTTCTACTCTGGGCTTCCATCCTCTCCTTTCCTGGGCAGAAAGGGCGGGCTCCGGATACTGGAGATGTCCCCTGGTCTCCACCTGTCCTGCCCTCCGTCCCCTGCTGGGACCCCCCCCTCCCCCGAATGCCTGGGTTCGTGGTCACACTCAGCATGGGGTGCCCTCTGCCGGTGGGGTGACGGACGACACGCCCCTGTCCCAGCAGGCTTCTAGGCACTTACTGCTGAGCCTTGAAGCAGGAGTGTCTTAGGTTAGACTTGGGAGGGTGGTGAGGGCTACAGTGGAGGGGCAAAGGGTTCTCTGCAGCGGGGGATTGGGAGCCTGGCTGGGGCGGGGGAGGGGCCACAGCGCGTGGGCACACCCACCCCCCAACCCTCCCTCCCGCTCTGGGAAGCAGTGACCTCACGCGCCTCTCTATCATAATATTTACCAACAGCGCCGCAATTGAGCCAGGCAGCTCGGCAATTATAATCATGTTATCATTATTGCTGATAATTCTGATCATAAGCATAAATTATAAACAGGAGCGAGGCGCCGCGGGGAGGAACAGAAGGCAGGGACACCTCTGGGAGGCGGAGGGAGAGCCCGGCCTCCCTTTCCAGGGGGCCCCTCCGGCCCCCTCTTGCTTCTGGCCAAGGATGCCCTCCCGAGGGCTGGCCCGGGGATGTCGGTGCCTCCAGGTGGCCTCTTCCCGCCGGGGTCCGGGCTGTCCCGACCACCTCACACGGGGCCCCCCTCTGCCTCGCCGAACTATGAAGGTGCAATTATCACGGAGACGGTCGCTCCAAATTGATCTTTCAGTTATTCCACGGCTGCAACCATGGAGACGACCCCGGCCCAATTACATGCCTCTCTCTGTTCTTTAAAGATTCCAGCGGCATCGGAGAAGCGGAGGCACAGGCCACGGAGGCAGAGACGCCGAGAAGCAAGGGCGATGGAGACAGAGATGCTGGGAAAGAGACAGAGGGCAGGGCCTAGGGAGACCCCTACAGATAGAGACAGAAACGGTGGGACGAACCGAGACCCGAGACTGGAAGAGAAACACAGAGACGCGGAGACACCCCAGGAGAGACAGACCCAGAGACACAGAGACAACAGGTCCGAGATCACCCATTCATTCGTTCGTTCATTCATGCCACAAATGTTTGCAGAGCCCTACTGTGGGCCACACTTGGTACCAGGCATTGGGGATACCAAGGTGCTCACACACAGACCCCAGGCCTCTGCCCTCACACGGAACTTAGAGTTTAATGGGTGAGTCAGACAGGGATCAGAAAGTCACTCAAGCAACATGAAATTTCCACTGGGCCAAGTGCTCAGAGGAACAGAGGGGCGGGAAGAGGTTTAGTGGGATGGCCTGGTCAGACGGTCAGGAAGGCTGAAATCTGGAGGGCGAGGAGCACCCGGGTGGAGGATGGTACAGGCCATGGTCACTCCCATAGAACGCAAATACGGGTTCGAGGCCCAGGCCAGGCCACTCCCTGGGAGGTGGAGATGGCACAGAAGGCTACCGGGAAGACAGAGAGACTCTGGGTGATGTTGATGTCTTCTCCTGGGGACAAGAGGGCACGGCAGGGTCCTGGTTTCCAGAAGTTTCTGGGGCAGTAGAGACATATTTTGCACGTGCTAAGACTCCTAGCCCAATGGGTCTTTGATGTGGAGCAGGGGGCAGTGTCCGGTGGGCTCCCCCATTCCCCACGGGGCCAGAGGGGCGTGGCCTGGGCAATTCCCACCCTCCTCCCAGGCTGAGTAGCTGAGTAGGGTGTCCTCTCGGGCCCCAGTGTCCAGGGCCCCTTTATTACTGTGGACACCCCACCTGCTGGGTCAGGGCTCCCTGGGGCAGAGACTGGGACTGCATGACGCCTGGCACAGAGAGGGTACCTCGGTTGAATCATGTCCCAAGCCCAGTCTGATTCAGCCGGATGCCAGGTCCAGCTGCTGTGTCCAGCCTATGACAGCCGGCACTGGGACCCCAGTGGTATAGGGGCCGTGGCCGCAGTAGACATGGCTGTGGGTTGATGGCGCATGGCTGAGTGTGGTTAAGTCACAGATGCCAAGAACGTGAAGGATGGTGCAGCCCCCAACTTGAATGCGCATAAGAAAAATCTGGGAACTGTTCTACAGTGAAAATGGGCCGGGCTCAGTGGCTTAGCCTGCAATCCCAGCACTTCAGGAGGCCAAGGCAAGTGGTTTGAGACCAGCCCAGGCAACTTGGTGAGATCTCATCTCTACAATAAAATTTTAAAAAACAGCCGGGTGCAGTGGTGTGCACCTGTAGTTCCGGCTGCTTGGAAGTCTGAGGTGGAAGGACCTCCGGAGCCCAGCAGGTCGACGCTGGGGTGGCTGTGAGCGTGCCACTGCACTCTAGCCTGGGCGACAGAGTGAGACTCCAACTCAAAAAAAGAAAAAAGAAAAAAAATCCTGGGCTCCTCCCTAACCCCTCCAGTGTCTAAGCCAATTCATCTCCCAGAAGGATCTGGACCTGCGCTCTCCACAAGCATGCAAGGTAAGGAAATTGAGGGCCAGGTCTGCCAAAGCCAGTGGCTGAACTGAGATGGAAGATGTTTCCCCCGAACCCTGGTGCTGGCTGGTCCACTTGGCACATCCAGTCCCTGCCCTGTGCCAAGCACTCGGCTGGCAATGAGCTCACCAGAGGCCTTGGGCTGTGTTGGGAGCCCCCCCTGCAGATGGCAAAACTGAGGCTCAGAGAGAAGAAACGTCCCCAAATGAAGCTTGCTGAAACGTCCCCAAATGCAGCCGCTGAGTCTCGGACCCAGGACGGTCTGGGTCCTGGAAGGATGCCCTTCTTGCTATGTGGGGCTTCACCGTAAGGCGTGTCTGGCTGCTTAGCATCCCCTTTCCCCTGGCACACTCTGCTGTCTGAAGAGTTGGCAGGGTGGGGCTGAGACCGGCACACTTTTCACTCCAAGCCACGCAAAGGGACCAAGACACCCTGAGCAAAAATCCCCCCAAAGCTCCCCGAGCAATCTTGGTTTTTTCGCATGAAGTCTGGGGATGTCGCTTTGAAGTGTTTTCTTTATTTTTCCTTTTCTGGCTCTGAAGTTGTTTATCTGTATTTATTTATTTTTAGGTTGGAGTCTCACTCTGTCGCCGAGGTTGGAGTGCAGCGGCACGCTCCCGGCCACCACAGCCTCGACCTGCTGGGCTCAGGCTTCCGAGTAGCTGGAATCACAGGCGCAGAGAAACCAGATGAAGGACCCTGAGAGGGACCTCCATGCCTGTTGCCACCCACAGCCCTTGTTCGAATTGAGCTTCTATGTGAGAGTGTATTGAAAGAAAGGGGAGCCGGGCTTGGTGGCTCAGCCTGTAATCCCACGCCTTTGGGAGGCTGAGGTGAGTGGATTGCCTGAGCCCACGGGTTCGAGACCCGCCTGGGCAGCGAGACCTCATCTCTACAATAAATCAAAAAATCAGCCGGGCGTGGTAGCGCGCGCCTGTAATTCCGGCTACTCGGAAGGCTGAGGCGGAAGGATTGCCGGAGCCCAGCGGGTCGAGGCTGCGGTGGCCGGGAGCGGCCACTGCACTCCAGTCTGGGCGACAGAGTGAGACTCCAACTCAAAAAAAAAAAAAAAAAGAAAGAAAGGGGTTTGTGGCTTTATTTATTTATTTATTTATTATTTATTATTTTTTGCTGCCACCGCAGCCTCGACCCACTGGGCTCCAGCGATCCTTCCGCCTCAGCCTTCCGAGTAGCCGGAATTACAGGCGCGCGCTACCACGCCCGGCTGATTTTTTGATTTATTGTAGAGATGAGGTCTCGCTGCCCAGGCGGGTCTCGAACCCGTGGGCTCAGGCAATCCACTCACCTCAGCCTCCCAAAGGCATGGGATGACAGGCTGAGTCACCGAGCCCGGCTTTATTTATTTATTTTTTTGAGTTGGAATCTCATTCTGTCGCCCAGGCTGGAGTGCAGTGGCACACTTACGGCCACCACACCCTCAACCTGCTGGACTCACACAATCCTTCTACCTCAGCTTTCCAAGTAGCTGAAACTACAGGCATTTGCCACCACGCCCAGTTGGTTTTTTGATTTACTGTAGAGGCGAGGTCTTGCCAAGTTGCCAGGGCTGGTCTTAAACCCTAGGGCTCAGGCAGTCCTCTTGCCTCTGCCTCCCAAAGTGCTGGGGTCACAGGCATGAGCCACTGCATCCGGCAGTTTGTGGCTTCATTTAATTAATTAATCTTTTGAGTTGCAGTCTCACTCCTTCACCCAGGCTGGAGTGCAGTTGCACACTCACTGCCACCCCAGTGTCAACCTGCTGGGCTCTGGCGATCCTTCTGCCTCAGCCTCCCAAGGAGCCAGAACTACAGGCATGCACTATCATGCTTGGCTAATTTTTGATTTATTGTAGAGACAAGGTCTCGCCAAGTTGCCCGGGCTGGTCTCGAACCCACAGGCTCAGGCAGTCCACTCGCCTCGGCCTCCCAAGGTGCTGGGATGACAGGCTGAGCCACCGGGCCCAGCCGGTTTGTGGCTTTAAAAGGACCAGAAAAATGATCCCCCTAGTCCCACGCTGTCCCGCCCACGGCCACTGGTCATGTGAGCTGATGAGCTCTTGAAGTCTGTCCAGTCCAAATCAAGACGTGCTGGGCGTGGGAACCAGACACTAATCGCAAAGTCTTAGTGCAGGAAAAAGAATGTGAAAGGCTCAGCGTTATCATATTATTCCACACTGAAATGATAACATTTAGTATATATGAGGCCAAATAAAATAGATTATTAAAACTGACATCACCTGTTTCTTTTGACTTTTTTTTTTTTTCTTTTGCGTTGGAGTCTCACTCTGTCGCCCAGACTGGAGTGCAGTGGCCTCTCCCGTCCACCGCAGCCTTGACCTGCTGGGCTCCGGCGATCCTTCCCCCTCAGCCTTCCACCTCAGCTTTCCAAGTCACTGGAACTACAGGTGCGCGCTACCACGTCTGGCTAATTTTTTATTTATTGTAGAGATGAGGTCTCGCCAAGTTGCCCAGGCGGGTCTCAAACCCGCGGGTTCAGGCAATCCACTCACCTCAGCCTCCCAAAGCGCGGGATTACAGGCTGAGCCACCGAACCCAGCTCTTTTGACTTTTTTAATACAGCTACTAGGAAGTTGAAAGTTTCTGATGTGGCGTGCGTCTGTCACTATAGGACAGCGAGCGCAGTGCTAGGTCACGCTGGGCCAAGCCCCAGGGCCTGGGAGGGGAGGCTTCAGACCTGCTTGCGTCCGGTCCTAATAGGTCCTCCCTGCTTCCGGGTTGTCCTCACCCCAGTTTACCTGCGATCCCTGCACCACATTGTTATTTGGGGGCTTCCGGAAGGCTTGGAGGGCTCTGAGAGGTTGATCTGCTGATCAAATGCCCCAGTATTGATGGAGGTGACTTCTGTTTTTCTCAGACTGGATAAACTGTGAATACCAACACCTGGGGGGCTAGGATAAGAGTAGGTGCTTAGAGCAGACACCCAGGGGCCCAGGGCGGCCCTTCCTGGGGTTGGAGGTTTGGACCACAGACACAGGGGACCCCAGCAAGCCTATCCCTATCCCCTCGCCTGGTTACCCCTTGAGCACCTGGCTGACAGAAACGTTTAATACTTAGGCTGTAGATTGTGCATGTCCCTTATCTGACATGGTTTGGAGGATTATTTTTTAATTTTAATTTGATTTTATTATTATTATTATTTTGAGTTGGAGTCTCACTCTGTCGCCCAGGTTGGAGTGTAGTGGCACCCTCATGGCCACCGCAGCCTCGACCTGCTGGGTTCAGATGATGCTTCTGCCTCAGCCTTCCAAGTATCAGGGACTACAGGTGTGCACTACCACGCCTGGCTAATTTTTTATTTACTTACTGTAGAGACGAGATCTAGCCAAGTTGCCCAGATAATCCGCTTGCCTCCGCCTCCCAAGTTGCTGGGATTACAGGCGTGAGCCACCTCACATGGCTTCTTTTTTAATTATTTTTTACTGTAATTTTTTTGGAGATGAAGTCTCGCTAAGTTGCCCAGGCAAATCTCAAACTCCTAGGCTCAAGCAACCCTCCTGCCTTGGCCTCCCAAAGTGTTGCAATTATGGGCGTGAGCCACCATGCCTGGCCTGTTTGGGGGATTCTACACACTGCCTTAAAAGCATATTTCTGGATGGGCTCGGTGGCTTAGCCTGTCATTCCAGCACTTCAGGAAGCCGAGTGGATTGCCCGAGCCCGTGGGTTTGAGACCAGCCCGGGCAACTTGGCCAGACCTCGTCTCTACAATAAATAAAAAATTAACCTGGTGTGGTAGTGCGTGCATGTAGTTCCGGCTACTTGGAAGGCCGAGGCAGAAGGATCGCCTGAGCCCAGCAGATCGAGGCTGGGGTGGCCATGAGACTGCCACTGCACTCGAGCCTGGGCGATGGAGTGAGACTCCAACTCAAAAAAGAAAAGAAAAAAAGAGGAGAGCACATTTCCATATATTGAACCTTATCCTCTCTGTGGTCTCCATGATAGAGTAACAGCCATTTTCTCCAAAGGGACACAGGGGTCATTACTCCAGAAGATATCGAAGTCTCATTTTTTTTTTTTGAGTCGGAGTCTCACTCTGTCACCCAGGCTGGAGGGCAGTGGCATGCTCTTGGCCACCACAGCCTCAACCTGCTGGGCTCCGGAGATTCTTCCACCTCAGCCTTCCAAGGAGCTGGAACTACAGGTGTGTGCTACCACGCCTGGCTAATTTTTAATTTATTGCAGAGACAGGTCTCACCAAGTTGCCCAGGTTGGTCTCGAACCCATGGGCTCAGGTCATCCTCTCGCCTCGACCTCCCACAGTGTTGGGATTACAGGTTGAGCCACTGAGCCGGGTCCCAAGTCTCATTTCTCTTTCTTTTTTTTTTGAGTCGGAGTCTCACTCTGTCGCCCAGACTGGAGTGCAGTGGCCGCTCCCGGCCACCGCAGCCTCGACCTGCCGGGCTCCGGCGATCCTTCCGCCTCAGCCTTCCGAGTAGCCGGAATTACAGGCGCGCGCTACCAAGCCCGGCTGATTTTTTGATTTCTTGTCGAGATGAGGTCTCGCTGCCCAGGCGGGTCTCGAACCCGCGGGCTCAGGCCATCCACTCACCTCGGCCTCCCAAAGGCGCGGGATGACAGGCTGAGCCACCGAGCCCGGCCCAAGTCTCATTTTTAAAGGATGAGGAACAATCACTAGATACAATCATGTCCAGAAGAGACAAGGAAAGCCGGGGCGAGGGGGGTAGAAAGGAGTGGCAGGCGGAGGACCAGAAGGCTGGGGGTTCCCCTGACTCTGCTCACTCCAGGGTTGCTGGGATTGGTTCTGCCTTCCGGGCACCGAAGCGGTTTACCTCTATGCCGAGGGCACTGTGTTCACCTCCTCCCCTTTGGTCCCTGTGGTCACATCTGGGGCAGGACAAAGCTCCCTCTGAGGTTGCCCCAAGGTCCAGAGAAGGATTACCTCAGGGAGGACCGGGCCACCTCCCCAGCTGCCCCCACACCCTCTGGCGTCTCATCTCCAAGGAGCAAGAAGCCGGAAGAGATGGCCCAAGACGGTGGGAAAGGAGACTGGTCACGGGAGGTCAGGGATGCCAGGGGTGCAAGAGGTTGCATTCACACAGGCGTTTCTCCCTGGTGGCCAGTTCCACACGGGGCCAGGAGGAGGAGGTTCCTCCCTGGAGAGCTCCTGGGCTGACAGGGAGGCAGGACGCCCAGGTCCACGCTGACTTCTGCAAATGACCCGCATCCTACATTTCCATCCGTGAAATGGGATAGTCACGCCACCAGCTGAAAGGGCTGCCAGGAAGCCCAAGGGAACAGGGCAGGGAGAGGGCTCTGGAACGGGACAGTCCAGTGACCGCCAGGCAGTGAAGAGGAAGGCAGCGGAGGAGTCTCAGTTTCCACGTCTGCTTAGCTGGAGGGCCTGGCCAAGTCTGGGCGGATGAGGCAGGGCGCCCAGGAGAAGTGCCAAGGCCTGTGAGGGGCAGAGGGGATTGGAGTCTGGTAATTTGGGGTTCTGAGGGCCAGGGGGTTTGACCTGGGGCAAGTTCCTACAGGGGGAGCTTGTAATTGTTCTTCTAGGGTTAAGGAATTGACCTTGACAAATATGTGTCTTCATGACCTTGTCCTTAGAATTCCTCCTTCCTCTGAATCTTTTTTTTTTTGAGTTGGAGTCTCACTCTGTCGCCCAGACTGGAGTGCAGTGGCCACTCCCGGCCACCGCAGCCACGCCTTGCTGGGCTCCGGCGATCCTTCCGCCTCAGTCTTCCGAGTAGCCGGACCTACAGGTGTGTGCTACCACGCCCAGCTATTTTTTGATTTATTGTAGAGATGAGGCAATGCAAAGTTGCCCTGGTGGGTCTCGAACCCACGGGTTCAGGCAATCCTCTCGCCTCGGCCTCCCAAAATGCTGGGATTACAGGCTGAGCCACCAAGCCTGGCCTACCCTAAACATTTTTACTCCATTATATGTCATTTAACCCTTGCAGGGGTCTTACAAAGAAAGGCCTTAGATCCATTTTACGGATGAGGAAGCTGAGACCCAGAAGGACACAGAGCACGCGTGGAGCCAGATGTCATCCCCAGACCACACGTGGCTGAGTGGGGCCTGGGCATACCAGGCCAGGGCTCCTGGGTGAGCTGGGGTCAGGGTGGCTGTTTGGCTGTCCGGCGAGGGTGGACGGTGGCACCCACCCTCAGCACGCCCCGGTATCACCGCTGCTCCGGATTCTGCCTGCAGAGGGCAGTACTGAGCACACCCTGGTACTGCCCTCCCGCCAGGCCTCAGCTCCTCCAGGCCTTGGGGTCCAGGACTTGGGGTCAGGGAGGCGTTCTATCCGGAAACCAACAGCCCAGCCAGCCAGCCCTTCCTGGGACCGGCTCGCCCCCGCTGGGCCCTATGAGGCCTCCCTTACCTCTGATGCCTCACGGGGCAGTGCAGGCATAATGGGGGCACCCCAGCTCAGTGGGCAGGAGGGTCACCGCGCCAGTCCTGGCAGTGACACTCACAGGCTGTGTGTCAACAGCCCCCACCTTGCAGGCTTAGCGTAAGGCCCGGAGACCCTAAATGCAACATGCCGGTACCTAGTAGATGCTTGGTGGGGGGGGATCGGCCGTGTTATCTACCTCAGGGCCACCGCGGTTGACTGAGAGGCAGCAGGAAGGAGGAAGACAGAGGGAAACTGCCTCGTCCAGGGGCCCACAGGTGGTAAGAGGAAGAGCCGGGATTTGAACCCACACAGTCAGGCTCAGTCCCCCGCTCTCTCTTCGCCCTGCTGCCAAGCCAGGGCCACGGGGCAGGTGGGCATGTGGGTCTGTGGGGCCCCACAGGAGGGCGGCCGGAGGTGTCCCGGGCCTCCTGACAACCAGGGGACAGCCTGGGATGGGGGAGCGCCTGGGGCCTCGTTCCCCACCCCTGCCGCTCTGCCCAGCACTCTCCGTGGGTCCAAGGGTCCCTCTGGGCTCCGCCTCGGGCTGGGCGCTGTGGATGTGGCCTGCCTGGGAGGAGCGGTCTGATGGGCTTGCGAGCTTGCCGGAGACCTGGTTGGCTGAGGTGAACCCTCGGCGGGGGCCTAGGTGTGCCAACGGGGGCCCCAGGGGGCTTCCGGAAGACCCGGTGGGCTTCGCCAGAACTTCACAGGTTCTGGTCCGTCCGGCCCTCCTCCAAGCCGGGCCCCCGGGGCCGGGGCCTGCTTCCGGGGGTCCCTCCCGGCCGTGCCCAGCCTGGCCAAAGCCCGGTACGGGGCTCGGGGCACCACGTGGCGAAAGACCGTGCCGGCGCCGAGCTGGGGTTGATGGCTCCGGGGCGGAGGGGCGGAATGCGCCCCGGTTCCGCAGGACGGCGGTTCCGCCGCGGGGGCCGGGGCCGGGCGGGCGGGACGGGCCCGGGGTGGCGCGGCCGCGGGCGCATCCCCGGGGACAAAGGCTGCGCGGTGCCCGGCCCCGCCCGCCCGAGCCGGGTGACCTTGGCCGCGCGCCGGCCCCGCGCCCGCCCGCCCTAATTCGGCGCCGGGGCGGCCGGGGCGCGGCGCGCTCCCCCCGCGGTGCCCAGGCCGGGGCGCGGGCGCGGGCGCCGGGCGCGGGGCGGGCTAATCCCGTATGTAAATGGCAGCCAATGGAGGGTGGTGTTGCGCGGGGCTGGGATTAGGGCCGGGGCGAATGGCTGGCAATCTTACTGGGATTACAGAACAAAGAGCCTCCCGCGCTCCCGCGCCCGCTCCGCGCCCGCGCCCCGCCCTCCGCCGCAGCCCGCGCCGGGGTGGGGGCCGCCGCGCGCCAGCCCCCCGGCCGGCCGACCCCCCCGCGCCCCCTCCCGCCTCCTCCCGCCGCGCGCGCCGCGTCCTCGCCTCCCTCTGCCTCCGTCCCCCATTCTCCCGGATTAATTAGGGAGGCGGCGGCAGGCGGCTGAGTCCTGGCCGCGGGCCGGGCCGGGGCGCCGCCGGCAGGAGCGCTTGGGGATCCTCCGAGGTAGGAGAAACTTTTGCGGGGGGCGGGCGCCGGGCCCGCGCCCCTGCCCCCGCGCGCGGGGCCCGCGCCCCTCCCCCTCCAGGTGTTCCCGGATCCGGGTCCGGCTCTCGGGTGCGCGGGCGGCACGTGACCGGGATTACCCTTCGGGCCGGGGGACGGGGGGCGGCCTCCCCCACCTGCCGGGAGCGGGGGGGAGTCCGGGGTGTCGCCCCCGGGCCCGCCGGAGGTGGGGGCGTCCCGGGCCGGCGCCCGCAGGCGGCTGCGGTCGGCGAATGAGGTCAGTCGCGGTGCCCGCGGCGGCGGGCGCCGGGGTGGGAGCGGAGGGGGCTGGGAAGGCCGCGGCCGCGGCCCCCCGCTTCCCCGGGCCGGCCGCCCCTCGCCCGAGCCCCTCGCGCCCGGCTGAGTCCAGCCCCGCGAGGACTGCCCGGCACTGAGGGTCCTCCCCGGGGAGGGAGCTGGCCCGAGTGGTGGCAGCCGGACCCCAGGTTGCGGGGCTCGGGGGTGGGGGAGCACGAAGGGTCCAGAGGAGCAAGTTGGGGTGCCCGGTCTGTGGGTGGTCTCTGAGTTCCTTCAGCTGGGCAGAGAGGGTGGAGGAGGGGCCCCAGGGGGCCCGATGCCCACCCACCCCGTCCTAAGTCCCGGGCATCACGGGCTCCTCAGCCTGGGCCTGCAGCCAGGGAGGGGGACCATGTCTGGGCCCGGGGCAGGGGGCACTGCCCAGCTGACTTCCTGGCAGTGCTGGCATCTGGCCTGGCGACCCTGCCTTCCAGGACCAGACTTGCGGTGGGAAGCGCCTGTGTCCCCATCACAGCTGAAGTGAGGGTGCTGGGCTGGCAGGGGTCTTTGCGGGACACGTGGGGGAGCAGTGGCTCTTGGAGTAGGTGCCAGTGATGTGGGGCTGGGGCTGCCTTGGGATGGCTCTGGGCCTGGCGGGCAGGGGTGGAGGGCAGGCCCTGACAGCCTTTGGAGACGGGGGCATTTGCGGGGCTTCTCTTAGGAGAGGGGCCCGGGTGGCCTGAAGCCACCCTGGCCCCCTGCAGCCAGCGTCTGCCTCTGTGTGTTTGGCCGCCCCACGGCCGGGACTGCTTACTCCTGGACGCTGGACCCCGGCGTTGGGAGGGGCCTCGGAACAGCCCGTTTATTTCAGCAGCGTCATTCCAAAGGGAGAGGGCACCAGCATCGATTACTTATTCGGAGCAGGAGGAGGCGGTGGGAGGCTGGTGGCTGCTGGCAGGGAGGGGCTGGGCACAAGGGCAGCGGGCACAGGGTGGGCCGGTGGCCATGGTGAACCACCTTGTTGGGGACCCAGGAGGGAGACTCTGACCTCTTCTGCACAGGCACCTGCGGACCCACAGTGACAGGGTGTCGGAGCCCCCGGCCTGCTCTGGGTTGTGCCAGGTTCAAGTCCACACCTCGTTCTGTAGCCGGCTCCGAGGATGACCTAGAAATTGGCGGTTCTGACTCAGGATCCCAGAGGACCCCGCCGGAGCAAATGAGGAAGGAGGGTTGAAACTCTGCGGCCGCTCGCTTGGAATGCGGGAGAACATGGGGCCGAGGGCTGCAGCGCTGGGGCTTGAGGACAGCGCCACGAGGGGCTTAGCCTGCTTAAGGGAACGGTGCTTCCAGGGCCGGGAGAAGGGTCGTTGATTTGCCGTGTGCGAATCACGAGTCATTTTTATCTGTTCATTTGAGGCAGCCTCCTGGGAGCGCCGCTAGCCTCTGACACGGTGGTAGTCGGCAGCGCTCGGCGCTTCTAAGTAGTTGACAGACAGACAGACGTCATCCAGGCGTCTCGGAGGGTGGCTGTTTTTGCCTGACTCCAGAGGCCAGAGCACCTTCACTTTGGGAATGGCTGGGTTGTCGGAGATCCTGGCTGAGGACGTCAGGTAGACATGGTGGGTGATGGCTTGGGCCATTGGTGTCCTAAGCGTGACCTTGGAACCACAGACCGCGACGCCCAGATGAGTCTCATTCCGGGTCTGGTCTCTCTAGCGGCCCACCGCGGCCTCCTGGGCTCACTCATTGGACCCTGCCACCTTGCTGTTTTCCTGAACCGCTGGCCTCTTTGCACATGCTGTTCCTCTTACCTGGAAGATTCTTCCCACCCTTCCTCTGATGGCCCTGCTTCGCTGGCGGGGTAGGGGGGGGATCAGAGTTGTAGAATTTGCCCCTCTCCTTTCCCTGGCTTGGCTTTTCTGTCCCCGGGCCAAAGACTTCCTCCTCCCCAGGGCTGGCCACGGTGCCACCTCTGTGTTCCCGTGACATCCTGTCTTTCCTCTGTCCCAGCATCCGTCTGAAATGTTCCTGTGTATCTCTCCAGTTGCGCTGGGGACAGGCGGGGATGGAGCCTGGCTTCCCAAATACTTGTCGAATGGCTACGTGTCTGAATGAATAGATAAGTGAACGAATGAACAAAATCCTGAGCCTTGGCCCAAACTGCCGAGCAGACTCCTGTCGTTCTCGGATGCCCACCTCTGGGGCGGGCTCCCCTCCGTGGAGGAGCCCCAGGGTCTCTCTCTGAGCGTCCTGCTCCAGCTTCCTGGGGCCCCATGTCCCCAGCCTGTGTGCTCCACCAGTCCTAAGGTGGCACTTGCTCTTGCATGTCACCCTTCCGACTTCTCTCAGTTCCCTGACTCTCAGCGTGTGTGGACAACGCTCTCTCAGACGCCTGGCAGCCAGGGGCACGGCCACATTCTTTGGGGCGAGCCAGGAGTGTGTGCCGGGCTCCGTGGGGCCTGCGGAGGCCGTGAGGGGCACCCGGGGGCATGAGACCGGGGAATCAGGGCTGATTCCCAAACACCCAGGAGCAGGCCAGGCCCTGGGGCCAAGGGCTCGGCACCCACGCTGAGGTTGGGTTGACGGAGGGGCTTTAGGAGGGCACGGGGCCTGTGGAACAGGGGTCCGTGGGGAGAGTGGAGTGGAATTCCCAGCAGGAGTTCATAGCAGAGGCAGTGGCGGGAAGGATGGCTTTCGGGGGGAGAGGGGGAGGAGATGGGCAAACCTGGCAGAGGACGGTGGGGTGTGACAGGTGGTGGTTGGTGGGGAGGTCGCCGAGGCTTCTGGGGTGGGTGTTGGGGGCTCCAGGTAGGGTCGGGGGCCAGCCTCTCAGACTGCCTTCGGCTCCTCACAGGAACGGAGTTGCTTTCTGCCGAGGCTGCACAGAAGGGCGGCAGGACGCCACTGCTTCCTTGGCCTGCTTCGGCGGTTCCAAGCCCAGGTGTCTCCAGGTGTGGCAAAGGACTCTTGGCCTGCGTGGCTGCAGCATTGTGCATATGGGGGGCAGGGGACCATGCAGTAAGGCCCCCAGTCGCCACCTTTTCCCCCTCCCTAGTTGAGTGTCTCTCTCTTTTTTGAGTCGGGGTCTCCCTCTGTCGCCCAGGCTGGAGTGCAGTGGCACCATCCCGGCTCACCGCAGCCGCGACCTCCCGGGCTCAGGCAATCCTCCCACCTCAGCCTCCTGAGTAGCTGGGACTCCAGGCACACGCCACCACGCCCGGCTCATTTTTTGATTTTTCTGTAGAGACAGGGTTTTGCTCTGTTGCCCAGGCTGGTCTCGAACTCTGGGCTCAAGCAGTCCTCCTGCCTTGGCTTCCCAGAGTGCTGGGATGATAGGCGTGAGCCACCACACTCGGCCTCTCGTTTGGTATCTCTGACTGCCTCTTCTTCTGCAGAACTTACCCATCCAGGGCCCCATTCCCTTCCCTCTGGGCCTCTCTGGGCCGATTTGCACTTAGGTCTGTGGCTTCATGCATGTGGAAGGCCGGGCGGAATGGGGTCGGGGCCGTGGGAGCCTGGGTTCCTGCCTTGGCCCTGCCTTGGCCTTACTAAGGAGGCACCAGGCCCGTGACTGGGTGCCTGGGTTCCTCATTTTCAGGGATCTCTGGCTGGGACGGTGTATGATCCTGACGCCCACCGGGGTGAACACTTGGTCATTTCAGAACCAGTGTGATGGGTGGCAGCCGGTGACAGCAGGGGCTCAGAGTGCTTGCTGGGGGCGGGGGTGCCAGGGGCTGAGCCCCGAGCCGCTTGAGGTGAGTTGAGTCCTGGCATGAGCTGGGTAAGGATGTATTTCACCCCGCGCGGGGTTGGAACGACGGAGGGGGTGTCTCGGGCGGAGAGCAAAACTCTTCTGAAACACCCCTCCTTGCCCCTGGGCTGGGCTGGGGTGGGCTGACCCCGCCGCTGCATGCCCACCTGTCTCTTTCCTTCTGGACCACCTGCTTCAGGCCGCCAGATTTAGCAAATAAAAACAAGGACGCCTGGGTAAATTTGGATTTCAGATATAAGCAATGAATATGCAGTATTTGGGAGAACTCCTTGTTGATCTGTAGTTCAGACTCGGCCGGGGTTTTGCCTTGTATCTAGCAAGATACAGCTGCTGCCTCTGGGGTGGTGATACTGTTGGGGGCTGGGAGGGGCTGGAGGTGTGGCTGACCCTGGGGTTGGGGTCAGGGCTCGTGGAGGCTCCAGGGACCGTCTGGAGCCAGTTGGGATCAGGCAGAGCTGATTCTGGCCCTTCTCACATGCCGTTCGGGCTTCTCCAGTCTGTGGTCCAGGGGTGCGGATCTCCTGTTAGCCTGGGGGGTTGGAGCGCTCAGGGACCCCCGTCTGGGGAGCCCTTGTCTTTAGGGTCTCTGGCCATTGTGGTCCAGTGTGGTCCACAGAGTGTGTCCAGAGATGCTGGGAAAGGGGGGAAGATGCCAGAAACACACCGGCCACCAAGTGAGGATCTTCAGTCGGGATTTGCAAAGCCAGGCCTGGGCGCCGGGGATCAGTGTCTCTGATGCCCTCTCTCAAGGCTGGGGGGGTCTGTCTCTGGGGCAGTCACCGGCTTGAGGGGCTGAACTGAAATGGAGATGGCTCTCCCTGGCCCGCCCATGCCCCAGCGGGCTCTGTGTGGCCCTGTGGGGGCTCCACAGCAGGGCAGGTGTGGAGTGGGGACAGGGTAAGAAGCCAGAGGTGGGAGGGCCTGGCATCCGTGTGCCAGTGGGGGCTGTGTGACTGGGGAAGGAGCCATGGGTGGCCAGGGCCTTTTCCCTCCCGTGACTCAGGCCCCCTGGCCAGGAGAGACTCCCAGGCTGCTTCTCTCTGAGCAGGCTGGCCGAGGATTGGCCTGTTTGCTGGCTGGCCTCTCAAGGTGCGTGTGCTTGCTTCTGGCAGAGCTACGATAAAAGGGAGTCTGTGTCAATCCATCCCTCCTCCTGTCTCCCTGCCAGCCACTGAGAAACCTCCGGGGGCACCAGGTCTCGGGGGCTCTCCCTAGGGCCTGGCCTGCGGGAGGGGCTCACCCTGCCTTTCGTGGTAAATCCTGCTGAGGTGTGAGACGCGTGCCAAGCCGGGAGTTGGCCCCACGCACACCCTTGTGCCGCCCACCCCCATCAAGACAGAGCAGCCCCTTAGCTGGGCTCGGTGGCTCAGCCTGTAATCCCGCGCCTTTGGGAGGCTGAGGTGAGTGGATTGCCTGAGCCCGCGGGTTCGAGACCCGCCTGGGCAGCTGGGCATGGTAGCGCGTGCCTGTAATTCCGGCTACTCGGAAGGCTGAGGCGGAAGGATCGCCGGAGCCCAGCAGGTTGAGGCTGCAGTGGCCGGGAGCAGCCACTGCACTCCAGTCTGGGTGACAGAGTGAGACTCCAACTCAAAAAAACAAAGATAGAGCAGCCCCTTCACCCCCAAAAGTGCTCTTGAGCCCGTGGATCCGCCCCTTCGTGTGCCTCGGCCTCCGCTGCTCTGGTTTCTCTCTGCGGAGTCGCCTTAGCAGAGTGTCACATACACAGGCTCACACGGCCGTGGCCTTAGAGGCTGGCCCTGGCCCTCTCACAGGGGGTTTATCTGCCATGCTGGGTGTGGTGGCGCTGGTCCCTTTTGGTGGCCGAGTAGTGTTCCCTTGCGTGGACGTGCCACATGGCTCTCGCCACTCTCCTCTCGGTGACACTCCAGCAGACCGGCGCGGACCACCCAGGAGAAGGGGCGCCTCTTTCTCATCTTCACGAAGGCACCGTCTGGCTGGCAGGGGCCCTGCGGCCTGCACCGGTCCCCACCCCCCACGGAGAGCTGACCCCAAGCCAGGGGAGCTGCACGTCTCTGTCTTCAGAGCTGGAATTTCATCCCCCGTTTCTGGTGACTCATACAGTGAGGCCGCGATGAAATTACACCTGCCTGCGCTGCCCTTGGGGCCCGGCCCCAACGCGATTCTCCTGCCGTCCAGGTGGGCTCAGCAGCCATGAGGCTGCTGGCCAGGGCAGCCGGAGTTTGAGAGGGGTGCCTTTGAGAGGGGTGCCGGGGAGGGGAGCTGTCTGCGCCTGGGGGCGTCTTGCCCGTCTCTTACGTACCCTGCCCCCACCCCCGGAGTCTGGTGGTCCCCGGCAGCGTGTCTCTGGTCTCTAGTCCTGCAGCTGTCGGGCTTGGGGTGGAATGTCTGTGTTTTCCTGAAATTAGGGCAGGACTTCTGGGGTAGGGAAGGAGGTGGGAGGGTCAGTCTAGCCTTGGGTGAGTGACGTCATGTGTCTGGGCTTCGGTTTGCACAACTTTCTTTTTTTTTTTTTTTTTTGAGTTGGAGTCTCACTCCGTCGCCCAGACTGGAGTGCAGTGGCCGCTCGCGGCCACCGCAACCTCGACCTGCCGGGCTCTGGCGATCCTTCCGCCTCAGCCTTCCAAGTAGCTGGAACTACAGGCGTGCGCTACCACGCCCGGCTACTTTTTGATTTATTGTAGAGATGAGATCTCGCCAAGTTTCTCGGGTGGGTCTCAAACCCACGGATTCAGGCCATCCACTCACCTCAGCCTCCCAAAGGCGCGGGATTCCAGGCTGAGCCTCCGAGCCCGGCGACTTGGGTTTTTTTCATTCCTTGTGAGGTCGCTGTAGCCTTTCCCTGGTGAGTCAGGCTCCCATGGCTCCTCATCCCTACACCCCTGTCACCTCCCACCTTTGCCAGCTCTCCTGAAGTCTCCGAGGCGGACCCCTCAGCCCCGCCCTGGGGCCAGCACTCAGGGGGAAGCCAGGCAAGAGGCTTGCCTTGCACAGGCCAGCCCTGTGTAGAGGGCCCTCGGGTATTCCTGGGTGGCTCCGGGCAGGACTCCACCCACCCAGCTCCAGGGTGGTCCTGGCAGCTCCGGGGGTCTTAGGACTGGGCTGGCCTGATGTCTCGCTCCTGTTGATCCAGGAGCTGGTTTTTCAGGTGTGGCAGCTTTAGCAGCGAGGCAGGCTGGGAGAGGGAAGGCTTTTGGGAAGGAGGTGGTTGCCCCTGCTCCAGCGTGTGCCCAGCTCCCAGCTGTGGGTGCAGCTGTCTGGGCAGGTGGGCAGACCACATCCTCCCTCTTTGATCCCGTTCCACCCCCGCCTGCCCGCCCCAGGCCAGCCGCTCCCTGAGACTCTTCTGTTCTCAGTGCTTCCAAGGGAGAGATGCTCTTGGTGGCCCTGGGGCAGAGGCCAGTGCCCTCCTGGGGCTTCCTCACTTTGCAGCAGGGTCCATGGAGCCCCTGGGCCTTTGAAGCCACTGGACTGCTCTGTGGCCCCTTGCCTCTGTCAGCCTTGAGACTTTACCTCTCCCAGCCTTGTCTGAACCAACAAGCATAGTTTTCCTAAACAGTGTGGCCAGCTTCTTGGGAAGATGAGTGTTCCCTTGGGGGAGGCTGGCCACCATCCCAGTTGAGAGCACTTTTTCAAGCCGGGCTTGGTGGCTCAGCCTGTCATCCCGCGCCTTTGGGAGGCTGAGGTGAGTGGATGGCCTGAGCCCACGGGTTCGAGACCCGCCTGGGCAGCGAGACCTCATCTCTACAATCAATCAAAAAATCAGCCGGGCATGGTGGCGCATGCCTGTAATTCCGGCTACTCGTAAGGCTGAGGCGGAAGGATCGCCGGAGCCCAGCAGGTCGAGGCTGTGGTGGTGGGAGCGGCCACTGCACTCCAGTCTGGGTGACAGAGTGAGACTCCAACTAAAAAAAAAGTACTTTTCTCAGTTTGCTGTGTGTTGACCCCAGAGGCTGGCCCTGTGGTGCCCCGTTCCTGCCCCTGCCCCTACCCAGAAAGGAATAGACGCCATCTTCCTCACTCTGCTCTACCCCTCTGGGACACACACCCTCTGCCTGTGGAGCGTGGGGCCTGGCCTGCCTCAGTTTCCACTTCTACAAACTCCAAAGGTCCAACCGGCTGGTCCCCTTGGCCTGTCCAGTTCCTGGGGGATGCCATCCTCAGCCATCCCACTTGCTTTTGCGATGCCAGGCCCTGCCTTGCGGCTGGTGGGGGAGTGGCACAAGCCCACTCCCAGGTGGTGGTGGGTTTCACAGGACCCTGGAGAATGGACGGACTTGGATGCAGGAATAGGTGAGGTCAGGGACCGGAAGTGGCAGCTGGGGGGTGGGTCCAGGTGAGACCCTTTATCTGGTCTTCTCGCTCTGAGGTGGTTCAAGACTGCCCATTGCTGTGGGGCCTGGCCAGGCCCTGCCTGTGTCTGTGACCACCACGATGAGCTTCCCTCCGCTTCTAGAACTTTCCGTGGCGTGCGGCTGTCTCCAGAGCACGTGTGATGCTCCCTGTCCATTTGTGCTTGCCAGTCTCCGCTGGGGTGTCACTTCTTGCCTGAGAGCTTTCCCGGTTCCGTCCCCTGCCCGGGTCTGTGTCGGGGACCCCTCCTCTGTTTCCTAACCCCTCCCAGCCGTGGCCGCATCACACACAGGATTCGAGTTGCCCTGTGCCCGTCTGTCCGCTTCACAGACGGAGCATCAGCGTCCAGTGGGTCAGGGCCGGGTCGACCCTCACGTCCCAGTCCTCAGCCCCCTGCCCCGTGCAGAGTGAGTGTGCGTGGCAAGTTACGTGAATTTGCCAAGCTCGGGGCAGGGAATGGCACTTTGGAGGTTGGGGGTCAGTACCAGCCCTCGCTGGCTCGCCCCACCCCAGAAGCTGCGTCTGCCCGGACCGTGGCTCTCAGAGGCATCCAGTGGGCCGTGGGGGGCGCCGTGTCTCTCTGAGCCGGGTACAGCCCAGTTGGGGGGTTTCCCTCCATGGAGGGCAGCTGGCGTGGGTAGACGGAGCACAAATGTGGCACGTCGGGACAGTTAATCCTCTGGGCTATTTAAGCATACATGCTTGCGTGTGTGCGAGTGTGTGTGTGCACGTATATGTGTCATGCTGGAGGCACCAGGTGGTAACTGTGTCCAGTCGGTTCCTGAACCAACTTAGCACGAGTGATTTCCCCCCATGCACCGAGCCCCTCTGGCCTCGGCCCAGGGCAAAGCTGGGACGACTTCCTCTGGGGCTGCATTTGGCTACAGGCAATAGGAAGCCTGACAGTAAACACAGTAAATATCTCAATATTGGGCCTGACAGAGTTTAGGTGTCAAACCTGGCAGACTTAAACAAAGAGGGGTTTATTATTCCTCACAAGAAAAACCCCCAGGGTGGGCAGTTCGAGCTGGTCGATGTCGTCAGGGACCTGGTTCTCTTCTCTAGCATGGTGGGTTTTTTAAGTTCATTTTTCGTTATTTATTTATTTTTTTGAGTTGGAGTCTCACTCCGTCACCCAGGCTAGAGTGCAGTGGCATACTCATGGCCACCGCAGCCTTGACTGGCTGAGCTCAGGCGATCCTTCCGCCTCAGCCTTCCAAGTTGCTAGAACTACAGGTGTGCACCACCATGCCTGGCTAATTTTTTTTTTTTTTTTTTGCGTTGGAGTCTCACTCTGTCGCCCAGACTGGAGTGCAGTGGCCGCTCCCGGCCACCACAGCCTCGACCTGCCGGGCTCCGGCGATCCTTCCGCCTCAGCTTTCTAAATAGCTGGAACTACAGGCGCACGCTACCATGCCCGGCTGATTTTTTTATTTATTGTAGAGATGAGGTCTCGCTGCCCAGGCGGGTCTCGAACCCGCAGACTCAGGCAATCCACTCACCTCAGCCTCCCAAAGGCACGGGATGACAGGCTGAGCCACCGAGCTCGGCTAATTTTTTTTTTTAAGTGTATTATTCAGTGCCTGTAATCCCAGCACTTTGTGAGGCTGAAGTGGGAGGATGCTTGAGCCTAGGAATTCGAGACCAGCCTGGGCAACTTAGTGAGACCTCATCTCTATTAAGACATCAAAAAATTAGTGGGGCATGGTGGTGTGCGCCTGTAGTCCCAGCTATAACACATGGGAGGCTGAGGCAGGAGGATCGCCAGAGCCCAGGAGCTTGAGGCTGTGGTGAGCCATGATTGTGCCACTGCACTCCAGCCTGAGTGACAGAGTGAGACTCCAACTCAAAAAAAAGTTTAAAATTCAGAGTGTTTTTTTTCTTTCTTTCTTTTTTTTTTTTTTTTTTTTTTTGAGTTGGAGTCTTACTCCGTTGCCCAGGCTGGAGTACAGTGGCACAATCATGGCCACCCCAGCATCAACCTTCTGGGCTCTGGCAATCTGTCTGTTCCAAGTAGCCGGTAGCTATTTTTGATTTATTGTAGAGACATGGTCTTGCTAAGTTGCCCGGACTGGTCTCGAACCCACAGGCTCAGGCCATCCACTCACCTTGGCCTCCCAAAGTGCTGGGATGACAGGCTGAGCCACTGAGCCCGACCCCTTTTTTTTTCTTTTTAACAGAGTTGTGCAGTGTTCATCACTGTCTAATTCCAGAGCATTTCTGTTACCCTGAGAATCTTGGCCCATTCAACAGTCATTCCTCTTCCCTCCTTCCCTGGCCCCTAGCACCCGCTCATCTACTCTCCTACCCTGTAGATTTGCCCACTCCGGGCGTTTCATGTCGATGGACTATGTCACGTGGCCTCTTCTGTCTGACTTCTTTCAGTGAGCGTAGTGTTCTCAGGGTTCATTCATGAGTCAGAACTTCCTTCTTCCTGCGGCCAAATAATATTCCATTTGGTGGCTAGACCACACTTTGTGGACCTGTGTATCAGTTAGTTACAGACATTTGGGTTGTATCTGCTTTGTGGCCATCGTGAGTCAGGCTGCTGTGAATGTTTGTCTGCGCGTTTTTGTGTGGAGGTGTGTGGTCAGCCCTCTTTGGTAAATACCTAGGACTGGAATTTGCTGGGTCATATGGTAATTCCGTGTTTGACATTTTGAGGATCTGCTGGACTGTTTCCTTTTGAAACTATGCCATTTGCATCCCCACCAGCAACGTTTGAGGGTCCCAGTTCGTCTGCCTCCTTACCAGTTCTTGTTATTGCCTCTCTTTTCGGTTATGGCCATTCTAGTAGGTGTGAAGTGCTCGTGGTGGTTTTGATTTAGCGTGTTGGATTTTGTCTTGATACTTGTGCCTTGTGATCGCGAGATGGCTGTCTCCCCTCCAGCCTTCACACCCCTGGTCCAGATGGTAAAAAGGACTTAGGGCAGAATTCTTCTCCTCTCAAAGCTTTGCTTTCATGCATGCCCTCCTCACTGACTTCTCTGGAAGTATTGCGTAGGTCACATGGTGTCTTCTAGCTACCAGGAAGTCGGGGAGACAGAGGAGTCAGCCTCCCTCTGGTCAGTTGTGGCAGGAAGAGGGTTGGGAATGGCAGGGGACAGGCCGACTTCTAGTCTTTGCCCCTCGTCACCCAGACCAGTGTACATGTCTTCATTTCTCAAGGAACGACAAGAGAGATTGTGAGGCTGGGTGTGGTGGCTCACACCTGTAATCCCAGCACTTTGGGAGGCCCAGGCTGGAGAACTGCTTGAGCCCAGGAGTTTGAGACCGGCCTGGATAGCCTAGGGAGACCTCATCTCTACAAGAAATAAAAAAAGGAGCCGGCCGTGGTGACACATCCTTATAATCCCAGCTCTACTTGGGAGGCTGAGGTAGAAGTGTTTGAGCCCAGGAGGTTGAGGCTGTGGTGAGCAGCAGCGTGAGGCCTGGGCACTTACCCCCGAAAAAGTAGACTAGGCTCGGTGGCTTAGCCTGTAATTCCACCACAAGTGGATTGCCTGAGCCTGTGGGTGCGAGACCTGCCGGGGCAACTTGGCAAGACCTCATCTCTACAATAAAATAAAAAATGAGCTGGGTCTGGTAGCACACGCCTGTAGTTCTGACTCGTATTTCATGGTGTGGACATACCAGTTTGTTTCATCCAGTTGTTAGCTGGGCATCTGGGCCATGTCCAGCTTTGGACAGTGATAAATAAAGCCACTGCAGATGGGTCTCTTGAGATTTTCATGGGAAGCTTTCATTTCTGCCGGGTGAGTACCCAGGAATGGGACGCCATGGTTGTACAGTCAGTGTAGGCTTAACTTTATAAAAAGGTGCCTCACTGGGCATGGTATCTCAGCGTTTGGGAGACTGAGGCAGGAGAATCACTTGAGGCCGGGTGTTTGAGACCAGACTGGGCAACACAGAGTGATCTCATCTCTACCAAAAACAATAAAAGTAGCCAGGCATGGTGGCACACACCTGTAGTTCCAGCGACTCAGGAGGCTGAGGCATAAGGATCACCTGAGCCCAGGCAGTTGAGGCTGTGGGGAGCTGAGAGAACACCACTGCACTCCAGCCTGGGTGACAGAGTGAGGTCCTGTCTCAAAAAGTAAAAAATAAAAAGACAGCTGTCCCAAATACACAGACAATGAGTTTCCCGGGGTTGGGGAGTGGGGCTTCTTTTTTGGGGTGATGAAAACGTTCTGGAGCCGGGCTCGGTGGCTCAGCCTGGAATCTCGCGCCTTGGGAGGCTGAGGTGAGTGGATGGCCTGAGCCCGCGGGTTCGAGACCCGCCTGGGCAACTTGCGAGACCGCATCTCTACAATCAAAAACTTAGCCGGGCGTGGTAGCGCGCCCCTGTAATTCCGGCTACCCAGAAGGCTGAGGCGGAAGGATCGCCGGAGCCCAGCGGGTCGAGGCTGTGGGGGCCGGGAGCGGCCACTGCACTCCAGTCTGGGCGACAGAGCGAGACTCCGACTCAAAAAAAAAAAAAAATAGAGAAATATGAGTCAGCCACGAGAAGGGACGAGTTGTGGGTGTGACACCAAAACGCGTGGACCTCAAAACGGGTGCTCGGTGAGGACGGCCGACTCGAGGGGCTGCGCCCTGCCTGTTCGATGCATCCGACACCCTGGAAGATGCAGAACCAGGGACGGAGAGAGATCAGGGTTGCCTGGGAGAGGGTTGACCAGGACACAGGGACCTTTTGGAGTGATGGCCCTGGTCTGTGTTGGGATTTAGGGTAGCGGCTCTCTGCCTAGACATTTGTAAAAACCCACAAAGCTGCACGCCAAAAAGAGTGAGTTTTACTGGGTGTCTGTTACACCCCAGTGTAAAACTCAGCCTAGACTTGGAACCGGCTGTGCTTTCCAGAGTACCCACAGGAGGTTGACTGTTCCCTGCTTTCTGGAGGGGTTGGTGCTGCCTTCCTGCTTCCAGATTGAGTTGATCTGTCAGGTGGGCTGATGGGACTTGTTGCCCTGGCTGGAGCCAGGGCCTGCCACCTGAGCTGTGGAATTTTCGAGCTGGAAGGGCTCAGAACACGATGGCCTCTTCTTTTCAGATGGGGAAATTGAGGCCCGGTGCTGGGAGGACACTTGACTAAGGTTCTGGAGTTCTGAGAAGCAGCATCCAGGCCGGGCACAGTGGCTCACGCCTGTAATTCCATCACTTTTGAGAGACCGAGGTGAGAGGATTGCCTGAGCTTGGGAGTTCGAGACCAGCCTGGGCAACATGACGATATCCCGTCTCTACAATAAATCAAAAAATTAGCCGGCCGTGGTGACGTGCACCTGTAGTCCCAGCTACTTGGAAAGCTGAGACGGAAGGATCACCTGAGCCCAGCAGGTCGAGGCCGCGGGGGCCATCAAGCGTGCCACCGTGCTCCAGCCTGGGTGACAGAGTGAGACTCCAACTCAAACGTAGTGAGAAGACGACCAAAGCCACATCCATGCCCTTGACCTGCAGGCGCCCAGAGCCTCCCTTTCCTCCTGTTGGTGATCCAGGACGCTGGACGGGCCCGTGGCGGCACCGTGGCTGGCGGGAGGCTTTGCAGCAGCCCCTGGTGGGCGGGGCAGGGGAGGTGGCGAAGCGGAATGGCTCCCTCCCGACGTCCCCAGGAGGAGAGGAGGCAGTCCGCGGTGAAGGCCGGCACGTGATTGAGGGCGGGGAGGTGTGGGAAGGGTTGGCGTCCCCAGGGGATGGGCAGGAGAGAGGGGCACCCACTTCGGCTCATTGATGACCCGATGTCACCTCAGATCCTGGAGGACATAGCCCTCAGGCTGCTTGGTGGGGCTCCCAACCTGGGAGAGGAGGGACCCCAGGGAGATGCATTGGGCAGGTTGTGTTGACAACCTGGCTCAGCGAAGCAGGCCCGGCCACTGTCGCATGGGCTGGGCCCACCCCCTTGGGCTTGCCGAGAGTCTCGACGCTTCCAAGAGGATGGGCGCGAGGGAAAAGGCCGGCATCCGGGGTTTCTTATCGGGCGTGACTTGTGACTTGTGTCCGCTTCTGCAGACGCGTGACCTGGAGTCTGGGGTCTGGGTGGACCCCTGGCGCAGTCTCCTGTGCTGTCCTCTTCCTGTCCCCCTCCTAGACAGCCCCTGACCCTGGCAGCACAGGGCGCCTCCCCGGGTCCACCGCTCCACTTTTGGCTTGGCAAACGACGTCTGTGTGCCTGGGGGGTCCCCTGTGGTTTTCAGGGCCCGCGACGCCTCTGGGACGCTCCCCTCGGCCTCAGAGGGCCGGCGCCTCGCCCTCCGGCCTGGGCAGGGAAAGGATGTGCTTGGATCGTGAGCCGGTGGGAGAGCCGCATGGCCCTTCTGCCGTGGTGTGTGGGAGTTGCCCGTCGGATGGTGGGGCTGGATGGTGAGTGGCCGGAGAGGCATGCCTGGGGGCTGCACAGGGAACGCTGTGGGGCTGGGGCCCACGCGTGCACCGGATGCCGGCAGCCCTCGCTTGGAAGGTGGCCCTGGCTCTGTGCTGTGCAACCTTGGTGGGTTCCTCTGCTTTTCTGAGCCTCCGCGGGCTCGTCTGTGAAATGGAGGGAGCACTCCTGGGCTCGCAGGATGGCTGTGGAGGCTGCGTGACGACTGCTCGTAGAGGGACAGCGCCTGCAGGTGCCGGTCTTGACGGCTGCAGTGTGGCTGTGGCTGCAGGAACAGTGGTCCCAGGCCGTGCAAGGCCCGAGGCCCAGTGGGGCTTGGGGTGGAAAAAGGAGCCATCAGCAGGGCTCTGTGGCTCAGCCTGTCATCCCAGCACTTTGGGAGGCCGAGGCGAGTGGATGGCCTGAGTCCGCGGGTTCGAGACCCTCCTGGGCAACTTGGCATCTCTACAGTAATGTAAAAAATGAAGCCGGGCTCGGTGGCTCAGCCTGTAATCCCGCACCTTTGAGAGGCTGAGGCGAGTGGATGGCCTGAGCCCGCAGGTTCGAGACCCGCCTGGGCAGCGAGACCTCATCTCTACAATCTCATCTCTAAATCAAAAAACCAGCCGGGTGTGGCAGCGTGCGCCTGTAATTCCGGCTACTCGGAAGGCTGAGGCGGAAGGATCGCCGGAGCCCAGCAGGTCGACGCTGAGGTGGACATGAGCATGCCGCTGCACTCCGGCCTGGGTGACAGAGTGAGACTCCGACTCAAGAAGAAGAGTGGCCATCAACCCCTATCCCCTGATGCCTGGCTCTCACCTCCCCACCTCTGCTCCGTGAGAGAGGAAGGAACGGGGTGTGATATATGTCTTTATCGCGGGGGAGACTGGGCCCCAGAGAGGGGAAGCAAGTTGCTCGGCATCACACAGCCCTGGGAGGGACAAGCCTCCGCTAGACCCAGACCTCCTGGGAGCTGGTGCCTTTGTGCCAGAGACCATGGGCTCTGGGGAGAGGACGGTGTGGCCTGGGCTGGCTCTGCGGTGGGGAGGGAAGGGGCTGCTTTGTGGAACTGCATGGCCAGGGGCTCAGATGAATCCTGGGAGGCCAGCTGGGTGGGAGACGCAGAGACAGGAGGCGGCCAGGCTTTCCTTAGGCGGCTGGGGGTGGAGGCAGGGAGCACGGAGGCGTGTGCACGTGCCCATGTGTGACCAGACACACAAGAAGACATGTCCCTCGGGGCCTGGGCCATTCAGAGAGCCCCCCCTCAGATGCACAGTCACCCGCAGGGGATGTGGGCCCTCGTGGGCCGAGGGGCTTGTCCTGCCTGTTCTTTTTTTTTTGAGTTGGAGTCTCACTCTGTTGCCCAGACTGGAGTGCAGTGGCCACTTCCAGCCACCGCAGCCTCGACCTCCTGGGCTCCGGCGATCCTTCTGCCTCAGCCGTCCGAATAGCCGGAATTACAGGCGTGCGCTACCACGCCCGGCTGATTTTTTTTGATTTATCGTAGACATGAGGTCTCGCTGCCCAGGCGGGTCTGGAACCCGCGGGCTCAGGCAGTCCACTCACCTCAGCCTCCCAAAGGTGCGGGATGACAGGCTGAGCCACCGAGCCCGGCTTGCCTGTTCTTTTGATGACTGAATCATGACTCAGCACTCCTGGCCTGCACACTCAGGCTCCTGGGGGACGTCTGCCCTCCCACCCCTGTTCAGAAGCCTTCCGGGCCTCCTGGTGTCTGACCCTCCCGGGCTCCCCTGCCTCCAGCCGTTGCCTGAGCTGCCCTGGCCCCTGTCCCCCAGCCTCGGAGCTAGCCCCCTGGTCTGATGTCTGCCCTCCGTTCTGTGCCCACGCTCTGGCTGCCCCTGGCTGAGGGGCTGATGAGACTTCGGGTCCCATTTACAAACCTCTGCCTCTCTTTCCCTGCCCAGGAGCTCCAGGCAAGGGCCGGGCCTGGTTCACCCCGGTTCTGGGGGTCTGGGGACACAGGGCCTGGGGGAACCCCTGGAGCGGCGAGTATGGGGTGAAAGGGCCCTGGATCACGGTGACATTGGGGCTTGAAGCAAGAATGGGCTCAGCACTCTGGGAGGCCGAGGAAGGAGAATCACTTGAGACCAGCAGTTTGAGACCAGCTTGCGTGACATAATGAGACCGTGTCTTCACAAAAACAGTTTAAAAAAAGTAACTGGGTGTGGCAGTGTGTGCCTGTCGTCCCGGCTGCTTGGGTGGCTCAGGCAGAAGGAAGCCTTGGGCCCAGGAGGTTGAGGCTGCAGTGAGCTAAGATTGTGCCATGGCACTCCAGCTTGGGCAATACAGCGAGGTCCTATCTAAAAAAAACAGATACAGCAAGAACAGGGCTTGGTGGCTCAGCCTGTAACCCCGCGCCTTTGGGAAGCTGAGGTGGGCGGATCGCCTGAGCCCACGGGTTCGAGACCCGCCTGGGCAACTTGGCGAGACCTCATCTCTACAATCAATCAAAAACTCAGCCGGCGGTGGTAGCACGTGCCTGTAATTCCGGCCACTCGGAAGGCTGAGGCAGAAGGATGGCCGGAGCCCAGCGGGTCGAGGTGGCGGTGGCCGGGAGCGGCCACGGCACTCCAGTCTGGGCGATGGAGTGAGACTCCCACTCAAAAAAAAAAAAAAGGACAGGAGGGACGGACAGGGCCAGAGGGCATTTGGCTAGGGGCAGGGCAGGGGTGTGGTGGTCCTTCCCTCTGAGGCTGTGGGTGAGAAGGCCCTCAGACGGCTTCTCGTTCTCAGCTGACAGATGGGGAAACCCCCCAGAAAGAGGCAGTGCCAGGCTCACTTAGGGGTAGCTCTGGGGTCAGCAGTCAGGTCTCCCCATCCTGGCCCCCTCCCCAGTGGCTCAGAGGCTGGAGGCCGAGGGGGTAGCGGCTGGGGAATGAGCCAGCTCAGGGGGGTTGGGATCGGGAGCCCGGGGGCCCGCACCTGGGGGTCGGATCACCCCCGAGGGGTTGGCTTTTCTCTGCCCAGCCTTTTCCCGACCAGAAAGGGCCTGGTGCTCCCATCTGCCTGGTTCTGAGAAGGCGTGTTCATGTCTGGCAAGGGGGACGCCTGGGAGACCCGGTCCCAGGGCCTCTGCGCTGCCTCTCCCCCGGGGGCTGGCACCCCCCAGAGCCGCCGCTGCTTGCCTCTGCTGACACCAGTCCCCACGCCCTTCTGATGCGGCTTCACCACGCACAAACACGGCAGACACGCGGCACAAGGAACCCATGTCAGCCGTGGGGTCGGTGGCCCCAGAGGCACCAGGTAGGTGCCAGGGTGTCCTGACACCCGCCGAGGGCCGGGTCTGTGCTTCCACCCCGTGCATGGGGAGACAGATGTGGCGCCGTGAGCCGCCTCAGAGGCGATGTTGGGGTGGAGGCAGCCCGGCGGGTGACGTGAGTGGGCGCCGCGGGTCCCGGGGCCCAGTGCCAGGCCCTGTTCGCACGCTCGCTCACGGGGTCTTCACCATGCTGAGCCCGGCAGAATTAGCGTTGCCCTTTTGCCCACGAGACAGCTAGGGCGGGAAGAGTCTGAGCATTTTGTGTTTTAAGAGACGGCGTCTGGCTCAGCCGCCCTGGCTGGGGTACAGTGGCGTGATCACAGCTCACCATAGCCTCCACCTGCTGGGCTCGGGCAGTCCTCCTGCCTCAGCCTCCTGAGTAGCTGGAAGCTACAGGTACCACATGCCCGGCTAACTTTTTTTTTTTTAGTTGGGCTCATTCTGTCGCCCAGACTGGAGTGCAGTGGCCGCTCCCGGCCACCGCAGCCTCGACCTGCCGGGCTCTGGCGATCCTTCCACCTCCACCTTCCAAGTAGCTGGAATTACAGGCATGTGCTACCACGCCCAGCTGATTTTTGATTTATTGTAGAGATGAGGTCTCGCTGCCCAGGTGGGTCTTGAACCCGCAGGCTCAGGCAATCCACTCACCTCAGCCTCCCAAAGGCGTGGAATGACAGGCTGAGCCGCCGAGCCCGGCTCCGGCTAACTTTTTAATGGAGGTGGGTTTTTGCTGTGATGCCCAGGCTGGCCTCAAACTCCCGGCCTCAAGCCATCCTCCTGTCTTGGCCTTCCAAAGTACTGGGATTACGGGCGTGAGCTACTGCGCCTGGCCAGCTGCCCTTTGGAGCCCTCTCTGCCCCCTGTTCCCCTCCACCTGCTTTCTCGCCCAGACCTCCATGGCCCCGACCTCCCCATCCTCGACCCCGGACCTCCCTCCCCTTGGATCCCGCAGGCCCCTCCCCCTCCGTTTTGCTCCTGGAGTCCCTGCGCCCCCCCAGGGTCTTTCCCTCGGTTTCCCTCTGGTGTCTCCCACCGCATTCTTGGGCAGCGTTCTCCGCTGGAGGGTGTCTTTGCTGCCCCTCCCACCCGTCGCAGGTCTCGTCCCGATGGCCTGGAGCTCTCGTCCGAGTCCCCCGCCCCACTCCGTGCCACCCACGGGTTCCAGACGGGCCTCGGGACCCCACACGCAGTGGCTCAGCCTTCCCTCTTCCAGCCAGGGGCGCTGGCCCCCACCGAGCCACGGAATCAGAAACCTGGGCATCGCTCCAGGCACCCCCTCCTGGGGACCCCCACCCGCCTGTCCGCAAGGCGCCCCCTCTCCCCGTCCCCTGCCGCCACCTGCCTAGGGCCCGGCAGCCTCTGGCGGGGCTGCTCCAGCCGGCTCCCGGCTCCACGCGTGCCTGACGGTTCCTCTGCCCTCATCCCACCGGGATCCCCCACGCCGGCCACGCCTTGCCTCCCCTCCACGCCCTTCCGTGGCTCCTGCCGCCTCAGCGCCGACCTCTCGAGGTCCTCAGCCTGGCCCTGCGGCCTCGCCGGGCTCCTCGCCCCCACTTCCTGCCCTGCCCTGGACGCTCCAGCCATGTGGCACCGGGCCCGTTCCCCACCCACCCGCTCCGCAGCCTCTGCCCGAGCCCTGTGCCCGGCTCAGCCCCAACTGCGACACGTGGGCGGCCTGGCCGGCGGTTGGGTTTCCTGCGCAGCCCGTCCGGCGGTTGGGTTTCCTGCGCAGCCCGTCGTTAGGCACGCCTTCAGACCCGTCTTTCCGTGTTTGCTCAGCATTTGTTTCCAGGGCAGGGGGTGCTGTGCGGTGGGGGCGGGGGGCCTGGGCACAGAGCCCACCTCCCCTCCTCACCTGCAAGCATGGCTTCCCTGGGATGCACCAGGAGCTCGGGTGTCACCTCCTCCGGGAAGCCTCCCCTGACTGCCCCACCCGCCATCCTTGGCTGCTTCCGTGGTCACTCACTTTTATCTTTAACTGAAATGTAATTTGCTGGCAGTAAATGGCGTACGTCCGAAGCATCCAGCGTGCTGAGTTTTTCCCTGCCTGGTCATCATGCTGCATTTTACTGTTTTTTCTGTTTCCTAATAGTCACTCCATCTTATTGTCCATTGTCCTTTGGCTCCCAGCCTGGGCCTCCCTCCAGGGCAGTGGATACCTGCGGCTGGTCCCTCCCCAGCCTGTGTGGGTCAGAGCGTGACAGCGTTGGTCCCTACATGCATGACCGTCCCACGGACGTGGGCGACACGGGCTGTGGCCACGGGAACGCATGGGTCTGTGAGGCTGGCCGGGGGCCCCTCCTCCACTGAGAGGGAGCTTGTCCCTGTCCCCAGCTAAGGGCCCCCGCAGGGAGCCGCCGCCCTGCCTGAGAGGCCCTGCCGGCTGGCGGCCTGGAGATTAGTCTCCAAGGCCACGCCGCCAGTTGCCATAGGCACACAGCCCGCGTCAGGGGTGCCATTTCTCATCCCGGTCACGCAGGCGGCTGCCCCTGCCCGCCTGCCTGCCTGCCAGGAGCCGGGAGCCGGGCTTTAAATAACGGGCTGGAAACAGCCCAGGGAGCCGTCCGTCCGGCAGAGCTGGCCTCCCCTCCTGGGGGGTCCCCTCCACACACCACCTACAGGCCCCTTCCCCCAATGGGAGAGGACCAAGGAAGCCCGCACCTGGGGGCTGAGTGTCCAGGGCCCGGGCGTGGCCCGCACCAAGGAGACAGCCCGCCTCCACGGACCCCCTTCAGCTGAGCCCAGGGAACCCTGCCTTCCAGAAGCCTGGATGAAGGCAGGCGGGCTTCCCATGGCCAGGCGGCAGACGTACCGCAGCCCCCAGCCCCACGGGGAGCAGGCAGGGGCTCCCCCAAATGGGTTTCCCCATGCTGCCGTGAAAGGGCTTCCCGGACCTGCCCTTGGCCTGGCCTGGGATCTGCTTTCCTGACCCAGGGAGGGGTGGCAGCTGTGCTGGGCGGTTGGTGCTTTATTGGGTGTGTGGGGGTTTTTTTCACTTTATTTTTTATTTTTTGAGTTGGAGTCTCCCTCTGTCGCCCAGACTGGAGTGCAGTGGCCACTCCCGGCCACCGCAGCCTCCACCTGCTGGGCTCCGGCGATCCTTCCGCCTCAGCCTTCTGAGTAGCCGGAACTACAGGCGCGCGCTACCACGCCCGGCTCATTTTTTTGATTTATTGTGGAGATGAGGTCTCGCTGCCCAGGCGGGTCTCGAACCCGCGGGCTCAGGCAGTCCACTCACCTCGGCCTCCCAAAGTGCTGGGATTACAGGCTGAGCCACCGAGCCCGGCCTACTTTATTTTTTAGAAATAACTATCATAGCCGGGCTCGGTGGCTCAGCCTCTAATCCCGCGCCGTTGGGAGGTTGAGGTGAGTGGACTGCCTGAGCCCGCGGGTTCGAGACCCGCCTGGGCAGGCGAGACCTCATCTCCACAATAAATCAAAAAAATCAGCCGGGCGTGGTAGCACGCGCCTGTAGTTCCGGCTACTCAGAAGGCTGAGGCGGAAGGATCGCCAGAGCCCGGCAGGCCGAGGCTGCGGTGGCCGGGAGCGGCCGCTGCACTCCAGTCTGGGCGACAGAGTGAGACTCCGACTCAAAAAAAAAAAACTATTATAAATAGAGATGGTGGCTTTCTGTGTTGACCAGGCTGATCTCAAACTCCTGAGCTCAAGCAATCCTCCTGCCTTGGCCTGCCAAAGTGCTGGGATCACAGATGTGAAGAATGAGGTTTCTGTTATTTCTTTTCGAAGTGTAAAAGTCAGACCCACTTACCTTAGGTAATTTACAAAATCGAAGCAGAGGAAAGAAAAGTCAGGCCTGGGTCCAGGCCGCTGGCGCAAGTGGTGCAGGGTTTGCCTCCGAGGTTCCTCCCTGTGTACCTGGGTCATCGCGTCCAGCGTTGGTTCATCCCATTGGGCAGCAGACTGTCTGCCCTGTCCCCTTGCTTGTGTGTGGGTGCGTGTGTCCGTGGACGTACGAGCCGGAAGCTTTGGTGAAACGTCTTTGCACACACATCCCGGCGTGAAGGGTGGGCCTGTGGTTAAAATGAAATAATCTTGAAACTCACAGTGTCATCAAGTTGTTTTGCTGTGTGCGTTCAAGGCCCTGCCATGGGTGAGACCTGCCGTTCCTGGGCTGGAAGAGCTTGACCCCAGGTGGGGGGTCTGGTCTGCAGAGACGTTCCTGGCTGGCCCTCCCTGCCTGGGTGACAAAGGGGCGAGCAGACTGGAGGAGGCTGGAGGTGGAGCCCTTGGCCTCCGGGTTGGACTGTACCTCGTTACCTGCAGAGCTGGATTAGAAAGGGACAACTTTGCTGCTGCTTCCCTGTTGCCTAACTGGGTGTCCTAGTGATACCTGGCATCTTTTACAAATGTTTTATTGAGAAAAAAGTTACCTTGATCAATGCCGACACACCAAACCACCCAGGTAACCAGCACCCAGACCAAGAAACAGGACGCCAGCAGCCCCCAGAACCCCCCTTCCGCCCCCTTCAGTCACCCCTGCCACCGCCTCCCCAGCCAGGATACCCTCCATCCCTCATCTTCCACGATAGCCTGACGTCTGGCGTCGGAGTTTGGCCTGCTTTTGAACTTCGCATCGGTGGAATCCCATGATGTGACCTTTGGCGCCCGGATTCTGGCGTCAACTCTGCGAGAGTCCACCGTGGCATCGTGGTTTGTTCGTATGTCTGGTGTCTGGTGTCATGTTATGGTGTGAATGTGGGTTGGGTGTGCAGAGATCTGGGGTGCAGTCTGTCCCCGCTGAGCCTTGGTTTCCCCAGATGGACGTGGAGGTGGCAGGATGAAGGAATCCATCCAGCTGGGTGCCGTGGCACTAAGCTTGTATTTAGAAGCGCTAAGAGGCTAGAGTGTTTCTAGAGTGTTTCAAGTTTACTCTCAAGATCCTATTTATCAGCCCGGTCACTTTCCAAGTAGAGCAGAAGCGCGCTGTTGTTGACTTCTGCCCAAGGGACCCCAGCGGGTCATTTGTGGAAGGATCCCCGGGGATGGTGCCAGCCTCTCCTGGGGCAAAGACCCTCTGGAAGGCCTTCAGAGTGGGCAGCTTTCCCTGGCAGGCCCCCGGGGTGGGAACCCAGTGACCCCAGGCAGCTTGTTCTCCCGTTCTGGACATTTCTCCCCGTTAGGTGTGGCTTCCTTGTGTGGAACTGAAGCCTGTGTATCCCTGGAACCTCTACTAGGGTGATAGGAACGCACCTGCCCTTGTGCAGGCTGTGGGAGCCGGAGTTCTGGAGTCGAGGCTTGGTGGAGACAGTTAGCGTCACCAGGTCAGACAGAATCACCCTGATATGCAAGGGGGAACCCAAAGAAACCTGGAGTTTATTTATAAAAAGTTGTTTATTCTTATATGTTCAAACTTTAGTCATCTTCAGAGTACTCTCCGTTTGCTGCAATACACCTTTCAAGGTGCTTTTTCCACTGTTTGGAACAGTTTTTGAACTCTTCAGTGTTGATGCTTTTCAGTGCTTCTGCTGCTTTTTGTATTTTGTATGTTGTATTTTTTCTTGAGCTGGAGTCTCACTGTCATCCACACTGGAGTGCAGTGGCACACTCAGGGCCACCACAGCCTCAACCTGCTGGGCTCAGGCGATCCTTCCGCCTCAGCCCTCCAACTAGCTGAAACTACAGGCATGCGCCACCACGCCTGGCAAATTTTTTTTTTTTTTTTTTTTGAGTTGGAGTCTTACTCGGTCGCCCAAACTGGAGTGCAGTGGCCATCCTTCCGCCTCAGCCTTCCAAATAGCCGGAACTACAGGCACGTGCTACCACGCCCGGCTGATTTTTTGATCTATTGTAGAGATGAGGTCTGGCTGCCCAGGCGGGTCTCGAACCCTCAGGCTCAGGCAATCCACTCACCTCAGCCTCGCAAAGGCGCGGGATTACAGGCTGTGCCACCGAGCCTGGCTTCCGAGCCATTTTGTTGTTGTTGTTGTTGTTGTTGTTTGAGGTGGAGTCTCACTCTGTCGCCCAACCTCAACCTGCTGGGCTCCGGCCATCCTTCCGCCTCAGCCTTCCAAGTAGCCGGAATTACAGGCATGCGCTACCACGCCCGGCTGATTTTTTTTTTTTTTTTATTGCAGAGATGAGGTCTCGCTGCCCAGCTGGGTCTCGAACCCACGGGCTCAGGCAATCCACTCGCCTCAGCCTCCCAAAGGTGCGGGATTACAGGCTGAGCCACTGAGCCCGGCTTCCGAGACATTTTTAGGGGTAGAGTTTGGTAGTGGTAACTGTAGACACTCTAATGTGCAGTCAGTCTCCAGAATTCGTTTCATCTTGCAAAACGGCCACTCTGTGCCCCTGAAATAGCTTAACTCCCCACCGCCCCTCCCGCAGCCCCTGGACACCACCCTTCTGCTCTGTCTCTGTGGATCTGACGACACTGTCTGTTGTGACCGGTCCGTTTCACTTAGCATCATGTCCCCAAGGTTCATCCGTGTCACATCCCTGTTGCCAGAATTTCCTTCCTTTTAAAGGCTGAATAGCATTCCATAGGTGGCATTTTGTTTATCCACTCATCCGTCGAGGGATACTTGGGTTGTTTCTGTCTTTGGCTTTTGCGAATAGTGATGCTGTGAACACAGGTGTACGGACAGCTCTTTGGGACTTTTATTATCTTAGTTTGTTGTTTGTTTTTTGAGTCGGTGTCTCACTCCGTTGTCTTGGCTGGAGTGCAGCAGCACACTCATGGTTCACCATAGCCGTAGGTCCTTTCACCTTGGCCTCCCAGAGAGCTGGGACTACAGGCATGTGCCACCATGCTCTGCTACTCTTTTTTTTTTGAGTCCGTCTCACTCTGTTGCTCAGGCTGGAGTGCAGTGACATGCTCATGGCCACCGCAGCCTTGACTTGCTGGACTCAGGTAGTCCTTCTTCCCTAGCTTTCCAAGTGGCTGGAACTATAGGCATGCACCACCACATTCAGCTAATTTAAAGAAAAAAATTTAATTGTAGGGACGAGGTCTCACCAAGTTGCCCAGGCTGGTCTCAAACCCCTGGTCTCAGGCAGTCCTCTCGCCTCCACCTCCCAAAGTGTTGGGATTATAGGGGTGAGCCACTGCGCGCAGGCTGCTCAGCTACTTTTTTGATTTGTTGTAGAGACGAGGTCTCACTGAACTCCTGAAGTCAAGCAGTCATCCTGCCTCAGCCTCCTAAGGTGCTGAGATTACTGGCGTGAGCCACCGCATCCCACCTTTTTTTCTCCATTTTCACCATTCTTGAATGGTGCCCAGCACCAGGGCTTTTATTTTAATTAAAAAAAATTTTTTTATTTTAAAGATGTGGGGTACAATTCAGGGTTAGGTATACAAATGTTCATTATGCAGGTACCCTTGTACCTGGATGTGGCTCCCCCAGCACCAGGGCTTTTAAAGGGTGGTTGGATTGATTTGTTTTTGTTTTTGTTTTTGTTTTTTGAGTTGGAGTCTTACTCTGTCGCCCAGACTGGAGTGCAGTGGCCGTTCCCAGCCACCTCAGCCTTCCGAGTAGCCGGAATTACAGGCGTGCGCTACCACACCCGGCTGATTTTTTGATTTTTTGTAGCGATGAGGTCTTGCCAAGTTGCCCAGGCGGGTCTCGAACCCGTGGGCTCAGGCAATCCCCTCACCTCAGCCTCCCAAAGGCACGGGATGACAGGCTGAGCCACCGAGCCCGGCTGGATTGATTTGTTTTTAATGTGTATCCCACCTTATCTCAGAAGTGATCTGAAAGACTTACAAAGAAACAGAATATGCTGGGCACAGTGGCTCACGTCTGTAATTCCAACACTTTGGGAGGCAGAGGCACGAGGATTGCCTGAGTCTAGGGGTTCGAGACTAGCCTGGGCAACTTGGCAATACCTTGTCTTTACAATAAATTTAAAAAAAATTAGTTGGTCACAGTGGCATGGGTTTGTGGTTCCAGCTTCTTGGAAGGCTGAGGCAAAAGGATTTCCTGAGTTCTGTGATCATGCCATTGCATTCTAGCCTGGGTGACAGAGTGAGATCCCCACATCAAAAAAAGAAACATAAAATACAGTGAGATGAGGTGGAGAAGAAAGAAAGCAAGGGCTGTGACCCAAAATGGACCCAGAAGCGCATGTGAATTTGAAAATGCATACCACGGACTCTGTTTCCATTAGGGATGTGTCTGCAAGTAATCTGACAGACACCCTTAAGAGGGAGGAGCTTATCAGGAATGTGGAGGGAGGGGTCCAGCCCTGGACAGCCACTCAGGGACATCAGAGGGGCTGATGCCTTCTCTTCTGTCTCTGGCTCCTCCATGCTAGGCAGTGGCTTTGGTCATCCTGTCCTGAAGAGACTGCTGGCCCCAGGCTGGAGGGGAGAAGGGACTGGACAGCCAGCAGTTGTGCTGTGGGAAGCCCTGCCTTCCTATTTTGGAATGTCTCGCTGACCAGTCTGTGTCCCGTGCCCATCCCTGGCTGCAAAGGAGCACGGGAGGGAGAGGATTTTGTGTTCCAGCCCCTACAGCAGAGGAAGACAGTGGGGAAGGTGTTTGGATGGGGATTGAGGAAGCAGGATCCTAGCACACTCAGTGAGGCGTGGTGACGCACACCTGCAGTCCCAGCTACTCAGGAGGCTGAGGTGGGAGAGGATCACATGAGGCCGGGGGCTCCAAGTTCAGTCTGGGCAACATAGTGAGACCCCATCTCTTAAAAAAAACCCAAAAAACAAGAAATGAAATGCATTAGACAAAAGTTGAACTTCATACGGATGAAAGAGTTACAAGATAACTTCTTTTTTTCCTCAGTTCCCTTTCTGAGTACAAAAGCTTTCCAAATCTACTTGATATTGTGAGAAATGCTAAGTTCCCAAAGTATAACAACTGTTTTTGCAATCTCTAGGAAATTTTTGTAAAGCCAGAGAGAGAAGGATAAATTATCCACATTACTTAAACACTTTTTAAAAATATGCAAGGAAGCCTAGCTTATTTAAAGCTCGGGAAACTGTAATTCCACTGGTAACAAAAATGTTAAGCATTTTAAATATGATTATATCTAAAATTGGTGACTTCTGAATAAACTGTAGCTTTGAATCTAATATAGCAAATTTGTGGTAATTCTGAGCAAAACAACTTATGCATAAAAGGGTTTTATATTTTAAACTAACAAAGTCACTTTAGAAATTTAGAGGACATTTTGAAAAGAATTAGTGTATTTTAATCTTCTCAAATTTTCCGTTGTGCTTCCATCGCTTCTGTTTTTCCTGAACACGGTACTTCCTCAAATATAGCAGTAAGGGGGTGGTGGGACAGGAGATGGAACCCCCAGAGGAAAAAATAAGCTGGGGAACACCTGTAGAACCAGCTACTTGGGAGGCTGAGGCGGGAAGACCACTTGAGAAGCAGTGAGCTGCGATTGTGCCGCTGCACTCCAGCCTGGGTGACAGAGCCAGACCCTTACTCTAAAAAAATAAGTAAAATAAAATAAAATAGAGACTCTTAGCACCAGATTCTTGGTGTGGGTAAATCACTCTGAGCTGGTGACTGGGAAAAAAAAATTCTTGGTCTATTACAGAACAGAACAGACGCATCCAACCAGCCCAGTTTGACTTCAGTGGGATGCTTTTAGCTGCAAGTAAAAGAAGCCTCCTGGAAGGCTGAGGCGGAAGGATGGCCCGAGCCCAGCAAAGGTTGAGGCTGCGGCAGCCGTGCGCATGCCACTGCACTCCAGCCCGCGCAACAGAGTGAGACTCTGGTTCAAAAAAAAAATAAGAAAGAAACCTCCAGAAGTGACTTACGCACTAGGGACTTTGGAGCTGGGAGGTGGCAGATCCGGGGCCATGGAGGGCCACCTTCTTCCACGGGCCGTCCTGCCGTCCTCTGTGTTACGCTTTCACCTCCCGGGCTGGCTCTTCTCGTGGTCCTGGTTGGCTGTCATGGTGGGAACTGTCACAGGCAGCAGGAGAACATCCCTGGTCTCAGCCCCTTTCTAAGGCAGAGAGCCAACTCTCCTAGAAGTCCTTTATCTCTCAGTGGCCTGAATTGGGTTCTGGGCTTCCCCTCACTCCAGCCCTGGTTTAAGGGTGTGGAGTGCCCTGACCTGAGCCTTCAAGAATCATTGAGGTTCATCCCGGGGCTTGGGAGGGTTCCGCTGCTCTCAAGCACCTTTAGATGCTGGGACACATGAGGTGGGGTCCTGTTAGTGGGGGGGAGGGTCTTAGGGGACAGCCTGTGGGGTCAGAGCCAGAATGGGAACTTGGGTATCTTCTTCGATTTTATTTTTTTTTGATTCAGGTCTCACTCTGGCACCCAGACCGGAGTGCAGTGGCACCGTCATGGCTCACTGAGGCCTCCAACTCTTAGGCTCAGGCTATCCTGTGTTGGCCTCCTGAGTAGCTGAGACTACAGGCACGCACCATGTCACCCGGCTAATTTTTTAATATTTTTTACACGGGTATTGCTGTGTTGCTTAGGCTGGTCTCAAACTCCTGGACTCAGGTGGTCCTCCCACCTTGGCCTCCCAAAGTGTTGGGATTACAGGCGTGAGCCACCATGCCCAGCTGGAGCGTGAGCATCTTGACCAAAACTCCGGGCTGCCTTCCGCTGCTCTGCAGCTGGTGGAAGACCCCTCCAGAACCCCAGTCTGGAGCCTGGCCTGAGCAGATAGGTGGGGAAGCTGGGCTGTGGCCTGCCATGTTGTCCCCAGGTACAGTGGGGGCAGGGACAGTGCGGAGGGCCAGGAGCCCCGGCCTCCAGGCTGTTCCCTCCTCCCTGGGGAGTCCCTGGGACAGGAGATGGAGTATTCAGCGGAAGGGTGGGCCTGCTGGGGAGGAAGGATCCCCTCACCCCCCACCCCACCCCAGAAGGGGAGAAATTTCTTCCTTGTTTGTTCTCTCAAGCTTCTTTTTCGAGAAACACAAGCATATGGCAGCGGATGGTGCGGGGGCCGTGTTTGGGTGGTGTGTTCGCTTGCCTTTGCCTTTTGCGTGGTTGGGTGTATTTTTTTCCATCGGCTCCCAACACCCCAGCTGGTCCATAGGGCAGTGAGACTCGAATCAGAGGTACTTCCTGGTGTCCAGAAAAATCCAACTCTTTCCCGTGGCATTTCCAATGGGAAAGGGATTGGAGAACGTTACAGCAGGCCCAGGCCTGAGCTTGGCAGACTTCTGAGCCAAGGATTGTGTGTCCAGGAGCTAAGGACTGGTGAGGTCGAGTGTGAACTCCAAGGGTCCTGTATTAGTTTCCTGAGGCGGCTGTAACAGGTGCCACGGACCCGGGGCTTTAAAACAAGAGAGATTCCTATTCTCAAGTTCTGGAAGCCAGAAGTCAAATCAAGGTGTGACAGAGCCCTGCTCCCTCCAGAGGCTCTAGGGGCATCCGTTCCTTGTCCCTTCCACCTTCTGGTGGCTGCTGGCAGTCCTGGGCTTGTGGCCACATCACTCCAAGGTTCGAGGCCAGCACTTTCAATCCTCTCTCTGCCCTGCCTTCGCCTTCCATACTTATGTCCAGCTTCCCTCTGTCCTTTCCTTTATTTTTTTTTTTTGTTTTTATTTTTTTAGAGTTGGAGTCTCACGCCGTTGCCCAGGCTGGAGTGCAGCGGCATGTTCACGGCCACCCCAGCGTCAACCTGCTGGGCTCCGGCGATCCTTCCGCCTCAGCCTTTCAAGTAGCCAGAACTACAGGCACATGCTACAATGCCCGGATGATTCTCTGATTTTACTGTAGAGACAAGGTCTCACCGTGTTGCCCAGGCTGGTCACGAACCCGCGGGCTCAGGGAGTCCTCTCGCCTCCGCCTCCCGAAGTGCTGGGATTACAGGTTTGAGCCACCATGCCCAGCCTCCTCGTCTTCTTTATTTTGATTTTTCTTTTTGACAGGGTCTCACTATGTTGCCTTGGCTCAAACTCCTGGCCTCAAGCGATCCTCCTGCCTCGGCCTTCCAAAGTACTGGGTGTCCAGGTGTGAGCCACCGTACCCAGCTGTGCCCTCTTATTAAAGATATGTGTGCTGGCATTTAGGACCTACCTCGATAAGCCAGAATAATCTCCCCCACCTCAAGACCCTTCATTTAATCACATTCGCAGATGTGATCTTTCCATGTAAGGTGACAGTTGCAGGCTCCAGCAATTCGGACACGGCTATGTTTTGGGGGTCATTTTGAGCCTACCTCGACTCCCCGAGGGAACTCCCCAGGACCATTGTTCTTGTAGACAAGCTCTTCTGTAGCATATGCCTGCCAGGAAGAGGAGGCACATGGCGGTGCGCAGCACTCGTTTCTTCTTTAACCTTTCACTGGTTGGGGATTGGCTGGGCTTAGCCAGAGGAGTCTCACTCGGTCTCGTACAGTTGTCAAATGCTGTCGGCTTGGGGTCATGTTGGGGGTATCCCTCTTCACTGGCCCAGGGCCTGAGCTGGGAGACAGCTGGGGCTACTTGGGTATTTAAAAAAATTTTTTTGAGTCAGGGTCTCACTCTGTTGCCCAGGCTGGAGTGCAGTGAGACAATCAAGGCTCACCACAGCTTCTACCTCCTGGGCACAAGTGATCCTTCCGCCTCAGCCTCCCAAGCTGGGACTACAGACAAGTGCCATCACACCTAGCTATTTTTTTATTTTTGTTTTTTGTAGAAACAGGGTCTCACTGTGTTGCCCAGGCTGGTCTCAAAACTCCTGGGCTCAAGCAGTCCTCCTGCCTCGACCTCCAAAAGGGATTCCAGACGTGAGCCCCTGCGCCTGGCCTTCCTTGGGCTTCGTTGTTGCCTCTTGGTCACTCTGGCATGGTGACGTCAGGGTAGGCGGGTTTTGCACATGTCGGCTCAGAGTCCAGGGGTGAGAGTCTCTGACTGAGTGAGCATATGGGGGTCTGGCGCCTTTGGGGACCTGGCCGTGGAGGTCGTGTGGTAGCACGTCTTGCACGTTCTGTGGGTCCAACGGAGGTCATCATTCAAGTCATTCACAAGGAGGGGACTTTATGTCACCGCTTGATGGCAAGAGTGTCAAAGAATTGGCTGTCGTGTTTATTATTTATTATTTATTTACTTATTTTTGAGTCGGAGTCTCACTCTGTCGCCCAGACTGGAGTGCCGGGGCCGCTCCCGGCCACCGCAGCCTCGACCTGCTGGGCTCCAGCGATCCTTCCGCCTCTGCCTTCCGAGTTGCCGGAACTACAGGCGCGCGCCACCACGCCCGGCTGATTTTTGATTGATTGTAGACATGAGGTCTCGCCAAGTCTCCCAGGCAGGTCTCGAACCCGCGGGCTCAGGCAATCCACTCACCTCAGCTTCCCAAAGGTGCGGGATGACAGGCTGAGCCACCGAGCCCGGTGGCTGTCATGTTTAAAAGCACCACAGGAGGACAGACCAGAGAGGCCCTGGGCTCTAGAAGGGAGATTTGTTTGCTAGGAGGATTCTAGGGGTCTGAGTACCCAGAGGACGCTCTAGGAGGTGGCAGTGCAGGCTCCAGGTGGGCGTGTCCCGGGGCTCCCGTCAGTTGCCCTTGGAAGGCAGCAGGCAGGGCCCTCAGGAGTACAGGCCTCAGCCTGGGACAGGGCACCTGAGGCCCACGGAGGCTCCAGTGCCTCCTCCTTCCGGGGGCCCCGGGAGCCCAGCCAGGGGCAGGACGGAAGGTGCGGCCATGTTGGCGACAGCCAAGAGTGGCCCGGCAGAGGGGAGGGCATCTCCAACAAAGGGCACGCGGCAGAGGTGACGGCCCACATGGCGGGGGTGAAGGTCCAAGCAGGAAGGCGGGCAGGGTCTATGCGGAGGCCTGCAGGCTGGCATGTGGGGCTCGGGAGTGGGGATGGGTCCACGTGCTCAGTGACGTAACTAACAGGACGGTGAACCCCTTGAGGGCGAGGCTGTGTCCTGTCGTCCCTGTGTCCTAGCATGGCTGGGACTGGTGCCTTCTCTGTGAGTGTTCCTGCTGCACTCAGATGGGCCTTGCACTAGCGTGTGTGTGCACGCAAGTGTTTGCTTGTGTGTCCAAGTGTGCATGTGTGTGCGTGCAGGTGTGTTTTTGTGTGTGCATGCGTGTGTGTGTTGGGCTGCTGTGCTTACTCTCCCCTTGGGGCCGAGATGTACTTGTCAGCTCCACCCCCTTCTCCACACCACCTTGTCCGTTGCAGCAAAGGCTCCAGGTGTCCACTCTGGCCTGGGGACTGACATTCTAGAGGGGACAGTCTAGAGGGACTGCTTCTAGAAAGCACCACCTCTTTCTTTTCTCTCCCAGTGTTTCATGGTGGTAATATATTCACGCAGTGCGCCATCTGGGACACTCCTACTTCTTGGCCAGTGGTAGTGGATACATCCGTCACGTGTGGCCATCAGCGCCATCCATTCCTGGAACTTCTTCACCTCATAAAACGGACACGTCATACCCGTTAACACCGGACTCCCCACTCCCGCCGCCAACCCTGGCGTCCACCATTCTACCTTCTATCTCTTCAAGTTTGACCACTCTGAGTATCCCCCTGCCAGTGGAACCACGCAGTATTTGTCTTGTTGTGACGGGCTCATTTCATTTAACTTCATGTCCTCAAGACACATCCATGCTGTAGCATGTGTCAGGATTCCTTTCCTTTTCAAGGCTGAAGAATACTCCGCTGTGTATACACACTGTACTGAATGTCCGTCCATTCATCTGTCAGTGGACACGGGTTGCTTTCGTGTTTTGGCTACTGCAGATAATACTGTTGTGAACGTGAGTGTACAGATCTCTTGGAGATCCTGTTTTCAGTTCTTTGGGGTATAGACATGGAAGTGGAATTTCTGGACCCGATGTCCTCTGGTAGTTCTACGTTTAGTTTCTGAGGAACCACTGTACTGTTTTCCACAATACTTGTAGCATTTACCTTCCTGCCAGCAGTACTCAAGGGTTCCAGTTTCTCCACAGCCTCACCAATACTTGTCATCTGTTTTTGGTTTTTTTTTTTCCTAATGTTTTGAAACTTTTATAGTAGGCATCCTGGTGGGGATGTGAGGTTTTATCTCAGTGTGGTTTTGGTTTGCATCTTGCTAATGATTAGTGATGTCAAGCATCTTTTCATGTGCGTTTTTGTCATTTGAATATCTTCTTTGGAAAAATGTCTATTCGAGACCTTTTTTTTCTTTTTTTTGAATCAAGGTCTCACTCTGTTGCCCAGGCTAAAGTACAGGGGCAGCTCAGGATGATCAGGGCTCACAGCAGCTTCAACCTCCTAGGCTCAGGCAGTCCTCCCACATCAGCATCTGGAGTAGCTGGGACTACAAGTATACACCACCGCACCTGGCTAGAGATGAAATTTCACTGTTGTTCAGGTTAGTCTCGAACTCCCAGGCTCAAGCAGTCCTCCTGCCTTGGTCTCAAAGTTTACAGGTGTGAGCCACCATGCCTGACCTCTTTGCCTTTTTCTTTTTTTTTTTGAGTTGGAGTCTCACTCTGTCACCCAGACTGGAGTGCAGTGGCCGCCCCCAGCCACTGCAGCCTCCACCTGTTGGGCTCCGTCGATTCTTCTGCCTCAACCTTCCAAGTAGCCAGAATATAGGCATGCAGTATCACACCCAGCTACTTTTTTTGATTTATTGTAGAGACAAGGTCTCACCAAGTTGCCCGGGTGGGTCTTGAACCCACAGGCTCAGGCAGTCCACTCATCTCAGTCTCCCAAAGTGCTGGGATTACAAGCTGAGCCCCTGAGCCTGACTCCTTTGTCTTTTTTAAAAATCAAATTCAGTTTTTTGGTGTTGGGTTTTAGGAGCTCTCTCTGTATCCTGGATATGAATCTCTTATCAGACAGACTTTTTGCAGATATTTTCTCCCATTCTGTGTGTTGCCTTTTTAAGCCGGAGTCTCACTCCGTCGCCTAGGCTGGAGTGCAGTGGCATGCTCACGGCCACCCCAGCGTCGACCTGCTGAGCTCCGCTGATCCTTCTGCCTTAGCCTTCCAAGTAGCTGGAACTACAGGTATGTGCTACTGCACCTAGTTAATTTTTGGTTTATTGTAGAAACAAGGTCTTGCCAAGTTGCCCTGGCTGGTCTCGATCCCGCAGGATCAGGCAATCCGCTCGCCTCGGCCTCCCAAAATGCCAGAATTACAGGCTGAGCCACTGAGCCCAGCCTGTGGGATGCCTTCTTATTACCCCAAATCTAAGTACATAAAACTTTTAAGTAAAACATAGGTAGCCCATCTCCCATACTGTCCAAAACCTCTCTCTTTACCCGTAGAGCAAAGGCTGTGTATCTTCAAGGCAAGCTTCTTCCCTTTGCCGTTCTCAACAGAAATGGCAACATCTTCCTTCTACTTGTGTACCCAGAAAACTCCTATTCACCCTTCAAAACTCATCTCAACACGCATCAACTCAGGAAAGCCTTGCTTGACAGATCCGTCTTCCACCAAAACTGTTTCCCCCTTGTCAGACCCTGCCTGTGTGAGCTGCTCTGCTTTTTTTCATTTCACGTTCCTGCAATTCTCTGTGGACACACGAGCCCTGCAAGTCCCAGGTGGGCAGGCGGGGCCTGGCACAGAGCAGGCTCCTGGTAGCTGTTGAGCGAACAAGTGAGGGTGTGAAGGGAGGCCAGGAAAGGCTCCATTCCCTGGAGCCTGCCGACCTCTTGCAGGCTGGCCCCTGCCCCCCCCAGTTCACTACTTGGGACCGTGTCCCAGCTGACGGCCAAGCAGCGATGTCCTCTCTGTTCTGCCCCAGTGTGACACAGCCAGGTAGCAGATAAGCACAGGGGCTGGATGTAGCCCCAGGGTTCAAAGGTACACATGGCTTTTGAATGAATGAATGAGTAAACACAGAGGAATGAATGCATGTGCCACCAATGTGGAGTGAAGAAGGCCTGAGAGCCCCCGACTGAGGCGCCCCCACGCGTGCCCTTGACACCGAGGGCCTTGGACACGCTGGCAGTGGGCAGAGGGCTTGGGCGGCCCCTTCATGTTTCACAGATGCCCGTGAGCAGCGGGCTTCCCCTCCAAGCCTTGCCTGGATGGAAAACGGGTTAGAAGAGCCACCTTGTGGGGCTTTTCCAAGAATTCGGTGTCGTGATGGGGTGTGCAGGTTGTAGGTCAGCCGGTGACATGGGTGTCTTTGGTTCAACCTGGATGCAGTGGGGACAGGTGACCCTCCCCGGTCCGGTGGGCCAAGCCTTGTCATCACTCTGGCTGGATGCTCTTTGCATGTGTGACGTCTCCTAACTGTCCCCCACTCATTCCATCACTTGTATGTGTGCACTCTCTCACACGCACACCTGTCACGTTCACATGCTCTGACACACTCACAGATACTCAATCCTGCTTTTCTTTTTTTATTTTTTGAGTTGGAGTCTTACTCTGTTGCCCAGGCTGGAGTGCAGGGGTACGCTCACAGCCACCCCAGTGTCGACCCCCTGGGCTCTGTTAATCCTTCCACCTCAGCCTTCCAAGTAGCTGGAACTACAGACACGTGCTACCACGCCCGGCTAATTTTTAAAAAATTTACTGTCTAGACGCGGTCTCGCCAAATTGCTTTGGCTAGTCTCGAATCCGTGGGCTCAGGCAATCCACTCACCTCAGATTCCCAAAGTGCTGGGATTACAGGCTGGGCCACCGAGCCCGGCCCAATCCTGCTTCTTTTTTTTTTTTTTTTTTTGGAGTTGGAGTCTCAGTCTGTTGCCCAGACTGGAGTGCAATGGCCGCTCCCAGCCACCTCAGCCTCGACCTGCTGGGCTCCGGCGATCCTTCCGCCCCAGCCTTCCAGCCTTCCGAGTGGCTGGAACTACAGGTGCGCACTACCACGCCCGGGTGACTTTTGATTTATTGTAGAGATGAGGTCTCGCCAAGTTGCCCAGGCGGGTCTCGAACCCGCGGACTCAGGCGATCCATTCACCCCAGCCTCCCAAAGCGCGGGATTACAGGCTGGGCCACCGAGCCGGCCCAATCCTGCTTCTTTAGGCATGCGCTTTTCTGAAGCTCTAGGGAACACCGGAGGGCAGAAGGAAGGGAGGGGTCTGGATGACCCGTTGGGCCACAGCAGCCCTAGGTTTGGGGCCATCCCTAGTGGGAGAAACACCCAGTTTGGGCCTCCTCGGCTGCCCACTCTCCAGTCCTGCCAGCCAGGAAAGCCGAGTGTCAGGTGGGCTTCCAGCTCACTGCCAGCTGGGCCCCTTGTTCCAGACAGAAGGGACTCGACGGCTACATTTGGGTGGAAGCAACCCGGCTGTGAGATCTGGGCTTAGACTTTGCCGCGTCCCGGTGGCGGGACCCTTGGGCAAGAATTCCTCCTCTGTGAGATGAGAGAGCTCATGAGAATTAAGCTGCTCCTGGCACTTAGGAAACAGCCCTGTGATGCCTTCCCTCCGGCCAGTCTTCAGACGCTACTGAGCCCCCTCCAGGAAGCAGCGGCCGAGACCTTGGATAGGATGCCAGGCTGGCAATACTTCCTTGGCCCTTACTGTTTGGGCCCTGGGCTCCCGAGGCTGTCCTCTATGTGAAGGACACCTGGGGGGATGGGGAAGGGGGTTTTAAATGGGCCGAGCTGGGAAGTTTGTCATCAGCCCTGTTCTTTTGCTGCATACCCTCTCCCTACCTCTGCCAGGCCGCGCTTCACGGGTATGAGGTTGGTACCCGCCAAAGGGGCACCTTTCCCCAGACGTCCGAGCCATGGACAGTGAAAGGAAAGATGCCCGGACACCTCTCTCCACCTCCCAACTTATTCAGAGTGCCCTGGGCAAAGCATTTAGATCCAGAACCCCAGCTGAAGTCCTGCCTGCTTCTCTCCTGGCCCCAGAGCCGGCTGGGGTGAGCTTTCTGAGCCGGACTCCCATGGGTGCCCGCTGGCCTGGAGGCAGGCGCGCCTGGGGTCAGGGCCGCACTGACTCAGACATGGCCACAAGTGTGCAGCGAATGTTTGGCTCAGAGACCGGGCTGGCCTCCAACTCTGCGCAGCCAGCAAAGCTGCCGTCTGGGCATAACGTCCCTGGCAGACGAGGGCAGGCAGGAAGAGCTGGGCTTCTCGGAACTTTGGGTTGTGAGCATATCCCGGAGGCCATCAGGCCCTGCACCGGGCTGGGTGTCAGGCCCCTGGGAACCAAAAACACAGCGTCCTGGGGCCCGGGGACCTGTCGCCTCGGGGGTTGGGGCGGGGCCCTGGAGCCTGGCGTGAGGCCAGCCGGTGTCGCAGCCGTGCCACCTGCCAGCCTGCCTCACAGGTGGGCACAGCGGGACCTGGAGCTGGGTGAAGGTGACGGGCAGGTGTGACGGCAGATCTCTGCTTGAGGACGGGACCCAGGATCCTCCCGACAGCCTTCCCTCCACCCGTCCCAGTTTTGCCTTTTGGGATGGCATGTCCCTCACCTTATTGAGGGAAATGGATTCTTTTTTTTTTTTTTTTTTTTGAGTTGGAGTCTTACTCTGTCACCCAGACTGGAGTGCAGCGGCCACTCCCGGCCACCGCAGCCTCGCCCTGCTGGTCTCCGGCGATCCTTCCGCCTCAGCCTTCCCAGTAGCTGGAACTACAGACGCGCGCTACCATGCCTGGCTAATTTTTGATTTATTGTAGAGATGAGGTCTCGCCAAGTTGCCCAGGTGGGTCTCGAACCCACGGGCTCAGGCAATCCACTCGCCTCGGCCTCCCAAAGGCGCGGGATGACAGGCTGAGCCACTGAGCCCAGCTGGGAAACTGATTCTTTTGGACCCAAAGTATGGGCCTTCATCTCCCTTACAAGTGTCCGACCCCATGCTCAGCGGCTGGGAGGCGTCTGGGCTTCCGGTCCTGTGGGTCCCCGTGTCATGAGGTGACCAGGTACCCTGGGTTACCAGGGACCGAGGTGCTTCTGAGGACATGGGACTTTCTGTGCTAAACCCAGGAAAGTCCTGGGCAACCTAGGGCGAGTTGGTTTGCCCTGGCCGCGGGTGTCAGCTCTGCGCTTGACCAGTGAGTGTGGGGCCACAGTCTTCCTGCCACATGTTTTGGTTTTTGGTTTTTTGAGTTGGAGTCTCACTCAGTCACCCAGACTGGAGTGCAGTGGCCGCTCCCGGTCACCGCAGCCTCCACCTGCTGGGCTCCGGTGATCCTTCCGCCTCAGCCTTCCGAGCAGCCGGAATTACAGGCGCGCGCTACCACGCCTGGCTGATTTTTTGATTTATTGTAGAGATGAGGTCTCACTGCCCAGGCGGGTCTCGAACCCACGGGCTCAGGCAATCCACTCACCTCAGCCTCCCAAGGCGCAGGATGACAGGCTGAGCCACTGAGCCTGGCTCCTGCCACATGTTGATAGTGTGGATGTGTCTGGAGACAGCCCTCATCCGCACTACGCAGTGGCTGGGCCTTGGGCAAGTCCTTCCTGTCTTCAAAACAGAGTGATGCCTTGGGAAGGCCACGCTAACACATGCTGATGTTCCTTCCGGCGTTTTTTTTGAGAGCCAAGGTTGTCAGACCCCCTGTGTCTAGCGGGTGGCCCCCTGTACTCCTACCTGAACCAAGTGAATCGAGGCCTTGTCAGTTCTCCGAGTACTCTGAAAACCCAAGCAGGTGTCCTGGGTGGTGCGGCAGTTGCAGCCTCTGCCTCGTGGGGTCCAGGTGGGGAGTCCCAGCAGGAGGTGCAGGGAGGAGTCGTTTCCCATGGCCACAGATCCCGTGAAGAAAACCAGGGCTAGCCGGGCTCAGTGGCTCAGCCTGTAATCCCGTGCCTTGGGAGGCTGAGGTGAGTGGACTGCCTGAGCCCACGGGTTCAAGACCCGCCCGAGCAACCTGGCGAGACCTCATCTCTGCAATAAATCAAAAAATCAGCCGGGCGTGGTAGCGCATGCTTGTAGTTCAAGCTACTTGGAAGGCTGAGGCAGAAGGATCGCCAGAGCCCAGCAGGTCGAGGCTGCGGTGGCTGGGAGCAGCTGCTGCACTCCATTCTGGGTGACAGAGTGAGATTCCAACTCAAAAAAAAAAAAAGAAAAAAAGAAAACCAGGGCTGGTGGCGAGTATGAGGGCTGGGCTGGGCGGGGTGCTCAAAGGTGGTGCCCCAAGAGCTGCTGATGGGATGAGGCCCCATGGAGCGAAGGAGGCGGCGGGCAGAAGGTCTGGATCTGCAAGAGCCTTCCCCATGGGAGAAGCTCCAGTAGAGAGGGAACCAGGCATGGCGTGTTTGAAAGACAGAGGGGCTGGTGTGGCCAGGCTTGAGTGCAGACAGGGCCCAGTCACACTAGGGGCACTGGGGAGGCATTGCTACCTGCAGTGACCGGTCGAAAGTTTCCAAGCTGGAGTGCAGCCTAAGTTCATGCTTCCCAGGGTCCCCCCGGCTGGCGTCTGTCGGAGGGACGCTGGGGGTAAGGGGCCCTGCTGTGGGCCAGTGGGGGTGGTGGCCTGGGTGGAAGGGGGCCTGGGGTGGCGCGGTGTGGACAGATGTGGGTACATCCTGGAGCTAAGCTGGCAGGAGCTAAGCCAGCAGCTAAAACTACCGATGGGTAGTTTTAGGAAGCGAGGGAGAAAGATGTCACCCGAGCGGCGGACCAGGGAGGTACAGATGTGAGTAGGAAGAGAGGGCGGTGTTGCGTTGGGTCGTTTATTAGACACGGAAGAGGACGCATGCAGGAGAGGGTCAGCTGGGGAAATGGAGGAGGCTGTGGGGAGGGGGAGGGGACCCACGACTGAACCCTGGCGCCCAATAGCCTTCAGGGGTCAGGGCTGGAGGTGGGAGACCGGCCAGGCGTGTGGTGCCCCTCCCACCCGGCCTCGCCCACCCAGGAGCCAGGGGAGGGCTGGACGGCCCTCAGCACGGAGGGCTTCCCGGCCAGGGGCACCTGGGGTCAGAACCCGGCCACCCACAGTCTGTCCCGGCGCCCAGCTGACCTCGCTTCTGGGGTCTTCTCCCAGGTGCCGCCTCCAGCCTCACCCTGCTCTCCTGGCCTCCACCGGGGCCAGCTCAGACTCTGGCCGCTGTTCTCACGGTCCCCTCCTCCCGGGGACTTTTCTCCTGCGTCCTCTGGGCGCTCACTCCACGGCCACCTGCCTGCCATAGTTGGTGCTCTCTGTTCCACCCGGGTTTCCCTTTGGTCGTGTGGTTCCCCGGCCCCTTGGAGGCCTTCATCGAGTTTAAAGCCGTGGCTGTGTTACGAATGAGAAAACTCACCCGGCGTGGTCACCCTCACTCCAGCATCCTTGCTCCAGCCAGGTGGAACCTGCCCTGCCCTCCCTCGGGCCCTGGGCGATTTGGGGAGTGGTCTTTTCCCCCCTGCCCCCAAGTGCAACCAGGCGGACTCCGGCTCAGGACAGAAGGGCCTGGGGCCCGGGTGGCTGGGATGTGGAACCAGGATGGCCCTCAGCCCAGCCCCCCTTCCCTCTGTCCCTTCCTCCCTGAATCCCTGGCTCCTTCCTAAACGGATTAGGACCTTGGCTGGAAGGAGCCAGCCTCTGTCTGGGCGGCTGGGAAGCCAGGGCTGGAGGGCTGTCTGGTGCCTCCTCTCTGCCCTGATTCGATTTGGGTCTCAAGAACTGGAAGGCTGGCAGCCCTGAGGCCTTTCTGGGACTGGCTCAAGGGACTGGCCAGCAGGGGCGACCGGGGGAAGGGGAAGCCTTCAAGCTCCCAGACAGGCAGTGCTCTCCGCCGGTCCTCTATGGAGTCTGACCACACAGCAGACCCTCAGGTGGGCTTCGTGCCATGGAACGTGCCAGTGGCCCCGGCCACCTCTTGTTCCATTAGCATGTTTCCTCTGTGGCTTGTGTCCCATCCGTGGCCTATCATGCCTTCAGCATCCCTTAATACCACGGATCTCAGACTTTTATGGAATTGCAACCTGCGGGAAGAAATACACTTTACGGACATTTAGAAGTAAACCCGATACCCTTTCTGGCCGAATGTCGACTGACCAGTTGTTTAAATCAATATTTATCACAGCCACAAAGCACATTAGGACTCGAGCTGAGGCTGGAGCCAAGTTCTGACGCATCCCTAATACCTTGAAATGTTTCTGTCACTGAGGTCAGACACTTCTCACCTTGTTACACCTGATGCACTCTGAGGTCCGCCGTTCCGGGTCACCGGTTTCGTGACCCACTGAAAGGCCACACACAGTCTGTGGTTGGAACTCCAGGCCTTGGTCCATCACGCACACTGGGCCCCCATCTGGGCCCTGGAGTGCCGCAGCAGTGGACAGACCTGGTCCCTGGCTGCGCAGAGCACGGTCTGCAGGGGCACCCATGGCGGCAGAAGACTCCGGGGCTTGGTGCCCTTCAGGATGCCAGCTCCATGGCCCTCCGGCCTGGGGCTTCCCACCCCCCTCCAGAGATTCCTTGTGTGCAGGTTCCAGACAAGGGGCAGGTTCACGGCTCCTTGGGGTGCCCGTGCTCCCTGCTTGCCTCCTCCCCACCCCACCTCCCCCCACCTGGCAAGGGCCACACAGAGGGCACTGGGGCTGGGCCCGGAGAGGGAAACCGAGGAACCCTGGCTCTGGTCTCCGCCTTCCCCTTTGCTTGGGTCGGTGTGGGGGCAGCTGCCTCGGGGCCAGTGCCGTGGCCCTGTGGTGGCCCCCAGACCTGATGTCCAGGATCAGGAAGGGGAGGGATGGGGTGGTACCAGGAACTGAGGGAGGTCTTTGTACACAGGGCCATGTGGGGAAGCCATCTTGGAAGCCCTGGTTTGAGGGGGGCCCCAGAGGCGGGAGGAGGCAGTTCAACCCTCTGGGAGCCCCACAATGACGGGACAAAGTCCTGCCCTGGGGAAGCCCTGTGGAGGCGAAACGGCCTCTGCCCTGCGGTCACTTCTACACCCAGGGCTGAGTGCCCCCGTCAGGAAGCAGCCTGGGACTGGGAGGCTGGGGGCAGCGGCCCTCCCTCGGGAGCACGGGGCTTGATGAACTGTGGTGACAGAGCTCGGAGCACGTGGGAGGGCGGGGAGGCCATCACGGGCTGCTGCCCTGGCTGGCCTGTGGGTGGGGGGCGGGGAGTCGGGGGGCGTCGGGCACCTTCCCAGCAGGCTGGATAATTAAAAAGCTGCGAGGACAATGAGCAGATGGTGGGAGGGCCGGGAAGGGCAGTTGAGGCAGGGAGAACCGAACCCACCAGAGGAGGGACGGGCAAAGGGCGTTGGCGCCTCTGGGGGTGGGGAAGCTTAGAGGGACTTGGGACGTGGGGTGTGAGGGGAAGCTGGGGCAAGGGACAGGAGTCCGGCCAGGAAGTGCGAGCTGATGTGAGCAGTAGGGAGCTATGGAGGGTGCGTGAGCAAAGCTGGGCCATGTTCAGAGCTGCACGCGCGGGGGGAGTTGACTCTTGGGACCTGCCTGGCAGGCTGGTCCTGGTGCAGCCTCGGCGGGGGGACGTGCCACGGCATGTCATTTATCCTGCCATCTGTGCCCAGGCCTGCTCGGGCTCTAATTCTGATGTGCAGAAAGTCCCTTGGGTCACGGGATGGCCAGCCCTGGATTCATCCGACCTGGGACGTTGGAGCTGCCCAGAGAGTCCGGGCCTAGGCAGGTTGGGGTGGGCGGCCACCGTGTGGGCCACGCCCAGTGCCCCAGGCCCACGCCGTTGCCTCCTCCCTCCCCCAGGCGACCATGGCCTTGCTGGGGAAGCGCTGTGACGTCCCTGCCAATGGCTGCGGGCCTGACCGCTGGAACTCCGCCTTCACCCGCAAAGACGAGATCATCACCAGCCTCGTGTCTGCCTTAGACTCCATGGTGAGTGCCCTGGGCCTGTGCCTTCTGCAGCTGGGGCCACGATACCTGCGTCAAGGGCGGGAGACTCGAGTGAGGTCAGTGCATACAAATCTAGCCCTGGAACCGGCCCTCGGTGCCTTGTCCCCGCAACGCCCTCGCCGCTCCCATCCTGTCCCTGGGATGAGCCTGACAAGTCTGTCCTAGCAGGGCGCCTGTAGGATAGTATATGGGCAGTGAATCGTTAGAAGGCTGTCATGCTGGGCTCGGTGGCTCAGCCTGGAATCCCGCACCTTGGGAGGCCGAGGTGAGTGGATTGCCTGAGCCCGCGGGTTCGAGACCCGCCCGGGCAACTTGGCGAGACCTCATCTCTACAATAAATTACAAAATTAGGGGGCATGGTAGCGTGCGCCTGTAGTTCTAGCTACTCAGAAGGCTGAGGCAGAAGGATCACCGGAGCCCAGCAGGTCGAGGCTGCGGTGGCTGGGAGCAGCCACTTCACTCCAGTCTGGGCGACAGAGTGAGACTCCAACTCAAAAAAAAAGAGCAACAACAAAAAAGAAGGCTGTCATCCCCGGTCTGCAGGCTTTGTACATCACGCCTCTGGCACTGATGCCTACATGCCTAGACCTGTGGTAGTTTTTCCCGGAGGAGGAGGAGGACGTCGTCACGTTGTTTTTTTTTTTTTTTTGAGTTGGAGTCTCACTCTGTCACCCAGACTGGAGTGCAATGGCCACTGCCGGCCACCGCAGCCTCGACCTGCTGGGCTCCAGCGATCCTTCTGCCTCAGCCTTTCGAGAAGCTGGAACTACAGGCGCGCACTACCATGCCCAGCTAATTTTTGATTTATTGTAGAAATGAGGTCTCGCCAAGTTGCCCAGGTGGGTCTCGAACCCGGGCTCAGGCAATCCACTCACCTCGGCCTCCCAAAGCGCGGGATTACAGGTTGAGCCACCGAGCCTGGCTATCACGATGATTTCTTCCAGCCTTCTACCGGGGGAAATTTCTGTGCGAGAGGGTAGGCGAATGTTTATAAAAAAAACTCTGTCTGGTGTCAGTGGCACCCTTGCGTTTTAGGATGCAGTTGCAGCTCAGAGAGCTTCCCAGAGTCACACAGCATGACCGTTTTTAATTTTGAGTCAGGGTCTCACTGTTGCCCAGGCCGAAGTGCAGTGGCACTATCATAGCACAATGCAGCCTTGGCCTCCTGGGCTCTGGTGATCCTTCAGCCTCAGCTTCCCGAGTCACTGGGACTACAGGTGTGCACCATCACACCTGGCTAATTTTACTTTGGTAGAGACGAGATCTCATTATGTTGCCCAGGCTGGTCTTGAACTCTTGGGCTCAAGCAATTCTCCCACCTTGGCCTCTCAAAGTGCTGGGATTACAGGTGTGAACCACCGCGCCCGGCCCAGCACGGCCAGTTTTGAGAGCAGACTTCCAGGTGCAGAGTCAGTGGTTCTCCAAGGACAAAGGGCCTCCCTCCTTCAGGCTGTTCCTGCTGTAGGCCGCTCAAAGGACTGGCTGCTTAGGGGGTATTGGGTCCCAGGTGGGAGACGCCCCTGGGGAAGCTGGCTGGGTGCCACACTAACCATGGTGACCCCTCCCTTGTATAGAGGAAGGGATGCCAGGAGCTCGGTCCTGTGTCTGCAGCACTGATAGCTTGTCAGTGGTGGAGACCTGGCTGACGTGGGTAGCGACGGCCAAGACCATGGCCGCTAGCCACATGTGGCTATTTGCACCTAAATTCTAATGAGTTAAGGAGCCAGGTGAGTGGTATGAGCCTTCAATCCCAGCTACTCGGGAGGCTGAGGCAAGGGAATCGTTTGAGCCCAGGAGGTTGAGGCTGAAGTGAGCTATGATCTCAGCAAAACCCCGTCTCTTAAAAAAAAAACAAAACCAGTTAGTTAAAATGAATGGAAATGAACAATGCAGTTGTTCAGTTGCCCTGGCTTTATTTCCAGTGCTCAGTAGCCAGAGGTGGTTGCATATTAGTGCAGAAATAGAACGCGTCTTTTGTCCTAGAAAGTTCCATCGGACAGAACTGGGCTAGAGGCCAGCCTTCTTGGAGGCTGTACAGATGACCCTGTAGCTATTCCACGACACAAACAAGATGGGCTCACCCCGACCCTGGGCCCTTTAAGGATTTCCTGAGGGACCCTCACAGGTGACAGTGACGCTTCTTGCCAGTGACTTCAGTCTGGCATCCTGCAGGGCGCTGGGCCCGGGTCCCTGGTTGTCTGCAGGGCGTGGGCGGAAGTGGTGCCCCCCTCCCCCACCCCTGACTCAGGCCTAGTCCCTCTCGGCCCCAGGCTCTGTGTGCTTTTGGGTGGGTTTCCTGCGTGGCCTCAGCTTCTCAACTGAGAAGTGACCGTGTGACCGAGGGTCTCCTTCGCTCTCATGGGCTCTCTTTCACTGGAAACTGCTGAGTCTATTTGTTGTACTTTTTGTTACTGTTCTGCAGTGTTACCACAGGGAAAGGGAGCCGTGGGTTTTTGTTTCATCATAGAAAGCAGAAGTTGAATGTCCCATAGACCTGGGGGACGGGCCGGCTGTCCCCATGCTGTCCCCAGCTTTCTCACCAGGGCAGCTCCAGGCTGGGGCTGGCACAAGAGGCAAGATCATGGCTCGGAGAGGTTGAGGAACCTGTCCTAGATCACACAGCTCAGAACTGTGATTAGAAGCCAGACTGGGCAACGGTCAGTTAGTTAGCTCTACCTGACGCAGACAAAAACCAGCATTTATCAGGTGCCAACTGCGTGCCACAGGCTTTACAGGCAGCGTTTCCCTGGTGAGGCAGGTCAGAAAGCTGAGATGTTGGTGGTCTTGTTGCAGGGATCCCTATCCTCGGGCCTCTGTGCGGTGGGGCTGCCCACCTTGACCCTGGGGCTGCAGACATAGCCAGCCGCCTTATTCCCGCACAGAGTGTCCCAGTGTAGCGATTCTGTCCTGCCAGCCATTGAAACCCCACGGCCAAGCCCACTGAAACCCTGGGAGCTGGGGCCCAGAAGAGGGCTGTGACCTGCCTCTTCCCCCAGCAGGAAATGGCCAAGGTGGGACTGAAGCCCCAGGCTTCTGAGCCCTGGATCTTCTGGGACTCTCCCACCCCCTGCTCATCTGGGACTTGGGAGAGGTCCAGAGAGCACAGGACGGGATTGTCTCTGGGACAGGGGTAGGACAGGAAGCCCGCTATGGGTCAGGAGGGCCCCAGGGAGAGGAACAGAGGACTTCTGTCCTCCACCAGCCCCCGTAGCCAACCCCTGGGGCTCATTCATTCACTCTCACCACAGAGTCTGAGGCCAGGAGCAGTGGAGAGTGACTCTCCCTGAGCTGCTGGTGGGGCCTCAGGCAGCCGGGAGCGCCCACCCCACCGCCAAGGCTGGCCCCTTGGCTCACACGCCTGCTCCCTCCACAGTGCTCGGCGCTCTCCAAGCTGAACGCAGAAGTGGCCTGTGTCGCCGTGCATGATGAGAGCGCCTTCGTGGTGGGCACCGAGAAGGGGAGGATGTTCCTGAACGCACGGAAGGAGCTGCAGTCCGACTTCCTCAGGTTCTGCCGTGAGTACTCCAGGGCTCCAGGGGCTGGGGCCAGCCGGGTGGCCCCGGGCGGAGGGCGAGCCGGGCCAAGGGGCTTGTTCGAGCTTCCCAGTGTGGCGTTGTCGGGACGGCCAGGTTTTGTGGGCTCCTTCAGCAGCCCTGAGTCGATGGAGACGGGCCGGCTGAGCCCCAGGGCGGCCAGAGCCCACCCCCTCCATCTGCCCATTTACAGATGGGGACACTGAGGCCCAGGGCTGCTGCCCAGTCCTCTCTCTTAGCTGTGCGTCCCTCGGCACAGAGACCCTGTGCACTTGTTCCGTGAGGATTTGTAGAGTGCCTGCTGTATGCAGGCCCTTTCGGACCCGCACTTACTTATCCTGATGCCAGCCCGTAGGGTAGGCCCTGTCATTGTCATAGTTACTGTCATCATGGAGGCGTGGGGACAGAGTGGGCTCACGTCCGGTGTCCAGTGCAGCCGTGAGGGCCCCCCTTGTGGTCGACAGGGTTCGGGGCCGGGCACTTAGCTTGCTTTCCCAGCAAGTGTCTAGAGGAGAAGCCAAGGCCCAGTGGGCACATGCTTCCTCCCCAGGGACACATGACTGGCGAGGTTGAGGCCTGGCGGGTATGGATCCAGGCGGCTCAAAACCAGATCTCTGGTTCTGCAGCCAAGCGTGGTGTAACCCAACACGTTCCACAGGGAGCCACCTGTGCTTTGTGGGGTGGGGTGCCCGTTGTCTCTCCTTGTAGCAGAGCAGACAGCCGGGGCCTAGACACAGCGTCCGTGTCAGAGCACAGAAAGGGGCTGGTGGAGCGGGCATTCATCGAATCCCAGTTCTGAGCCCGGCCAGCTGGTCTCCCATGAGCATTCACAGATAGGCTCAGAGATGGAAAGGACTTGCCTGAGGTGACACACACCTGCAATCCCGACACTTTGGGAAGCTGAGGGAGGAGGATGGCTTAAACCCAGGAGTTTGAGACCGGCTGGGCGACACAGCAAGATGGTATCTCTAAATTAAAAAAAAAAAAAAATCTCTGGGTCTGAAACCTATGCGCTTTCTGTTTCACCCCTTCACCATCAGGGAGGTCACTCCCAAAAAGACCAGCCTTCCAGCTGGGAGGCGGGAGCCCTGAGCCAGAGGGGTCTTCTGTAGTCCCCAGCCCTTGCCCGTTGTCTCTGCCTGCAGGGCCCCTCCTAACCCAGCTGTTCTCCTGCCTCCACCCTCGCCCCTCTCGGCCACCCTGTGTGCGCAACCTGGGCTACCCTGTGCTGAACTGCCTGTCCCTGGCCCCATGTGTCCTTCCTCACTCCGTCGTCCTGGCCTCTGGCAGACGCCTCCGCCCAGGCCCTTCCGGTGCCCTCCACCCTACCCCGGACCATGGTGACTTCAAGGTCAGCTTGACCTTAGTGGTGCCTAAGTGGTCAACACCTCAGTGGTCCACACCTTAGGGGCAACTTAGGGGTCAACATGGCAGTGGGTGTCAGAGCCCACACCTCTGGGCCCTGAGACCACGGTCCAGCACGTGGTTAAGACAGCAGGCTCGCCGGGCTCGGTGGCTCAGCCTGTAATCCCGCGCTTTGGGAGGCCGAGGTGAATGAATTGCCTGAGCCTGCGGGTTCGAGACCCGCCTGGGCAACTTGGTGAGACCTCATCTCTACAAGACATCAAAAACTTAGCCAGGCGTGGTAGTGTGCTCCTGTAGTTCCAGCTACTTGGAAGGCTGGGGCGGAAGGATCGCCGGAGCCCAGCAGGTCGAGGCTGCGGTGGCCGGGAGCGGCCACTACACTCCAATCTGGGCGACAGAGTGAGACTCCACCTCAAAAAAAAGAAAAAACCACAGGCTCTGGAGTCAGGCCGTCTGGATCCATACCCACCCGGCCTCAACCTGCTCATCCCCGAAAGGGGTGGGCATGGGCTGGTCTGAGAGTCAAACGAATTCACACCTGGCAAGCGCTTAGCGCAGTGTCTGGCGTTTGGTTCGTACCCAATAGGCTCCAGCTGTTGTGGTTACTATTTTTAGCATTTGTGTTCCATCCCTGGTTTCAGCCGTCCCAAGGAAGGGCATCTCCCAGCACTGGGCACATCGTGACGGGGGTGTGGCCGCTTCCCCAGCCAGTCCCCATGCAGCCCTCAAAGCCTGTGCCCTCTCTGGGGTTGGGGCGGGGGCTGGGCTGGTGGGTGGGCATCGGCGGGGTCCTGGGGCTGGGCCGGGTGGGGCCCGGGGAAGGTGCACCTGGCTTCCCAGAGCCAGGCTGTTCCACTATTTATAGCCTCAGGAGCTCGGCTGGTTTATTTCAAGCTTCACAGATCCCAGAGGAGAGCAGGCACCAGGCTGGGAGGGGGCTGGGGACCCTGTCTCAGCCCCTTTCCCATGTAGCTTCTAGCACGTTCCACAAGGAGCCACCTGTTCTTTGTGGGGTGGGGTGCCTCTTGTCTGTCCATTTAGCAGAGCAGAAAACAGGCCTAGACGGGTCAAGACATACCGTCCGTGTCAGAGCACAGAAAGGGGCTGATGGAGCGGGCGTTCATCGAATCCCAGGCCTGAGCCCGGCCAGCTGGTCTCTCATGAGCATTCGCAGACAGGCTCAGACATGGAAGGGACTTGCCCGAGGTCACACAGTAAGGTAGACGTGACCAGCGGCGAGACCCAGGCCCCGTGCTGGGAGCTCTGAGGTGACCAGCCCTGACCCTCGGCGGGTGGCTGGGGCAAGCCTTGCTCAATCACTAATTCTGTATTCACTCATTCTCTCGTACATCACGACAGGTGCCTGGCTGTGAGGCTAAACCAGGCAGGGACGTCCCAGCCCAAGGGTCGCGGGGTGAGACAGGTGCTCACTGTGGCCTTGTGTGCTCTGTCCCACAGGAGGGACCCCGTGGAAGGATCCAGAGGCAGAGCACCCCAAGAAGGTGCAGCGGGGCGAGGGTGGTGGCCGGAGCAACCCACGGTCCTCCCTGGAGCACGGCTCGGACGTGTACCTTCTACGGAAGATGGTAGAGGAGGTGTTTGATGTTCTTTATAGTAAGATCCTTCCTCATTCCATTTGGGGGCCCCGGGGAGGGTGGTAGCCCCTGTCCCCGCCCAGCAGACAGGTCCCTCCTGCCCCAGCCCCCCCGCCCCTCCAGGCATGGACATTCCACCCCACGCCCGTTGCCTGGACCACGTCCCCGCTGCTTGGCTGGCCCAGGTCCCGGCCACCTCTCGCCTGGAAATGGTCCCAGACCTGCCACGGCCCCGCTGCCTCGGCCAGCTCCTCCCATCTGCCCCTCAACCCGGGCGTCTTTGCAGAGCACACGTCTGACCATGAAGCGCTTCCCTCCACGACCCCAGGGTTCCCCGCTGCCCCCAGCATGGCAGAAGGGCCCACCACGCTCGTCCCTGAGCCCTCCCCCCTCAGTGGCATGGGCCCCACTGCCTGGCGACCGAGCCAATTCCCGATCTCCAGCGCACGTCCCAACCTTAGTGCTGCTGTGTCTTTCGGGGCGGCCTTCCCCCTCCCCTGTCTGGTGGACACTGCAACACGCTCTGAGGCTCAGCTCCGGGAAATCCCCCACCCCCAAGGGCTTGGGCCCCTCTGGGCACCCTCAGTGCCCTGTCCCCCCACTAGCCTGGGAGCTCTCCAGGGCCGGGGGCTGTGTCCGTCCTTTCTGGCTGTCCCCAGCCTGCAGTTCAGGGCCCAGCAACAGCAGGTGCTCAGGGCGAGTTGGTTGAGTGACGGCTTGGAGGCTCACTGCTCCAGCCATGTCTTTGCTGCAGGGAGAGGACAGGGAACCTGGCCTCCCTTGGGAAGGGTCAGGTTGCAGAGAGACTTGGGGCCCCCGCGGTGGCTTTCACCCTCCCCAGGCGACCTTTGGTCCGTAGGAGCCCCGCCTCATTTATTTCTGTCTCGCCTTATCCCTTTTCTTACCGCAGCCTTTGGTTTTATGGAGGAAAGGCCTAGGAGGAAACGTCCGGTCTTCTCATGTCAGGAGGAGGCCCAGTGGGGCCCCGGGTGGGCACGCTGGCCACTGTGGGGTGGGAGGACTTGCCACACAAGGTTGGCTGTCCCCATGGACACCTCTGCGTGCTGCAAGGCTGGTGCCCAGGATCCCCACGGCCCGCCCACTTCCGGGCCCCCCGACCTCCCTCGGGCTGTGAGGGGCGGAGCCTCTTTTTGGCTGTGGGTCGGGCTGCAGCGTGAGCCTGACGGCAGCTGCTCCAGCGCCCAGGCCCCTTGGCTGCCCTCCAGCCCTCGGTTCCCCGCTCGGCCTGCTTGGTCGGCCTCTCTCTGTCCCATCTCTCTGACACCCCTCTTCTCATCATCGCCTGGCTTGTGGGAGTCCCCCCTTTTCTGTCTCTTGTGCCTTCTTTTCTCTCTCACCCCTTTGACCTCCTAGGCTCCGCCTGAGACCCCCGCTTCCCCCAGCCAGGTGCCAGAGTGCAGAGGGGTGTGGCCAGGGAGGGCAGCGGGAGCCCCTAAGGTGCAGATAGCGGGGCCTTGTCTGCAGCCCCTCCCAGCCCGTGGGGGGCTCTTCTGCAGAGTCACAAGGGGCCAGGGTTGCCCCAGCTCCGGGACGTAGCGGTCCCCACCCCAGCCTGGCTGCCCTCTCATGCCAGGCCCCTCCCCTCGACTGCCCCCACAGGCGAGGCCCTGGGAAGGGCCAGCGTGGTGCCGCTGCCCTATGAGAGGCTGCTCAGGGAGCCGGGACTGCTGGCCGTGCAGGGGCTGCCCGAGGGCCTGGCCTTCCGGAGGCCGGCCGAGTATGACCCCAAGGCCCTCATGGCCATCTTGGAGCAGAGCCACCGCATCCGCTTCAAGCTTAAGAGGTGAGTGAGGACGCCCCCCCGCCCCCCAAGGAACCGGGCCAGGGCCCGGGGATTGGACCAAAAGAGCTGGGCCAAGGCAGGCCAGGAGGGCGTCAGGCTGCCATTCTGCCTCAGCCGCCCATGGCCACTCACCCAGCCAGAGTGGAGGGGGCTTGACACGGCCACGGGGGTCCCGGTGGTGAGCGCTCCCAGTCTAGAGGTCCTAGAGTGAGGTCTGAGCCAGGCCGTTTCCTCACAGAAGTCTCGCAAAGAGACCGGGAGAGACACGGCTTGGGACAGAATAGCACTGGCGGCATGCTGGGTGTCAGAAGTGGGAGAGCCTTGTCATCGCCTCGCTCCGGTTGAAAAGCAGGCTCACTGGGGCCACGGGAGATGGGGTGGTGGAGGGTGGGCCTGGGTGGTTCTGATGGGCGGGGCAGCCAGGAAGGCAGCCCGGAGCTTAAGGTGGAGTCCATCTCAGCCAGGGCCACACGTGAGCCGAGAAGGGAAGGGGTGCCGTGGGGCATGGGAGCAGCCGGCTGCATCCGGTAGGCTCTGATCTGTGGACTGCGGCAGAGGGGCAGGGTCCTAGCCACGGGGCCTGGACACATCCCGGCCACCCCCGCCTGCGTCCCTACCTGTGAAGTGGGGCACGAGCTCACCAGCCCACCTCACCAGCGGCTGCGTTCTGCGGAGGCTGGAGACAGGCTATGGGGAAAGAGACACCATGGGCAAGACTGGTGCATGAACCCGTCCGTGTGTCCTCTCCATCACCCAGGCCGCTCGAGGACGGCGGGCGGGACTCGAAGGCGCTGGTGGAGCTGAATGGCGTCTCCCTGCTGCCCAAGGGGTCCCGGGACTGCGGCCTGCACGGCCCGGTCCCCAAGGTGTCACCCCAGGACCTGCCGCCCACCGCCACCTCCTCCTCCGTGACCAGCTTCCTGTACAGCACGGCGCTGCCCGGCCACGCCATCCGGGAGCTCAAGCAGGAGGCGCCCGCCTGCGCCCTGGCCCCCGGTGACCTGGGCCTGGGCCGACCCGGGCCGGAGCCCAAGGCCCCCGGCACCCAAGACTTCTCCGACTGCTGTGGTAAGGCTGCTGCTGGAGCCGCCAAGCCCGGGGGTGGAACCCAGGTCGCGGGTGGAAGGGCACCCTCCCAGGGCAGGCCAGAAGGGGGTGTGTGCCTGGCAAGGGGGTCAGGCTGGGCAGTCGGTGTCCTGGTTGAGACCGCCTCAGACCCCAGGTCTCTGCTCAGCCCTCTGGCCCTGGCCGGGGATCAAGAGACGCCCGAGGGGACTCTGAGGGGCAGGGGAAGGGAGTAAACACGTTCCTCAGCCCACAAGCACTTAATGGACACCTACTGCATACCCATCCCAGAGGAAGGACACCGAGGACATAGGAGAAGGAACAGATAGGTGTGAGGAAGGCCTGGGTTCGTTTCCTGGCTCCGCTATTTGGTGGCTGTGTATCTCAGGGCAAGTCTCTACCTCTCTGAGCCTCAGTTCCCTCATTTATAAAATGGGGATGCTAGTAGTACCCACTTCTCGGGGCTGTTGTCATAATTAAATAGCAAATCGGCAGCACCAGCATCTCCTGAGAGTAGGTTAGAAATGCATGTTCTCAGCCAGGCTCGGTGGCTCAGCCTGTAATCCCGTGGTTTGGGAGGCTGAGGTGAGTGAATTGCCTGAGCCCGTGGGTTCGAGACCCACCTGGGCAACTTGGTGAGACCTCATCTCTACAATAAATCAAAAAAATTAGCCGGGCTCAGTGGCTCAGCCTGTAATCGCGCGTCTTTGGGAGGCTGAGGTGAGTGGATTGCCTGAGCCCGAGGGTTCGAGACCCGCCTGGGCAACTTGGCGAGACCTCATCTCTACGATAAATTAAAAAAAAAAAAAATCAGCCGGGCGTGGTAGCGCATGCCTGTAATTCTGGCTACTCGGAAGGCTGAGGCGAAAGGATCACCGGAGCCCAGCAGGTCGAGGCTGCGGCAGCTGGGAGCGGCCACTGCACTTCAGTCTGGGTGACAGTGAGACTCCAACTCAAAAAAAAAAGAGAGAGAAATGCATGTTCTCAGGTCCCACCATAGCTGTGCTGAGTCGGGGGGTGGGCCCAGGCCATCTGTCCAGACAAGTCTGCCAAGTAGTTCATTCCACGGTGCCCAAGTCTGCTATGGTGAGGTGCTGGGTCCAATGCTTGGTACCTAGTAGGTGCTTATAGTTGTTGTTATTATCATAAGGAGAGAAAAGTGTGTGAGTGGACCAGGGGTTTTTAAGATCTAAGACACCTGAAACAAGTGTCCCCACCTGGAAAAGGTGACCTCTCTCTTACTCGCTGGTCTAGCATCTGGATGGCAGATTCTGGTGCAGAATGTCTTGGGCCGCTGGTCAGGGAGCTTGCCTTGAGTCCATCACCACAGGGCTTTGTTCTGGGGTCTCCCCAGCAGATGAGGCTGTTCCCTCAGAGCCAGAGCCCGTGTACTGGGGCCGGGCCTGGGGAAGCCTCCTGGGGCCCACCCGGAACCTGTCCCTTTTCTCTCCTTTGTCCAGGACAGAAGCCCCCCGGGCCTGTTGGGCCTCTCATCCAGAACGTCCATGCCTCCAAGCGCATCCTCTTCTCCATCGTCCATGACAAGTCAGGTAGGACAGCGCCCACGCAGCACCCTGCCCAGAGTGGCGCTCCAGGGTCCGAGAGGGGCTCTCCGAAACGGGGATGTGTCCACTAGGTCTTTGTGAGAGAGAGGGACGGCTCTACCCCAGGGCCTGTGAGTAGAAACAGGGTGTGATAGTTACCTTTTGCTGGGTAACCAGTTACCCCAACGCCAAGCTTCGCATAGTGAGCATGTATTACCTCATGGTTTTCTGGGGGTCAGGAATTGGGGAGCAGCTGGGCTGGGTGGTTCTGACTTAGGGTCCGTTGTCCGTCATGAGGTTGCAGTCAGGGTATTGGATGGGTCTTCTGTCATCTGAAGGCTCGACCGTGGCCAGAGGGGATGCTTCCAGGCTCACTCACATTCTGTTGGCAGGAGGCCTCAGTTGCACCATGCAGCTGGCCTTGGCAGGGCTACTTGGGTGTCTTCACAACATGGCACCTGGTTTCCTTTGGAGTTCGTGCTCTAAGAGGGGGTAAGGAGGAAGCCACATGTCTTTTTTTTTTTTTTTTTGATTTGGGGTCTCATTCTGTCACCCAGGCTGGAGTGCAGTATTACACTCATGGTTCACCGCAGCCTCAACCTCCTGGGCTCAAGCAATTCTTCTGCCACAGCCTCCAGAGTAGCTGGGACTATAGGTGTATGCCCAGCTCATTTTTAAATTTTATTTTTGTAGAAACGAGTTCTCATTGTGTTGCCCAGCTTGGTCTTGAAATCCTGGCCTCAAGCATTCCTCCTGCCTCAACCTCCCAAAGTACTGCAGTTAGAGGCATGAGCCACTACGGCCGGCCACCACATGTCTTTTTTGACCCAGCCTCAGAAATTGCTGTCACTTCTGCCATAATCTGTCCATCAAAAACCAAAAACTTGAGCCAGCCTCCACTTGAGGGAGCAGAATTAACCTTCACCTCTTGAAGGAAGGAATATCAAAAACATGTGTGGGTGAATTTTAAAAGCACCACACTGAGAGACTGAGACCAGGAGAAGTTGGGATTCAGTTATACCATGAAGAAAGGAATCAGGACATTCCATTAGTTTTGCTTTATGGGGGGTCTCGGCCCTACCTCGAGTAAGAGACTCTTTAAGAAAACCCAGTATCAGCTGGACGTAGTGGTTCAAGCCTATAATCCCAGCACTTTGGGTGGCCGAGGTGAGAGGATTGTCTCAGTCCGTGGGTTCGAGACCAGACTGGACACCTTGGCGAGACCTCATCTCTACAGTAAATCGAAAAATTAGTGAGACGTGGTAGTGCATGCCTGTAGTTCCAGCTACTTGGAAGGCTGAGGTGGAAGGATCGCCGGAGCCCAGCAGGTCGAGGCTGGGATGGTGTGAGCGTGCCAAGACACTGCAGCCTGGGTGACAAAGTGCGACTCTAACTCAAAAAAAAAAAAGGCAAAGAAAACCCAGTCCCCTGGGATCAGAATGGAGACTGCCCCCACCCCACCCCAAACAAGATCCATCCCTGGCGGGGAGAGGCCTGGATATCCACATAGGACAGCATCGTGGGAGGCCAGTGGGCCAGGAGCGCAACCTGGAAGAGAGTCTCACCAGGTGATCTCAGGGAAGAGCCTCAGCGTCTCTGAACCTGTTTTCCTGTTGGCAAAGTAGGAATAATAATAATTCTCAAAGTGGCAAAAGTTGTCATGAGGGATTAAATAGGGTATAATCTGTACAAAGGACTTAGCACAGGGCAGCACTTAGTAAAGGTGGCTACTTTTCCTAATTGTCATGAACCAAGTGATCACGTGTCAGTAGTATTAAGTCAAGGCAGAGGCTCTGGTTTTATGGGAGAGGCCAGCAGGGCTGAGGGTTTGGGGGACGTCGCCAGGGACAGTGCTGGGGTACCGCGGACGGAGGAAGTGCCAGGCTCAATCTTCGAGATGGAGACGCGGTCCCTCCTTCCATGGGGTCCAGCATCCTCCCTGTCTGGGGCAGGACAGGCCCCGCACGGGTAAGGCTGAGCCCGTCCAGCCCGCTGTGCCCACGTGGGGAGGGCAGAGGCGAGCTCCGTGGCCGAAGGAGAGAGCAGATGTGCCGGGGGACCCTCCGAGCACCCTGGATCAGTGTGGGGCCGGGGAGGGTGTGGACGGTAGGAGGTGGAAGCCCCGTGGTGGTGGCCGTGGCCTGGGTCCCCGCCCACTGGTGCCTCCTGTGTTTTGATAGAGAAGTGGGACGCCTTCATCAAGGAAACCGAGGACATCAACACGCTCCGGGAGTGCGTGCAGATCCTGTTTAACAGCAGATATGGTGAGTGGGTGGCGCGGCCCGCCGTGTGGCCCTAGCCGCCGTGTTGAGCATCTCATTACGTGGCAGTCACTTGTGTTCCCCAACACGGCAGCGGGAGCCATATGCTGGCACCCGCGCGCCTCAGCACTGGTGTCATCCGGCGCGGCTCGTCCCGTCTGGGCAGGGGGCGGCTGTGTCAATATTTCCCTTCCAGATTCCTCAGGGGGCGGAGCTGATGGCAGAGCCCCAGGCCTGGACTCCGCTGGGGGACGTGGGCAAGTGATGTGTCGCGGTGGAAGCCCCGTGGTGGTGGCCCTGATGCGTCCCTCTCTGTGATGTTCCCGGCATGCAGCCGGCTGCCTGAGGGCCAGGATTGTGCCCCACCGTTCTCTGTGTCCCTGCGTCTAGGACAGAGCCAGAGTCAGAGCAGATGTCGGCCAGGGGCTCCCTCCGCACCCGCGGGCTTCAGGCCCAGGAGTACCGCGCAGCCGCCGGGCGGCTGGAAGGCAGGGGCTGGGCCGGGCCCCTGGTCCCTGCCGCGCCCTTGCCCACCTGTGCCCCTCGGCGGTCCTGGCTCCGCTGCCCAGTGGTTGGCCGCAGTGTGCCCTTGGCCTGGGTGGGTGGCTCTCAGTCCCTGAGGAGATGCGAGATCGTTCTGTGCCCCCTGAGTGGTGCAGGCCGCCGCTGCGGGGGCATCCCTTTGCACCACGGGGCTGGGAGAGGAGGGGACAGTGGGGCCGGGGATGGGCGCAGAGAAGTGTCCGTGGCCTCAGGGACTCGGCACGTTGGTGGGGAGAACAAGCACTGGGCTAGGAGTCCACAGATGTTGGCCACCCTCCCGCCCTGACCTGAGCGCGCTTGCCAGGAACGGACCGCGTGGGACCTCCCCTCCTCTCTCCTGCCCTCTGCCTCGGCTTCTTGGCTTTTTGGCGGTCCTCTTCTTCCCTCCCTCCTCCCCTCCCCTCCTCCCTTCTCTGGCCTCCTCACATGCCCGCCGGTGCGTCCACCTGCCTGTCGAGCACAGTGAACCCCCACCTGGGCCGGGCCTGGACGGGGGTGACTCAGGCCAACTGTGGTCTCGAGGTGTTTCGTCAGGGAGCCGGGGATGTGTCTGCAGTCGTGGGCGGATGGTGTGGCACACACCAGCACGTCGCGGTGGCGCTAGCATGCAGGAGCATGCAGTGGCTGGAGTCAGGAACAGAGGCTAGCTCAGAGGAGGGTGAGGTGTCAGCGGGCTGGGGATTCAGGGGCGGCTTCATGGCGGAGGTGTCTTTTTTTTTTTTTTTTTGAGTTGGAGTCTCACTGTCGCCCAGACTGGAGTACAGTGGCCGCTCCCGGCCACCACAGCCTCAATCTGCTGGGCTCCGGCGATCCTTCCGCCTCAGCCTTCCGAGTAGCTGGAACTTCAGGTGTGCATGACCACACCAGGCTTATTTTTTTATTTATTGTAGAGATGAGGTCTCACCAAGTTGCCCAGGCGGGTCTCAAACCCGCAAGCTCAGGCAATCCACTCACCTCGAGGTGTCTTTTTGTGCGTGTGTGTGATGAGTGGACGTAGGGTGTCGCTATGCCCAGGCTGGTCTTGAACCCCCGCCTCAAGTGATCCTCCTACCTCAGCCTCCCTAAGTGCTGGAATTACAGGCCTCCCCTCCTCCCTGCCCTCCTTGTCCTCCTCTCTCCTGCTGTCTGTCTCGTCGCCTTGTCCGTCTTCTTCCTTCCTGCCCCCCACTTTCGCCTTCTCACACATCCAGTGCTTCTTTCACCTGCCTGTCATGCATGCTGAGCCCCGACCTGTGCCAGGACACAGAACCTGGCTTCTTATTATTACTATGATTTTATTTTTTTGAGTTGGAGTCTCACTCTGTCGCCCAGACTGGAGTGCAGTGGCCGCTCCCGGCCACCGCAGCCTCGACCTGCTGGGCTCCAGCGATCCTTCCGCCTCAGCCTTCCGAGTAGCCGGAATTACAGGCATGCGCTACCACGCCCGGCTGATTTTTTTGATTTATTGTAGAGATGAGGTCTCGCCTGCCCAGGCGGGTCTCGAACCCTCAGGCTCAGGCAATCCACTCACCTCAGCCTCCCAAAGGCGCGGGATTACAGGCTGAGCCACCGAGCCCGGCTTATTACTATGATTTTTAGAGACAGGGTCTCACTCTTTGCCCAGGCCGGAGGGTGTGGCGTGATCATAGCTCCTTGTAAGGAGGCACCTTCTGACGTGGACCGGGGCTGGGGAGGCCTGGACACATGGGCTGGGCTTTCCAGGCATGGGTGGGGCAGAACGAGACTCTGGACGCCTCAGCAAGGAGTCTGGGGTAGCCCGGGTGCCTTTGATGTGGCCACCCTGGCCCACCCACGCCTTCCGCTCGGTACTGCAGGGGGCTGTCTGTACCTGCACCTGGCATGGCTCCCTGCCGTGGCAGGTGGGAGCCAGACGCAGGATAGCAGGAGAGGAGCTGGGAGGAGCCGGCTCTGTCTGCTGTGGGAAGGTCCTGCCCCAGTCAGCCAGGCTGGCACGGAGCGACCCCGGTGAGGCCTGAACCACCAGCCGGCTCCCAGCCTGTTGCGTGCTCTGGGCTTTCCAGAAGGCTGAGCCGTTGCTGGGTGTCAGCCCTGGGACCAAATCCAAGGTGTACTGGGCGTGGTGTGGTCCAGGCCTTCCCCCACATCCCCCTGCCCAGCCCCCTTCCCACCAGAGCACCCCTTTCAGCCGCCCTGGGGATGGTCTCCGTGAGTCTGGGGGGCCCATGGATGGGGATGTGGTTTTGCGGCCCGAGGCGTCCCGCAGATCCTGGGGCAGCCATGCCTGTTCCCGGCTCTGTCCTAAATCTGGGTGAATTGGGCCAGCGATGGCGTGGGTGGTGTGGAGGGGAAAGGGGTAGACAAAAAGAGATGGGGCCACCCCAGCCTTCAGGAAGCCTCAAGGACATTGTTGCTTGGGAAGATACGGGGTCTAGAGGAAGGACCAAGGAGGATGCCCAGTGGCTCTGCGGCCCCTTCCAGGTGGGGCCGGGGGTCGGGCCTCGTCCGCTGGGTTTCCTAACTGCTGGAAAGGCGAGCCCCAGCAAACCCGGTGAACCGATGGAGAGGAATTCACACAGACCCCAGGGAGGGACCGCGCGAGTGCTGGGCGGGGGGTGGCTGTGACTGTGCAGGGGGCTGGGGGGAAGTGATTTGACAGCTGTTGAGATTTCACGGGTTTAATTTGACAAGGAGCTAAGTGTGCAGTCACAGAGGGAGCTGGCTGCCGAAGCCGCCAGCCTAGACCCGGGCCGCATCTGCAGGAAAACGGTGTTCACGGTGCCCGCCACGGGGCCCAGACGGCTGTGCCCTGCCCTGGTCAGGGCGTGGCTGGAGGGAGTCCAGCTCCAGGCTGGCGCGCGTGGGAACACGCACAAAGCATGTGGAAAAGCAAGGCCGGGACAGGGAGGGGCCTGGGGCACAGCAAGGAGACGTGGGACCCTCAAGAGGACGGCGTGACACGGCCCTAGCCACCACGGTCACACGGGGAGGACGGAGTGAAGTGAATGCCCAGCTCATCCCCAGAGATCTCCCAGGCCGTGAAAGTCCTAGCATGTGTCCAGCCCATAGGAGGTGCTTACGGGTTCTGCAGTGAACAAATGAATGAAAACGTGGAGCTGGGCGTAGGTGATGGCCGAAATGGCACAAGGCCAGGCCTAATGGTCTGGGAGGACAGGGCAAGTAACTCGGGCACGAGCCTGGAGTCCATCTGCCCACCTGTGGGCAAAACTGAGCTTCCACGGTGTCTGGTTTATGGGCTGGTAGTTGCAAGACGTGCCGAGCCCCTTCCTGGGGGAAGGGACACACCCATGCACACCTGTGCAACCAGTCACTGCACCAAGAGCTGACCTCAAGCCTGGGCGCCTCCTGCAGCCATTCATTCATTCACTGATAGTGCAGGGAGCACCCACGGCGTGCCCAGCCCCTTTTAGACCCGGAGTCGGGCAGGAAACCAACCCCTGCTCTGTGGAACGATGGTTCCAGGCAGGGAACTCGGGTGGAGGTGGGCGTGGAGGTGATACCAGGTGGCAGGGAACAGTCGAGTGTGGCAGAGGGGCGGACAGGGTGGCATTAGGCCGCTGAGGGGTCCTGCAGCAGATACCGAGGAGGGCGGGCGTGGGAAGACTGGGAGAAGAGGACTCCGGCAGAAGGAGCTGCCGAGGCCCGAGATGAGAACACACCTGGCGGGCCTGTGGGGACGTGCCAAGGGGCCAGGCGGAAGGGTGAATGGGCAGATGGGCTCAGAGGCGACGGGTCCCTCAGGGAGCACCGGGCCGTCACCGGGTGAGGTGGGAGGCTCTGGATCTTCCCAAGGGAGAAGCGGCGACTCGACGTTGCGTCAGGGTCCCTCCGGCCACGGCCCGGTCACAGCGGTGTCAGGCGGTGGGAGGCGGTGGTGACCACCGCCCCAGGGCCCCGCCCGTCCTGGCTTCCGTCTCACACCCCGCCTTGCGGTTGCCTTTCCAGCGGAAGCCCTGGGCCTGGACCACATGGTCCCCGTGCCCTACCGGAAGATCGCCTGCGACCCGGAGGCTGTGGAGATTGTAGGCATCCCAGACAAGATCCCCTTCAAGCGCCCCTGCACGTACGGGGTCCCCAAGCTGAAGCGCATCCTGGAGGAGCGGCACCGCATCCACTTCGTCATCAAGAGGTGCGGGGGGCGGGGCCTCCGGCTCCGGGCTCAGCGTGGGGTGTCCGGGCCAGGCTGGGCAGGGCCCTGGGGCGGCAGCAGCGGGGCAGAGACCAGCGAAGGGGTCGGACTTGGCAGAGAATCAGACGGGCCTGGGAGAGGATTCCAGCTCCTTGGCTTAGCTGGGCGGCCTTATCTCTCGAAGCCTCTCGGGGGTGAATAGAAACCGGGTGCAGTGTCTGACTTCATCAGGCCCTTGCTGAGTTCTCCAATGCTGCGTTTTCCTCCTAAGGAAGACCTGAGGCCTTTGAACTTACCCATGGTCAGAGGGCAGCCCACCGGAGCTCAGCCCAGCTGGGCCAGCCTTTCCCCTGGGGCCTGCTGGGAGTCTCACCGCCTTTCCCTCCTCCCAGGCTTCCGGTTTTCCCTGTTATGCGAGTGGGTGGGTGACGAGGGCAGAGCACCGCGGACTCCAGAGCCGCAGCCCCAGGAAGCCCCCAGGACACCCACCGCAGCCCAGCCTCCCGTTCGGCCCCCCAGCTCCCCCACCTGGTTGGGCCTGCCACCCAGCAAGCATCCGAGTCCCCAGGCGGCGACCGGACTTCCTGGCGCGCTTCCTTCTAGATGGTTGGAGGTGGAGGGTGGCTTGAGGCCGGTCATCCGGGCCCTGCCTCAGGCAGGACTGCCCCGGCCACTTCCCAGACGTCTGCTTCCAGACGCTCTCCGGGCCTGCGGCCTGTTTGTGGCTGCAGGGCTGTGAGCCGGGACTGAGGGCAGTGACTGTGTCGGGTGAATGACTGAGTCTCCGGCGCCCAGAACGATCCCCAGGGCGCAGGAGATGCGCCGTATGTATTTGTGGAACGAACGAATGACCAGTGAACGAATGCTTGCTCGGGTTTGGGGCCGTGCCTTTGGAGAGCTGCTTCTTAGAGCACGGGAAATAAACAGGGTAACGGGAGAGAGAGAAATGGGGGGCTCTATGGAGGGTGGTCAAAGGAGAGGCGGAGAGTGTCTGGGTGGAGCAGATGGGGGGGTGGGCGTGCAACGGGCACGGGTGGGGAGGGGTGAGAGGGCAGAGGGTGTGTCTCTGAGAGCCCGGAGTTGTCCTGGAACGGGACCTCCCTGTGCTGGAGGTGGAGCCAGGATCTGAGGGACCCTCCGGCCGCTAGGGGCAGAGTGGGAGACCCCAAGGAGCTGGAGTTGGGGCCCGGCTGTGACGGGGCGTGGCGGGACCGTGTGGCTGGCAGAGGGCAGGTTTTGACCCCGAGGAGGATCGTGTGGATGGAGTGTGGGGGTGCGTCGGGAAGCGAGGAGGCATAACTGCTGCATCCGAGAGTATAGATGGGGTAGGATGGCGAGTCCTCCTTGGGTGTGTCATGTCCGATGCTGGGAGGCGGATTCTCAGAGGCTCAGCAGAGAGGAGGATCTGCGAGTCGCCCGCGGAGGCGGGAAGGGAGAGGTGCCGGCCAGGAGGAGGCCATGGTGGTGGGGGAGGGTGGGGAGAGGCCTGCCCTACAAGTCGGCTCTGACCGCGTGGGAGACCCCCCGAGCCTTCTCTGTGGGTCTCGGGGCCGTGGATGCAGTGGCACTCTGGCCTGTCCGCAGCTACCCCGTGGCCTCATGCTGACCCTGCCTTCCTACCGGCGGCCTCTGGACATGAGCCCTCCACCTGGCTCCTCTGAGCTTGCTTTTTTTTTGAGTCGGAGTCTCACTCTGTCGCCCAGACTGGAGTGTAGTGGCTGCTTCCGGCCACCGCAGCCTCGACCTGCCGGGCTCCGGCGATCCTTCCACCTCAGCCTTCCGAGTAGCCGGAATTACAGGCACGCCCTGCCACGCCCGGCTGATTTTTTGATTTATGGTAGAGATGAGGTCTCGCTGCCCAGGCAGGTCTCGAACCCGCGGGCTCAGGCCATCCACTCACCTCGGCCTCCCAAAGGCGAGGGATTCCAGGCTGAGCCACCAAGCCCAGTTCCTCTGAGCTTTCCTGAGGCCTCTCCGTCCTGCACGGCTCCCGCCCACCTCCCCGCCTGTCTTGTCTTTCAGGGCTTACTTCCTGCTGCCTCTAAAAGCCTTGCCCCACCCTCACTTGCAAAGGATGTCACCTTCCTGCAGCACACTTTGCACCCCTTCTCGGTGCAGCCGTGGGACAGCGTCTGAGCCATCTCTTGTGCCCTCACAGCAGCCCCCTTGGGGCTCCGGGAGGTGAATCGAAACCCATCGCCCTTCAGTCGGGCAGTGCTTGCTGATGTCTGGCTTAAATCTTTCTTGCTGTTGCGAGGTCCTTTTCTCCCAGTGGACCCCTGGAGGGAGGCCTGGGGAGAAGAAAGCACTCCCACGTCCCCTCATGGGCCTGACCACAGTGTTACACCCTCTCTGTGACTGATCTTGAGTTGCTTGGGCCTCGATCCAGACCGTCGCCCAGTTCATTTTTTTTTTTTTTTTTTTTTTTTTGTGAGTTGGAGTCTCACTCTGTTGCCCAGACTGGAGTACAGTGGCCGCTCCCGGCCACCGCAGCCTCGTCCTGCTGGGCTCCGGCGATCCTTCCACCTCAGCCTTCCAAGTAGCCGGAACTACAGGCGCGCGCTACCACATCCAGCTAGTTTTTGATTTATTATAGAGATGAGGTCTCGAACCCGCGGGCTCAGGCAATCCACTCACCTCAGCCTCCCAAAGGTGTAGGATTACAGGCCGAGCCACCGAGCCCAGCTCCACTTCGTTCTTTACCAGTCTCTGTCGGGCACCTCCTGCAGCCCCAGCCCCTCAATGGGCTCTGCTGAGGACGTCCTACTTACCCCAGAGGCCACTGCCTGGCATGGTGGGTGGCCACCCAGGGCAGGGGTCAGGGGTGCATCAGAATGACATGTTCCCAGGTATGGAGGGCTCATTGGTACCCTATTAGCAAGCCTGTGAAGCTTCCTGGAGGAGGCGGCTCTGGTGTCAGGTACACCAGGCTTGAAGCCACTCACTTGTATAACCTTGAACACGTTAGCTTTTCTTTTTTTTGAGTCAGAGTCTCACTCTGTTGCCCAGACTGGAGTGCAGTGGCATGCCTCTGGCCACCGCAGCCTCAACCTGCTGGGCTCAGGCAATCCTCCCGCCTCAGCCTTCCAAGTAGCCAGAATTACATGTGCGTGCCACCACACCGGGCTGATTTTTAGTTGTATTGTAGAGACAAGGTCTCGCCAGGTTGCCCAGGTGGGTCTCGAACCCGTGGGCTCAAGCAGTCCTCTCACCTGGGCCCCCGGCTCCCTCCCAGGTTTTCAGCGTAAAATGAGGCAGCGGATGAAACACACCTGCCATGTCATGGATATTCAGTAAGCAGGAACTCTTCTCCTTGACCTCATTCCCTCATGGCTGAAAGCATGATGAGGTGCGTTGGCGCTGACAGCCTGGGTTCGGTTGTTGGCCTTGGGTTTCTTAGCTGTGTGTGTCCTTGGCCAGGTCACTGAGTTGCTCTGTGCTTCGCTGAGGTAACACCGGCCTGGTCGCTGTCCAGTGGCTGGATATGGGTGAGAGGCTTAGGATGGCTGCACCCTCCCGAGGCCTCACGTTTTTATGCACTCAGTCCGTCAGTAAGCATCTGAGGTCGTCCCAGCAGGAGGGAGTCGGGAGAGAAGAGGGCCTAGGAAGGAGCCAGGACGCCGAGTCCGCCCTGCCCAGGGGTGTGCCGAGTCAGGAGGGCGGGGCGCTCTCACCAAGGCCGTGGGGTATCTTGGGGTGTGGAGTCAGGAGGTTGGGGTGCTCTCAACAGGCCATGGGTTATCTGGGACATAGCCTTGGTAGGTCAGGGTTCTCTCCACAAGGATGTGGGATGTCTGGGGTGTGCAGAGTCAGGGTTCTGTCAACAAGGCCTGGGGTCCCGTGGGTCGTATGGTGGATTTCCTCTGCCCTGGCCCCAGCTCAGGCCAGCCTCTGGCCGCCAAATCCTCAGGTCTGTGTGGCCACTGGGACGCAACACAAGCCCTGAGGATCTGAGTTCACACCTTGGGCGGCAGAATTTAGGCTCGGAGAGGATTCTGGAACTCAGGGCTGTGTGGAGGCTGGCCTCAGAAGTGGGCCTAGCAGCCAGGGCAGCTGTGAGGGCGTCTGAGGCTCTCCCTGACCTCCGCTCCACCCCCACCTCCACCCAGGGAGCAGCGTAAGCTCTGGGGGCTGCCCTCCTACCCTGCGTCTCCCCAAAAAAGTAAATAATCCTGAGGGCAAAACCTGCTGTTGGCACTGGCAGCCTCTGATTCTGGGTGGGGCAAGCTGCCTCCAGGCCTCGTGGAGTCCAGATGTATATGGACCTCCAGGGGCAGCGGGACTGGACCTCCCAGGATGAGAGGTGTGCCCAGCCACCCAGGCTTTGCCCCTGTGACTGGCGTTGTTGCCTGTATCTTTGCTTCCCGCTGGGCCCCTTGGGCGTGGTCAGGGATACAGCTGGGACACCCCTCCTTCGTCCCACGTCGCCTCTAGAACCTGAGTTCAGCGACCGAGGCCCTGTACCCTAGTCCAGTCACCCCGTGGCACACGGGCCATGCTGCCGCCTCCCCGCCAGCTGCCCGAGGTCCCCGCACACTGGACGCCACGCCGCTGGGGCTGAGGAGGGAGTGGAAAAAGCTCCAGCCCCAGAATGAGGCAGGCGTGTGAGCCCAGCCGCCTCCTCCTTGCTGACGATTTCTTCCTTCTTGTTTCCTTGGGGCTTCCAGGTGACTTATCTGGGTGACTCGGGTCCCCTCCAGTTCATCCCCTGATGGTCTGACCATGTCATGACCATTACACTGCCCGTTGCCCACAGGGTAGAGGCCAGGTGTCTGAGCACGGCACTCAAGGTGCTCCCTTCCAGCCTCCAGGCAGCCCTCCCCCAGCTCTCCTCTGCCCCTTTCCCCGGAGAACCTGCAGCCGCTTCACCTCAGCGCACTGTCCCCTCCTCCAGGAAATCATCCCTGATCCTCTCCCGGAGGGAAGGGCCGGCCACTCCCTGCTTGTGTCCCCTGGGCTTCCGAGATGCTTGTCAAGGGTCCCTCGGGTCACCCTGTGTGGCCATGATCAGTTGACAGCTCTGGCTTGTGCCTTGCTGGCTAATGCCTTCCCAGCTGATGAGACATGGGAAAGTGGGTGACAGCCCCTGGGATAAACACACGCGTCACTCTTCACTGCCGGCTACTACGGGAAAGAGGCTGGTGTTGTTTATGTACGCCAGGAGAGGTGTCCGGGGCATGGTGAGCGGTTGGGCTCTCAGCATCCCGGGCTTGGCCTGTGCCTCCCAGGCTGGGGAGAAGCAGTTTGAAATATTCTGCGGCTCTGGATTGCTCGTGCGGCCAGCCCGGTGCTCAGGTCTGTAGCTGTAGCCATCCATGGAGGACTCAGGGACCGTCCCCAAAGGAGACCTGTGAGGCTTCTCCCCGAGCCCCGAGCAGCCTTGAGCCTGCACCTTTCTCACGCCTTCTCTCCTTTCTCCCTAGGATGTTTGATGAGCGAATTTTCACAGGTACGTGAACATCATCTAGTCCACGGCCAAGCCCCCGGTTGAGGCACCCGCACTTGAGCTGTGATCACACTACACCCTGCTCTCAAGTCCCTCCTCTGGGACCGGAAGGGAGTCTGGGACAGACACAGGCCTGGGCCCCCAGGGGCCCACAGACTGTCAGGGCAGCCTCTCGTGGCTGGGGAGGCCCCGGGCGAGGAGTCAAAGTGAGCATGTGCAGGACGCTAACGTGTGCAGACTCTCATGACGCTGCTAGTGTATTTTCCGTTAGCCCCAGCAGTCCTGCAGAGGCAGCTCTGTCGTTTCCCCACCCACAGATAGAGGAGCTGATAGCAGTGAGAGCAGGGGTCCTGGCTGCACGCCGGCCATTGGCTTCAAGCCCATGCCATGACCAGAGGGCAGCATGCCTCCCACGGTGAAGAGGCAGGCTCTGCCTGGGTGGCAAAGGCAGATGGATCTTGGGGTGCTATGTACCTGGGTGCCCGTTCTTGTCTCGCCTCCCATCAGCTTTGTGGCCTTGGGCGAGGTCTTATGGGCCTCGGTTTCCATGTCTGTGAAATGGAGACAGTAAGAGCCCCTCCCTCTGGGTTCCTGGCATAAACATAACTAGATGGGAGCCTGGCTCCATGGACCATCTTGGGGACATCCCGGCTCCTTTCCTGAGGGCTCACTCAGTCCCTGTAACTTGGTATAATTTTTTTTTTTTTTTTTTGAGTCGGAGTCTCACTTTGTCACCCAGGCTGGAGTGCAGTGGCACACTCACGGCAGCCCCAATGTTGACCCGCTGGGCTCCAGCGATCCTTCTGCCTCAGCCTTCCAAGTAGCCAGAGCTACAGGCATGCGCTACTATACCAGCTATTTTTTAAATTATTGTAGAGACGAGGTCTTACCAAGTAGCCTGGGCTGGTCTCAAACCCATGGACTCAGGCAATCCACTTGCCTGTCAGCCTCCCAAAGTGCTGGGATTACAGGCTGAGCCACCAAACCCAACCTACATGCTATAATTTTTAAAAAAATTTTTAAATAAATATGCATATATTTTAAATATATATGTGTACATTTTAAATTTTTTAGAGACAGGGTCTTGCTATGTTGCCCAGGCTGGAGTGCAGTGGTGTGATCAGAGCTCACTGCAACCTTGAACCCTGGGTTCAAGCAATCCTCCTGTCTCAGCCTTCAGAGTAGCTTGGATACTACTAGTAGCTGGGTACTTAGTCACCACTTCCGGCTTATTTTTAAATTTTTTGTAGAGACTGTATTGCCCAGGCTGGTCTTGAACTCCTGGGCTCAAGTGATCCTCCTGCCTTGGCCTCATGAGTAGCTAGAACCACAGGCACATGCTGCCATGCCTGGCTAATTTTTAAAATTTCTGTAGAGCCTGTATTGCCCAGGCTGGTCTTGAGCTCTAGGCTCAAGCAATCCTCCCGCCTTGGCCTCCCAGTGCTGGGCTTACAAGCATGAGCCACTGTGCTTGGCTCCTGTAACACATTTGAGAGTAAGTGGGCCATCTCTGCCCCTTGCCCCTTGCCCCCTCGGATCCCTGACCAGACTCTGGGGCCACTATGCCGTTTTCCATGGGCGGCATCTCTCCTGGCTGTTGGCTGCACACAGAGCCCACCAGGAGTGGCAGAGGCCAGGCCCCACCAAAGGGTGCGTCCAGGCGCCTCACACTGAGAACTTTGCCCAGGTGCCCCGCAGACGAGCCGAGCCTGTAGCGCCTTCCTCCTGACCTCGCCAACTCTTCCCACAGGGAACAAGTTTACCAAAGACCCCACAAAGCTAGAGCCAGCTAGCCCACCGGAGGACACCTCTGTAGAAGTCTCTCGGGCCACCCTCCTTGACCTGGCTGGGAATACCCGGTAAGGCCCCATCCGGTCCCAGCCCACTACCACCCCTGCTGTGGGCTGAGCGGTGTTACCTGTCGGGAGGGCCAAGGCCTAGGGTAGCTCCTGCCACCCACCACCCTTCGCGGGTACCCACTCACCCCTCATCGTGGGCCAGAGAACCCCCAGGAAGGGCAGAGAACCCTACCCGCTTCCTTCCACCTAGAACCCTCCTGCCCTTCAGGACCTGGCCAGATGTGGCCTCTCTCAGAAGCCTCAATGCCCGCCCAGGGTCAGACGCCTGTCCCGAGTGTCACCTGCCCCGTCTCTGCACAGCCCGGCCATCATCCACCCATGCCCCCCACCCAGGCTCTGAGCTCCTGGGGCCCAGGGATGGGCCGTTTTCCCCAGAATCCCCACGTCCAGGCCAGGTCTCCCCCCGTGACTGGCCCTGCCCACCTTTACCCCCCGGGGCCCTTCCGGGATTCCCTGCCCTCTTCTTGGCTGGCAGGCCCTGTAGCTCTCAGTCCCCAGCAAGCACCGATGAAGTCCCCACCATGCCAATCCCAGCGGCAGGAAAGGAGGTGCCCAGACAGTTCACCCAGCATAGCGAGCGGGCTCTTAGCCCAGGCAGCCCCGGAGACTGTGTGTGGTCCCAGGAGCCCATGGGGCGCTGGGAATCTCGCTGGTGGGGGTGGGGAGCACCCTCCTGGGCTGCCAGGGATGATGTGCCAGGGGTGTGCCCTCAGGTGGCAGCTCCGGGCCTCCGGGCACGGCTGATGCCTTGTCATCTCTGGCTTCCCTCGCAGGTCAGACAAGGGCAGCGTCTCCGAAGACGGTGGGCCAGGTGAGGAGGAGCGGGACCTGCGATGTGTGTCTTGGGCCCGGGAGGGCGGCCACCAGCCCCACCCGGCAGCCTCGGGGAGTCCAGCCCTGGCCCTGAGCCTAGAGCCCTCCCCCGCCCTCCAGGCCTCCCACCCCCGAGGCTCAGGGCATGCTGGGAGCTCCCTGGGGGGTTGGGGGCAGCCGAGATGGAGAGCCGGGTCCCGGCATCGCCGCTGCCTCGCGCTGGGTCCTGGGCCAGCAGCCTCCCCCGTGGGGACCCCAGTCACCAGGTCTGTAAACTGGAGATACCAGGTCTTGCCCGAGGCCCCCCACGGGCCCGCCTGACCGCCATTCCTGGTCTGGGCAGGAGCCAGGGGGCTGACATGACTTTCCCTAGGACCTCACTAACAAGTTACAGACACCAGAATGTTCTGGAATGACCTGCTCTTCTGCCTGGCCACGCTTGTGCCAGACCTGACCGGATCCCTCGTTTCCTCCGCGCAGGACCCTCCGGGGAGCTAGGCGGGCTGAGGCCGATCAAAGTTGAGCCAGAGGATCTGGATATCATCCAGGTCACCGTCCCAGGTGAGGGACAGAGGTCTGGAGGGCCGAGCCCCGCCCCCACAGAAATCCAGTGGCCCCCAAAGCAGGGCTCCTGGGCCCGCTGGCTCCAGGCCCGTCCCGTCAGCCTCCCACGGGCCTCCCCAGACCGAGAAGAGGGCCCCAGGCTGCTGTTTCTCTGGCTGGATCCTGAGAGCAACGGGGCCCTGAGTGCACCTGGTTTGGCCACCCCGTCCTCTGTGTTGGGAATCTGCGCTTTCACTTCTGACCTTCCGGAAGGTTCCCAACCTTCACCTCCCTGGCCTGGCCTCTCTGGGGTTTGAAGAAGAAGAAAAAGGCAATGGAGTGAGAGGCTCTCAGTTTAATTCCAGACTCATGCCCTGTCCCGCCCCCTCCCAGATCCTCACCGTCCACATCTGTAGAGTGGGTACACTTGGCCTCTGGAGCCTCAGCATGGGGGTGGCTGTTGGAAGCCGACAGAGCTCTGTGTCCCCACCTGGCCTCTGGCACGGCTGGACCTGAAACTTGCCCTCCCAGAACTCCAGAGTTCAGCCTCCTGGTCTTTGGGCACACGGGGCTGGGTGGCCCCTGAGGGAGGGCGGGACAGGCAGAAGACACCCTGGTCACTCGGAGTTTTGTCCCCAGACCCCTCGCCAACCTCCGAGGAGATGACGGACTCAATGCCTGGACACCTGCCGTCGGAGGACTCTGGTTATGGGATGGAGATGCTTACTGGTAAGACACGGGACAGGGGGTGCTGGGGACCCACTCCCCTGGGGTGACAGGGCAGGGTAGACCAGGAAGCCCCAGGCATTTCTTGGTATCGACCACCTCCGGTCGGGGAAACCCAGCATATTCTCGAGCCTCCTGCCCTGGCCGGGTTCCTGAGAGAAACCTTGAAGTCGAGGCTCCATTTCTAACAAGTTACTGCATCCTTCCCAGAAGCCTCCTGCTGGGATTAATTGTTCATGTGTTTAGCAATTGTTTATTGAGCACATACTCTGCACCCGTGTAAGAGTTGGGGACAAGCCGGGCTCGGTGGCTTAGCCTGTAATCCCGCGCCTTTGGGAGGCTGAGGTGAGTGGATTGCCTGAGTCCGTGGGTTTGAGACCCGCCTGGGCAACTTGGCAGACCTCATCTCTATGATAAACCAAAAATTAGCCGGGCATGGTAGCGCGCGCCTGTAGTTCCAGCTACTCGGAAGGCTGAGGCGGAAGGATCGCCGGAGCCCAGCAGGTCGAGGCTGCGGTGGCCGGGAGCGGCCACTGCACTCCAGCCTGGGCGACAGAGTGAGACTCCAACTCCAAAAAAAAAGAGGGGGGACAAAGAAGTGAACCAAGCAGAAGTCCCTGCCCCCATGGGGCGGGCATCCCCGTGTGGAGAGACAGGGAGTAAGAAAATAAATAAGTGACAGAGACAGTCGGATGGTGGCAAATACTGTGTTGGACCCAAAATTTTTTTTTTTAAATCATATGAACTCAGGTTTGGAAAGCCCTGTAGCAGGAGAGACAGAGACAAGCCAAGAAACTTCCAAGTGAGCTGGCGTGTTTTCCCCAGTGCGTGAGGTCCCGTGGGCTGGAGTACAGCTGGGGAGGTGGGGGTGGTGATGGCATCAGGATGCCAGGCAGGACAGTAAGCACAGAGAGGCCTCCAGGATATCCAGGGGAGTCAAACAAATGCAGAATGCAGATGACAGCACATACATCTGGCTCTGGAAGCATGAAAGCTGCCTTGACGCCAGTGACACAGCCTGTACAGCCCACGGGTAAAGCACACAGAGGTGTCACCCGAGGACAGAGGCGAGGAATGAAAAAGAAGTCTCCGACTTCAAAAATGAGGCACGACTATGGCAGAACACCAGCATATAGTCATCCTGGGTGGCAGACCCGTGGCTGTTGGTTATCATTTCTGGCTACTTTTCTGTGCTTTTTTTTTTTTTTTTTTTTGAGTTGGAGTCTCACTCCATTGCCCAGGCCGAAGTGCAGTGGCACGCTCCCAGCCACCGCAGCCTTGACCTGCTGGGCTCTGGCGATCCTTCCAAGAAGCAGGAACTACAGGTGCGCACCACCATGCCCAGCTAATTTTTTGATTTCTTTTTTTTTTTTTTTTTGAGTTGGAGTCTCTCACTCTGTCGCCCAGACTGGAGTGCAGTAGCCGCTCCCGGCCACCGCAGCCTCGACCTGCTGGGCTCCGCGATCCTTCTGCCTCAGCCTTCCAAGTAGCCCGAATTACAGGCATGCGCTACCACGCCTGGCTGATTTTTTTTTTTTTTTTTTTTTTTTTGATTTATTGTAGAGATGAGGTCTCGCTGCCCAGGCGGGTCTCGAACCCGCGGGCCCAGGCAATCCTCTCACCTCAGCCTCCCACAGGCACGGGATTACAGGCTGAGCCACTGAACCCAGCTTAATTTTTTGATTTCTTTTTTTTTTTTTTTTTTTGAGTTGGAGTCTCACTCTGTCGCCCAGACTGGAGTGCAGTGGCCACTTCTGGCCACCGCAGCCTCGACCCGCTGGACTCCAGCGATCCTTCCGCCTCAGCCTTCCGAGTAGTCAGAATTACAGGCATGCGATACCATGCCCGGCTGGTTTTTTTGATTTATTGTAGAGATGAGGTCTCGCTGCCCAGGCGGGTCTCGAACCCGCGGGCTCAGGCAATCCACTCATCTCAGCCTCCCAAAGGCGCGGGATTACAGGCTGAGCCACCGAGCCCGGCTATTTTTTTGATTTCTTATAGTGGCGAGGTCTCGCCAAGCTGCCCAGGCTGGTCTTGAACCCCTGAGCTCAGCCAATCCTCTCGTCTCTGCCTCCCAAGGTGCTGGGATTATAGAATTGAGTCGCCACGTGTACTCTTTCAGTGTCTCTTCTACTGAAAACAAACAAGTAACTGGATGAATAAATTAGAAGGTTTCCCCCAAGCCCAGCGCTGGGAGCAGGGGGCAGCGCCATGTTCACTGGTGACAGTCAAGGCAGGAAGGATGTCTCTGATCCTTGCCAGCTCTCCTCCTCCCTGTCAGGGAGAATGGTCTGGAAGCCAGAGTGAGCAGGACACAGGAGCCCAAGCTGAGTGAGGAGACAAAGGGTCTGCCAGGAAGGGTAGTGCTGTGGCTCAGCTCACATCTCCGCCTGCTCGTAAGCTGAGTCTCACTCTCAGGACTTTGGTGCAGCCATTAGAAGGGGGCAGCAAGGCTGTGTTCGGTGGCTCAGCCTGTCATCCCAGCATTTTGGGAGGCTGAGGCGAGTGGATTGCCTGAGCCCGCGAGTTCGAGACCGGCCCAGGCAACTTGGCGAGACCTGGTCTCTACAATAAATCAAAAATTAACTGGGCATGGTAGTGCGTGCCTGTGGTTCTGGCTACTTGGAAGGCTGGGGCGGAAGGATCGCTGGAGCCCAGCAGGTCGACGCTGGGGTGGCCGTGAACGTGCCACTGCACTCCAGCCCGGGCGATGGAGTGAGACTCCGACTCATGAAAAAAAAGTGGAGCCAGGCTCGGTGGCTCAGCCCGTAATCCCGCGCCTTTGGGAGGCTGAGGTGAGTGAATTGCCTGAGCCCGCGGGTTCGAGACCCGCCAGGACAGCAAGACCTCATCTCTACAATAAATCAAAAAAATCAGCCGGGCGTGGTAGTGCATGCCTGTAGTGCCGGCTACTCGGAAGGCTGAGGCGGAAGGATCGCCGGAGCCCAGCAGGTGGAGGCTGCGGTGGCCGGGAGCGGCCGCTGCACTCCAGTCTGGGCGACAGAGTGAGAGTCCAACTCAAAAAAAAAAAAGTAGGCAGCAAGACTCCCCTTGACAGAACATTTAGCAAACGGTGACACCAGAGTCCTTGAGAAGTCAGGGTGGAAGAAAGAGGACCCCATGATGGCTGCCAGACGGCGAAGGCACAGTCACACATGGGTCGGCAGTGAGTCCCGGGCACGGTTCCGAAACAGATTTCAGTGAGTTAGAAGGGACTCGGCATGGGTCACCCCTTAGGAGTGTGTCAACTCGTAGGACAGCAGCTTGAGAGCCCAGCTGCCGGTCAACCCCCGCCTCTACCTGGGGTGTAGAGGAGACTGGGTCCTTTCTCGAATAGTCATCAGTTAGCTGGATGAAGGGGTGGAGGACTGCGTGTGAAGGTCACATGGTCCAGCCTAGAATGTTCCCCTGGCCATGACGTCCCCACGCTGGGCTGGAATCCATGAGACATGGTCCCCGCTCAAGGACACGGGTGTCAGGTTGTGTTCCCTAGCTAGTGTGGGGGATGTGTGTTAGGGGCAGCCTCTGAGGAGGACATCCGTGTGAGGGTGGGACAGAGGGCAAAGCCAAACCAGGAGGCAGCCCCAGCCCCCACCTCCCCATGGGGAGCTCTGCGGCCAGAGTGGTCCCTTGCATGGCTCCAAGTGGCACTGAGACTTCCTCATAATCTGCCTCAGTCACTCACGGGTGTGAGCCTCCTGGAAGGGCGTGGCCTTGGCCAGCAGGGTGGCTCTCTGCAGCAAAGGTGTCCTCAAAGGAGCAACCGCCAAGGGTTCTCTGCGCACCGCACTCCCTGATGCTAAGCCACAAATTCAATCCTCAGCAGGGGTCTGGGAGGGGCAGCGTCTGCCACAGCATGAACTTGGTGGAAAGGAGAGAGAGAGAGGCTGGGTGCTCATGCAGTCATCCCAGCACTTTGGGAGGCTGAGGCGAGAGGATTTCTTTTCTTTCTTTCTTTTTTTTTTTTTTTATTTTCGAGTTGGAGTCTCACTCTGTTGTCCAGGCTGGGGTGCCGTGGCACGCTCACAGCCACCCCAGTGTCGACCTGCTGGGCTCCGGCGATCCTTCTGCCTCGGCCTTCCAAGTAGCTGGAGCTACAGGTTTGCGCTACCTCGTCTGGCTAACTTTTGATTTCTTGTAGAGATGAGGTCTCGCCAAGTTGCCCGGGCTGGTCTCAAACCCGCAGGCTCAGGCAGTCCACTCACCTCAGCCTCCCAAAGTGCTGGGATGACAGGCTGAGCCGCTGAGCCAGGCCGAGATTTCTTGAGCCCAGGAGTTGGGGACCAGCCTGGGCAACAAAGTAAGACCTCATCTCGACCAAAAAAAAAAAAAAAAAAGTTAGCCAGGTGTAGCGGCCTATGCCTGTAGTCCCAGTTTCTTAGGCCCAGGAGGCTGAGGCTGCAGGGAGCCATGATTGTGCCACTGCACTCCAGCCTGTGACAGAGTGAGACTCTGACTCAAAAAAAGAGTGACAGAGTTAAATGCACACACACACGCAGCCACAAAGACACAAGTGTCGAGCACCTTCAGACTGGACAGAGCTTGTGTTGAACATATTGCGGGACAGACATTTACACGGTGCTGGGCAGGATGTAAATCGGCTATGACATTTTAAGGAAATCTGTCAGCTTGAAGAGCCATGAAAATGAGCCCCCCGAAAAAGAGCCATGAAAATTCCTGGTAGTTCCAGGAATCCAGTCCTGGGAAATTATCTGAAGCATGGCCAGCGTTTTCTGCACAAAGGTGTGAGTGTTCGTGTTAATAATGCAGTGAAAAAGTGGGACGAGTCTGTCCAACCGTTGGGAGGCCACTGACCCTCCCGTGGACTACGGTGTAGTCATTAAAATGGGGAGTCGGGCCGGGCTCGGTGGCTCAGCCTGTAATCCCGCGCCTTTGGGAGGCTGAGGTGAGTGAATTGCCTGAGCCTGCGGGTTTGAGACCTGCCTGGGCAACTTGGCGAGACCTCATCTCTACAATAAATCAAAAATGAGCCGGACGTGGTAGCGCGTGCCTGTAGTTCCGTCTGCTTGGAAGGCGGAGGCGGAAGGATGGCCGGAGCCCAGCAGGTCAAGGCTGCGGTGGCCGGGAGAGGCCACTGCACTCCAGTCTGGGCGACAGAGTGAGACTCCAACTCAAAAAAAAAAAAAATGAGCATTCCGGCTGGATGCGGTGGCTCACGCTTGTAACCCCAGCACTTCGGGAGGCCAAGGTGAGAGAGAGGATTGCCTGAGCCCACGGGTTCGAGACCAACCTGGGCAGCTTAGCGAGACCTCGTCTCTACAATAAATCAAAAAATTAGCCAGGCGTGGTGGCGTGTGCCTGTAGTTCCAGTTACCTGGAAGGCTGAGGTTGAAGGATCGCCTGAGCCCAGCAGGCAGAGGCTGCAGTGGCCGTGACTGTGCCACTGCCCTCCAGCCTGGGTGACAGAGTGAGGCTCCAGCTTAAAAAAAAAAAAAAGGACAGCAGGGTGGTGCTTGTGATAGAACGTGAAGCAAATGATGACAGGTTGTTCGTGTTCTGTGACAACTGTTGTTGCACTGTCACCGGGGAAAAGGAGGATATAGCAAGACAGTAGCTACGTCAGGTCAAAGAATGTGTCTTTTGTGGCTTCTCTAAGTCAGTTATGCTGTGCTCTTCATACTTGGTAGGAAGAAAAAGTAGGGTTTGTCCAGGCACAGGCTGGGCAGGACCGGGCGTGACTGCAGTCTGTGGCGAAGCCGCCTGGGGAGGCGAGTGGACCCCACACTCAGGATGAGCTGGCAACGTGGTGTGGCGGCCAAGGAATTGCCTGGCGCCTGGCTGAGTTCGCCGCGATGTTACCACCAGGAGAGTCTTGACCTAGCCCTTGGCCACAGGCTGGGCTGCACTGCAGGGGCTCGGGGTTGTGGCCGAGCATGGGGCCGTTTCTCTTGGTCTCACAGAGCAGGAACCAGGCTCGGCAAGGCTAGTCGACCTGCCCAAGGTCGCACAGCTTTGGGCGGAACTCCGGTTTGCGGATTCCCCGTCCAGGGCTCCTTCTGAGACTCTCCTCTCAGTTACCGAGTTATGACAACTCCAGGGTGGACCCCGTGGCCCACACCTGTCATCTCAGGACTTTGGGAGCCTGAAGCAGGAGGATCCCTTGTGTCTAGGTGTCCAAGACCAGCCTGGACAGCAGAGTGAGACCTCCGTCTCTCCAAAACAATATAAAAATTAGCGGGGCATGGTGGCACACGCCTGTAGTCTCAGCTACTCGGAAGGCTGAGGCGGAAGGATCACTTGAGCCCTGGAGTCTGAGACTGAAATGAGTCTTGATTGCACCACTGCATTCCAGTCTAGGGGACAGAATGAGCCCATCTCTTTTAAAAAAAAGAGAGAGAGCCGAACTCCGTGGCTCAGCCTGTCATCCCGCGCCTTTGGGAGGCTGAGGTGAGTGGATGGCCTGAGCCCGCGGGTTCAAGACCCGCCTGGGCAGCGAGACCTCATCTCTACAAGAAATCAAAAATTAGCCGGGCGTGGTAGCACGTGCCTGTAGTTCCGGCTACTTGGAAGGCTGAGGCGGAAGGATCGCCGGAGCCCAGCAGGTCGAGGCTGCGGTGGCCGGGAGCGGCCACTGCACTCCAGTCTGGGCGACAGAGCGAGACTCCGACTCAAAAAAAAAAAAGAGAGAGAGAAAGGAACGTTCTGAGATTTTCAAGATCACCGTGAATTGCACGTGTGTGCATGTGTGTGTGTGTATGTGCTTTTTTGTTCTCACGTGTATGTAGTTTAGTTAAAGGCTGGAGAACATGTAACACATGAAGGGGAAATCTCTGTTGCACCCTCCTCAGGCACCCACGGACATTGTCCCGTGTTTTTTTTCCTACATGCAAGCTAACTCTTGTTTGCATTCTTTTGTACAAATCGTCCCATGTCCTCACCGGGACAGATCTCTGCAGCAGCGTGCTGTTCATCGTGTCGGCATGTCGCTGGTCATTGGCCGAGGTCGTTTCCAGTTAGTTTCTCGTTGTTGGAACCACCAGAGCAAAGAGCACATGGACAGGTCTGTCCAGGGCCGACAGTCCCCCCTCCACACCTGGGCGAGGACCAGGCAAACTCCCCCCAGTTGGAATCTGAGTCCCCAAAGTACAAGAGTTGTCTCCTGCTGCCTTTAAAAGACCCCCAGGCGTGGCCTCAATCAACTTCCTTCTGTTTAGCAGCCCGACTGCAAGGCTGGCCAGAAGCCCCACCCACACTCAGACCCGCCAAGGCCTGCGGGGCCCCCATGGGCTGCTGGGTCTGAGTGTGTCCTGCCTGGCCCTCCCAAAGTTGCTGCTGCCACCTGTGGAGAGACCCCTGCACGCATGGACAGCTTGCCCGAGAACCTGTCTCCCTGGCCAAGTGTCCCTTTTTTATCCCCCACGGGCTTGTGAACTTACACCGGCGCTCTGGTGGGACACACGGGTGGCAGGAGACAGATCCAACCACCTGGGACCCCTCCCTGTGGGTCTGCCAGTCCCTCCCAGCCCCCGCCACATTCTCCTCCTCTCTGTCTCTGTCTAGAAACGGCAAAAGTGCGGTTTATTCATTTGGGACCCCCGAGACAAGGCTTTGGGTGCCGTTGATTTGTTGGGGAGAGCCCAGGGAGCGCCAGCAGGGGGTGGCGAGTGGACCTGGGACCATGAAGGGGTGTTGCCAGGCCCGTCGTCCCTCTGGGCAGCTGAGCTGAGGAACCTCAGCCCACGCAGTCCATGCCCCAGAGGGAGCACAGCTGAGCCGGGGCCGGCTGGGGCACTGGCGAGCCCGTCTCCCGCCATCCGTTGGAGGCTGTTTCCAGGGTGCAGCTGCAGTGCCCAGGCCTTGGCTCCGCTCCCTCAGCCTGACCCGTAGGTGGGGTCAGATGGCCACAGCGTCTGCTACCTGCACGGTGCCCATTTCCCTGGGAAAGTTGAGGCCTGCTGCACCGGGCTGGTTCTCCATCTCTTCGTGTTTAAGGCTGAGCATCAACGAAACACTCCAGCACTTTCCAGCTCGTTCCAGGCTGGGCCCAGCACTGACTTGTCCTGCGACCCCAGGCACAGGCTCACCCTCGCTCAGATGACCTTCCAAGAGCCACCCTTCTGGCGTGGGCTCCCGCCTGGGACAGGCGTCCAGGGCTCTGTGTCGGTTGCACCTGGGTTCTCTCCGAGTCAGCCGGCTGCAGGGCAGACCGGGTCCAGCCGGTTCCAACATCTGGCAGCCCAGCTGCATGCTGCGGGCTGACCCGGGGCAGTTTAAGGGTCAGTCCTGCATGTGACTTGGTCACAGCTCTCAGCCTGGAAAGGGCCCCTCCCCCGTGCCATCCTCCAGCCCACACCCATCGTCTCAATGGCACTGCTTGCTCCTTGCCTGTGCCCCTCCTACCCCACCCCTTTTCCTGGACACCGGGATCTGGCCCAGGCGTTCCCCTCCTGCAGGAAGCCTCCCCTCCCCAACACCCAAGGCCAGCAGGGACTCCCACGTGGCCCCAGCGCTTGCCTCCCCAGGGGCTGGGCTGTGCCACCCTTCCCGGCCCACTGACAAGCCTGGGTCCAGGCCAGAGCGAGTGCCAGCACGTCAGGAGGCCCCGCCCACCCGCCCTGGTAGAATGCCACGCCCCCCACCTGTCCCTTATTCTGTCCCCGTCTCTGTCACGGCATCACCACCCTTTGGCATCGTATGTCACATCTGACGTCGCACTGGGAGGTCAGGGCTTTGTCTTGCTCCTGTGTGTCCTCAGTGCCAGAACAGACGAACTCGGGAGGTGTGTGCCGGCTTATCTCGGCCTGCTCTCTGTGCGGAGGCTGGGAGATTACCCCTATGGAATCGGGGTCGCTAATCCCATGGGGAGCCATGCTGCAGAGTCAAGGCCCGTGAGCCTGGCGTTCCCCAAAACAAAGTCTGTTCCGTTTGGCTGGCCTTTGGCGGTGCAGGGCCTGGGAGATGACAGACGTGACTTCCCGGCATCTTGTGTTCTCTTTCAGACAAAGGCCCCTGCGAGGACCCGAGGCCCGAGGAGAGGCCTGTAGAGGGTGAGGCCCGTCCACCCCCGCATTCCACCCCCGCCATCCTTCCCCCTCACCTCCGCTTTGTCTCTGGGTCTCTTCCATCTGTCACCCTGTCTGCCCCCAACACCCTGGCTTGGAGGTAGGAGGCCTGCGGGCCACCTGGGGTGGGAGGAGGTGTGTGGACCTGTCTTATGGAACCGGGAGGTCCCTGGTCAGAGGTGCGAGCAGGTCCCTCTGACAAGGGAAGTTGCAAGGCCTTGCTTCGGGTTTTGTCCTTATACACACGCTGCTACCGTCCACGAAGATTTTAAGACTGGCTTCGGGGCCTCGTTGTTCTCAGCAAGTGGCCTCGAGGCCTGAGAGCCCAAAATGGGCTTTGTGTCCAGCAGATGTGGTCCTTGCAGGGGCACTGCTCTCCCCCTCCCTGCCGAGAGTGGAAGCAGGAAGGGGACATCGGGATGAGGGTGGGTCTGTTTCATCTCTTAAGAATCTGTCCCTAGAGCCAGGCTCAGTGGCTCAGCCTGTAATCCCAGCACTTTGGGAGGCCGAGGTGAGTGGATTGCCTCAGCCCGCGGGTTCGAGACCCGCCTGGGCAACTTGGCGAGACCTCATCTCTACAATCAATCAAAAAATTAGCCGGGTGTGGTAGCACGTGCCTGTAGTTCCAGCTACTCGGAAGGCTGAGGCGGAAGGATCGCCAGAGACCAGCAGGTCGAGGCTGCGGTGGCCAGGAGCAGCCACTGCCCTCCAGTCTGGGTGGCAGAGTGAGACTCCAACTCAAAAAAAAAGAATCTGTCCCTGGAGTGGAATGAGTGGAGGTCAGAGGAGGGACTGTCACTTCTCTAGGCCCAGCCTGGCAGAAGGAACCAAGTCTTGGCAGCATCCTCAAATTGCAGGCTTAGCCTGCAACCTCTAGTAGGTCACTTTCTGAGCTGGCCTAGAGTGACACATACCTAGAAAGACCCACGGTCATTCTCAGGCCACAGAACCTTCCAAACCTCCATGCAGGCTGGCGATGCTCTCACCCTGATTCTACAGATCAGTGTGTGAGCCCGGGAGTTGTGGTCTTGTCTGTGCGTGCTGTCAGCCACCACACTCCCAGCCTTCCCGTTCCAAGGTCCCACCACGGGGTCGTTCTCGGTGCCAGCGGAGCTGGGCCGTGGGCCTCAGAGCTGCCCCCGGGAGCCTCAGCAGGCCGCCTTTTGCCTTCCAGACAGCCACGGCGACGTGATCCGGCCCCTGCGGAAGCAGGTGGAGCTGCTCTTCAACACGCGATATGGTGAGCGAGGGCCAGCCCGGCGTCACGCATCGCCGCCCTCTAGCTGCCCGTTTGCCTCGTTTGGGACTTTGGGCTCGCACCCCCCATCCCAGCGGCTCTCTGCACACGGACGAGGGAGGGAGAGGCTGGGACGCGCCATCAGGTTGGGGCCGCCAGAGGGGCCGCCACTCAGCCGTACCCCCAGCTCCGGAAATCCCACAGGGACTGCAGCACCACCAGGGTCCCCACCCTCTGAGATGCCGCGTCTCGGCCTCACCTCACGCTGGCTCGCCACTGACCTCTGCCTCAGCGGGCTAGAGAAGCAAGTCTCTCCCCTGTGGTAACTCTGGCCCTGTGTCCGGAGGGACGGACACCCTCACCCAGGGTCCTTAGGAGGACGTGTACTAAGAACTCTCCCACTCCAAAGTCTTTACTTGGCCCCTGTGGCTTCCCAGGCATGAGGCCAGGCACTTGTCTGTGTTCTGTCATTCTGTCCTTACACAATCTCTCATGGATGAGGAAAAGTGAGACCTGCTGAAGGGATGTGGCTTGTCATAAGACTGAGTGGCAAGGCCGGGTGCGGTGGCTCACGCCTATAATCCCAGCACTTTGGGAGGCCGAGGTGAGAGCATTGCCTGAGCCCAGGGGTTCGAGACCAGCCTGGGCAACTTGGCGAGACCTCGTCTCCACAATAAATCAAAAAATTAGCCAGGCGTGGTGGCACGTGCTTGTAGTTCTGGCTACTTGGAAGGCTGAGGTGGAAGGTTCACCTGAGCCCAGCAGGTCGAGGCTGCGGTGGCCGGGAGCGTGCCACCACACTCCAGCCTGGGCGACAGACCAAGATTCCAACTCAAAAAAAAAAAGTCTGAGTGGCAGAGCCCGGCCTGGGCCTCAGATAAGGCTTGTTCTCAAGGCGTGTTGTTGGGCCATGCTGAGGTTTGACGTTGTTGATGGTGACAAGAGGGACGCTCTGGGAGGCCTTACTGGAAGGACAAAGGCCAGCAGACGTGGGTGGAGCTGATGCTACATCTCAGCAGCCATCCACGGCGGCATCTATGCTGCCTGGGCGAGAGTGTGGACGGAGCATGGGTCCCCCTGGTCTGGGTGCTTGTTCCCCCAGCTCTGCGGCTCCAGGCTCCTCACCTGCAGACCAGGGGTGGCTCTTCCCACCTCCCAGGAAGGTGGGCAGGGTCCCGCCAGCTGCTGGCTCTCAAAGGGCCCTGGCCGCCACGGCCCCCACGTGGGCGACAGGGGCTGAGGCTCGTGGCCCGTGGCTCCAGGTGGCCCACAGCAGCCGTGTCTCTGCAGCCAAGGCCATCGGCATCTCGGAGCCCGTCAAGGTGCCCTACTCCAAGTTTCTGATGCACCCAGAGGAGCTGTTTGTGGTGGGGCTGCCTGAAGGCATCTCCCTCCGCAGGCCCAACTGCTTCGGGATCGCCAAGCTCCGGAAGATTCTGGAAGCCAGCAACAGCATCCAGTTTATCATCAAGAGGTAAGGCCCGGCCAGGTCCACCGGAGACACCACCAGGCCTACCCAGCGCCCAGGGGCAGTACCACGTTGCCATCTTCCTCTATAGGTTGGCAAAAGCATTTTTTCCCTTCTTTTTTTAAAACAGCAGGACTTGCCGGGCTCGGTGGCTCAGCCTGTAATCCCGCGCCTTTGGGAGGCTGAGGTGAGTGGATTGCCTGAGCCCGTGGGTTCGAGACCCGCCTGGGCAGCAAGACCTCATCTCTACAATAAATCAAAAAAAATCAGCCGGGCGTGGTCGTGCATGCCTGTAATTCCGGCTATTCGGAAGGCTGAGGCGGAAGGATCGCCGGAGCCCAGCAGGTCGAGGCTGCGGTGGCCGGGAGCGGCCACTGCACTCCGGTCTGGGCGACTGAATGAGACTCCAACTCAAAAAAAAAGAAAAGTGAGACTTTAGAATTTGGCTAGAGTTGGACAGGAACGAGGTTGCCCGGGCCCAGCCCAGGCCTGCCGGACAGACCCAGAGCAGCCTGGCCGACCCTCTGACAGTCTCAGGTGCAGTGTAGATTGGGCTCTGTATTCTCTGGGCAGGTGTGCTGGTGTCCTGGGCTGGGGGCCGCGGGGCCGTGGGTAGTGCCTCGTCATCCCAGGATTGCAGAATCCAGCGGTGGATTTTCCAGGCTCTTCTTGTTTTTGTCAGTGAGAGTCCAGTGCAGTGTCCACGTCCCCAACCTGTGTGCTCAACTGAGATTAAAACGTCCCTCTGGGCCGGGCTCGGTGGCTCAGCCTGTCATCTCAGCACTTTGGGAGGCTGAGGCGAGTGGATTGCCTGAGCCCGCCAGTTTGAGACTAGCCCAGGCAACTTGGCGATACCTTGTCTCTACAATAGATAAAAAATTAGCCGGGCGTGGTAGCGTGCGCCTGTAGTTCCAGCTACTTGGAAGGCTGAGGTGGAAGGGTCGCCAGAGGCCAGCAGGTTGACGCTGGCATGGCTGTGACTGTGCCGTTACACTCCAGCCTAGGCAACAGAGTGAGGCTCCAACTCAAAAACAAAAAGTACCTTTGGGCTGGGCATGGCAGCTCATGCATGTAGTTCCAGCACTTTAGGGGCTGAGGCGGGAGGGTTGCTTGAAGCCTGGAATTTGAGACTGGCCTGGCCAACATAGTAAGACCCTGTCTCTACTGGAGAAGGTGGCAGCAGCTATGAGCGAAAAAAAGAAGAGGGAGGATCTGTTTTGTGTTTGTTGCATCTGTGTTACTGTGACACCTTGTAAAATTTAGGCTTGGTGTGGTAGAAAGTAGTGAGAAGGGGCCGGGCGCGGTGACTCACGCCTATAATCCCAGCACTTTGGGAGGCCAAGGTTGAGAGGATTGCTTGAGCCCTCAGGTTCAAGACCAGTTTGGGCAACTTGGTGAAACCTCATCTCTACAATAAATCAAGAAATTAGCCGGGTGTGTTGGCACACACCTGTAATTTCAGCAACTTGGAAGGCTCAGAGGAAGGATCACCTGAGCCCAGCAGGTCGAGGCTGCCATGGCCGGGAGCGGCCACTGCACTCCAGCCTGGGCAACAGAGTGAGACTCCAACTCAAAAAAAAAAACAACAAAGTAGCGAGAAGAAAGAGACACTTCACGGTTTGCTCCTCCCGGGGGAAAAGATGGCCCCCAAATTGGGAGACTCACAGTGTCTTCCAGGCCCCCAGTGGGTGCTGACCTGCAGGGCCTTGTCCACGCCAGGAGGGTGGTGCCCCAGGAAACTCTCACAGTGGCTAGAAAGCCAGGTAGCAGGCCCGGAAGGTGAAAACTATACTCAGAACAGGGAGATCAGAGGCCTTCAGCAGGCAAAGGTGAAATGCAGACTGATGCTCTGTGCGTGCTAGAAGGCGAATCAGGCCAGGCGTGGTGGCTCCTGCCTGTGATCCCAGCACTTTGGGAGGCCGAGGTGGGAGGACTGCTTGAGCCCAGGAGTTCAAGACCAGCCAGGGCAACATAGTGAGATCTCATCTCTGCGGAAGTCAAAACAATAAACTGGGCATGGTGACATGTACCTGTAGTCCCAGCTACTCGGGAGGCTGAGGCGGAAGGATCGCCTGAGCCCAGGCGGGCTCAAAAAAAAAAAACAACACACGTTGGACTGTTTAAGGATCACCTCGGGATAGACAAACTGTATAGCCCACGTAACATATGAAAACAGGGAAACAGACCCACGTGGGAGTCCGTGTGGTTATAGAAAAGTAGGTGACTGTGCTGTGTCCGCGTACAGTGCTCTGTTGGTGGGAGGAGAGTTTCCTTTGACGGGACGTCTTGAGCAGGTGCTGCGTGCCAGGCTGCCATCCAGTAGCAAATGCCGCCGAGTCCTGCCCTCAAGTTGCCAATCCTTCCAGATAAACTCGTAATACAGCGTCAGTAGAGATAAGTGCTGTGACGGGTTATAACTCAGGGTAAGAGGGCGGGGGGGGGGCGGGAGGAAACTGTCTAAGGAGGGGACATTGGAGCAGGTGCCTGATGAAACAAAGGAACCAGCCATGCGGATAAAGCAGAAACAGCAAGTGCAGAGGCCCTGAGGCAGGAGCATGCTTACACGTTTGAAGGCTCACGAGGCGGCCGGGTGGCTGGTGCAGAGTAAGCGAGAAAGGGTATGAGTTGAGGCCCAAGAGATGGCAGGGCCCAATCTAGGCTAACCTAAAGAATTTAGGGTTTATTTTTAAATTTCTATTTGTTTATCTGTTTTATTTTAAGAAACAGGGTCTCTCTCTGTTCCCCAGGCTGGAGCGCAGTGGCACAATCATGGCGCACTGCAGCCTCAAACCTCCTGAGCTCAAGTGATCCTCCTACTTCAGCCTCCCAAGTAGCTAGGACTACAGGCATGCACCACCATGCCCAGCTTTTTTTTTTTTTTTCTTTTGGTAGAGATGGGATCTTGCTACATTGCCAAGGCTTGCGTTTTGTTTTAAACTTAGTAAGAACTCACTGGAAGGTTCTGAGGAGAGTGTGACATGACGGAGTGTGTTTTTTTAGTCATTCCAGCACGGGGTGGAGGGTGCCCTGGGCGGGGGACAGTGGGCAGGGGCTGGCAAGGGACTTTCACTGTGGCCCAGAGGACAGCAGGACCTGATGGCAGTAGGGACAAGGGTGGTAGAGGCAGAGGCAGGCAGTATTCTGAAGATCAGGATCACTGAATTTCCTGATCGTTGGGCGTGGACTGTGCCCGGGGAATGCCCTGAGAGGCTCGGGGGTCTCCCGGGGAGGGTGGCAGGTGGATAACAGGACGCAGGGCTTAGGGGAGGGGTCTGGCTGGGGTGAAATGTCAGAGCTCCCACACTCAGGAGGGTCGTCTTACCCCGCTTACCCCGTCCAGCCCTTCAGCCTGAGCCGCCCTGAATCCAACCCCCGGCCAAGCCCATGGGAACGGGCCTTTTCCGTGGTTTATCTTGCTGGCGAGTGTAGTTCAAGCCACACTAGCTGTCCCCAGCTGATACTCGAGCCCTGCAGACTGGAGGGGCGGCAGGCTCCCGAGGGTCCGGCGACCTCGGCGGCTGGCCCTGCTGTCAGCTGTGACTCCCCGCGACCTTGTTAAACGGGGAGCACTTTGGCCTGGAGTCAGGAGCGCTGCTCAGCATCTGACTCTCTGAAGTCACTTCCCCTTTCTAGACCTCAGTTTCCCCATAAGAAGGGGGCTGGTTCTTCCAGGCTGGAGTCTGTGGTTCAGAGCAGGGCTGTGCCCACCCTGTCCAGGAGATGTCCCCTGCTCAGGTGGGCACCGAATCCTCACGCATGGCCGCCTCGCCTGGAGGCGTCCCGAGACTCTGGCCTTTGGCCTCACTCCGGACAGGGTCCCTCTCCTCCGTGCGGCTTGGTCACCCCTGTGACCGAGACCTCATCCCTTCGGGATAGCCTCACCTGCAGATGTTCCCAGACACCGAGCCCAGCCCTGCCCCCCAGCCCCAGCCAGCCTGACCCCCCCAGGGCCCTCTGCCTGCTGCAGACCCAGCCCACCAGCAGGCCTGTTCTAGCAGGACAAGGTTGCGTGGCAGTGGGGCGTTTCCAGTCAGTGCTGTGTGACGAAGAGGCCTGGCTCGGGGGGCCGCCCGGGGCGTCTGTCTGAGAAGGGCATTGTGGAGTCCATGGCAGCAAAGACACTGGTGCAAAGGGGGCCTGGTCCCGCGCTCCGGACTCCAGAGAGACATGGCACAGCTCAGGTGTGAGCGTAAACCCCGGGACCGCCCAAGCACCTCGGCAGTCATGCCCCGTTGCTGCCTCGACGGCTTTTAGACTTTATTTATTTTGTTTTGTTTTGTTTTTTTGAGTGGGAGTCTCACTCTGTCGCCCAGACTGGAGTGTGCAGTGGCCGCTCCTGGCCACCGCAGCCTCGACCTGCTGGGCCTCGGGCGATCCTTCCACCTCAGCCTTCCCAGTAGCTGGAACTATAGGCACGCACTACCACGCCTGGCTGATTTTTGATTTATTGTAGAGATGAGGTCTCGCCAAGTTGCCCGGGCGGGTCTCCAACCTGCGGGCTCAGGCAATCCACTCATCTCAGCCTCCCAAAGTGCTGAGATTACAGGCTGAGCCACCGAGCCCGGCTATACTTTATTAATTATTATTATTATTATTGTTTTTGAGTTGGAGGGCTTTTATACTTTAAACCAGCTTTGCGGAAAGTCCCTGAGGACGCCTGCTCTGATCCTGGGCAGTGGTGATCCCACAGTGTCCCGGAATTAAAAGTGAGGGTGTCGGCCCGACCGATCCAGGACTGAGTGAGTCCTGCTCCCAGTGGAATCCTGCCAAGCTGGACACAGCCCACCAGATCCCACACAGGGGTTGGCAGGTCAGCTGCCCTGGGGTGGTCCCAAGCCTGGTCGATTCAGAGCCAGAGGGCCCGTTGCACGCACTTATGGACTGAAGCCCAGGGCTAGGCAGTCCCCGGGGGTGCTTGGAGAGACCTCGGTGACGGCCCTGCTGGTGGTGTTTTCCAGGCCCGAGCTGCTCACCGAGGGAGTCAAAGAGCCCGTCGTGGACAGTCAAGGTACCCCGTGCAGGGTTGCGGGCTGGCGTGTGGGTGGGCGCGGGAGGGCCCCAGGCCTCTGGGCCACCCCCTCCTCCCGCTTCCTCCGTCCTGGTCCCGGCCTCCCCTCAGCATTCTCCCCTCCCCCGCCCCGTCGTGGGGTTCGCCCCAGTGATGCCACCTCGGGTCCCAGGCGCCCCCTCCTCACCTGGCTTCTCTCCCCCCGCCCCCAGAGAGGGATTCCGGGGACCCTCTTGTGGACGAGAGCCTGAAGAGACAGGGCTTTCAAGGTAAGGTTGAGCTCAGGGTGAGGTCCGCTGTCCTGGGGCCAGGGCCTTGACCTGGTTTGGGTTTCGAGGGCCCGCCTGGGGGTGGGGAGGGACTGGACCCCCACCTCAGGGCCTGGGGAGCCCGAGCTGAACCCTGCCGGCTCTGAGCTCGAGACTTGGGCAGGGGAGACGCGTGTGAGTGGGTGTGGAGCCGTTAGGGGACACGGGCACAGGGCCCCGAGCCGGCCTGCCCTGGCCTCTGCCTGGGGAGGGTGACCTGCCTGCGCTCCGTTCAGTGGTCAGCCGTGCTCTCGGTGCTTTGGCATCAGAGGGGTGGTTGCTGGGTGAAGGGGCCAGGGTGTGGGGGGGAGGCAGGTGGTACCCCGTGGAGCCCCCAGCGGGAGGGCACAGACCCGGCCCTGTTGTCAGTGGGGGGTGCAGCCGTCTCAGCCGTCCATGCCCACCCAGGCAGCTCTGAGGGGCTGGGATGTGGCTGGGAGCAAATCCCCAGGTGAGCGCTCGCCAGGTGGGCCCTATGTCGTGGCCAGGGCCGAGGAGAGGGTGGGGTCAGCAGGACCCGTGGCTGGAAGGGCCGCCAGGTAGGCAGGGAGAGAGGACCCGAGTCCCAGGGGTGACTGCCGGCTGCCTCCAGGTTCTCACATTCCTTCCTGGGCAGCCATTCTGGAACAATCTATGATGAAGGGAGTTCGCGCCTCTCTTCTCACCTGGTAGCTCCTCATACCCATCCTCTCAGTGGACTGGGACCCTCACCACGAGCCCGGCCCAGGCGCTCAGAGACCACTCCACCCTCCCTTCCTCCCTTCTGGAGTTTTCTCTTCCCCGAGGTGCTGCCGGGCTGGCATCCCCCGAGGTCAAGGGCCCGAGGGAGTCTGGATCCCCCATGGCACAGGCTGGCACGGGAGGGTCCTTAGTGAAGATCCTCTGGGTGAGTGAGGGACCCCTGGGAGCTGCTGGCCGGCTGCTGCCTCCCTGGGGACTGGCTGGGGCTGCCAGGTCAGCAGTGCTCGAGTTCACCCCCCCCTTGCCTCCCGCCCCCACGGCCCCCCCAAAATCCCCGCTCTGGGCCTGGAGCACCGTAACTGCTCTTCTTGGTGTGTCTCTCCTCCGGGGCTTATTTATTGGTTTGGTGGTTTTCAAATGTCAACAATTCGCTTAATTTCCAACTCACTGCTGTTGTGGCAACAGTGTGCGTCCTTCCGGAAAAACACACATCTCTGTCAAGATGTTGGTTCTGAAGGACTCTGAGGGGCCCACTCCAAGGATCTGTTAATTGCCAGAGAAGGAGTTCCCCGTAATTAGAAAATCATATTCCTTAATGTCACCAAGTGCCTTTTAATTTACCAGCCCAAATCCATAATGGTTTTTCACTTTGCAGAAAATTACGACGCGAGGCTCTCCCGGATCGACATCGCCAACACGCTGCGGGAGCAAGTGCAGGATCTGTTCAATAAGAAATACGGTGAGGGACCCCGGGGAGCCCCGCGGGTGCAGAGGCCGTGTGTCCGTTGGCACGTCTTTCTTGAGCACTTACTGTGTGCCGAGCACGGTCCCAGGTGCTGGGGATGCGGCAGTGAATAAAGCAGCCACGGTCCCTGCCCTCGTGGACTTTGTAGATCAATGAGGTGAATGCACTTTCCTTCTTTTTTTTTTTTTTTGAGTTGGAGTCTCACTCAGTTGCCCAGACTGGAGTACAGTGGCTGCTCCCGACCACCGCAGCCTTGACCTGCTGGGCTCCGGCGATCCTTCCACCTCAGCCTTCCGAGTAGCCGGAACTACAGGCACACACCACCACACCCAGCTAATTTTTTATTTGTTGTAGAGATGAGGTCTTGCCAAGTTGCCCAGGCTGGTCTCGAACCGGTGGGCTCAGGCAGTCCTCTCACCTCTTGTGAATGCACTTTCTTTTTTTTTTTTTTGTGAGTTGGGAGTCTCACTCTGTCGCCCAGACTGGAGTGCAGTTGGCCGCTCCCGGCCACCGCAGCCTCGACCCGCTGGGCTCCGGCGATCCTTCCGCCTCAGCCTTCCGAGTAGCCGGAATTATAGGCATGTGCTACCACGCCCTGATTTTTTGATTTATTGTAGAGATGAGGTCTCGCTGCCCAGGCAGGTCTTGAACCCGCGGGCTCAGGCAATCCACTCACCTCAGCCTCCCAAAGGCGCGGGATTACAGGCTGAGCCACCAAGCCTGGCTGTGAATGCACTTCCAGCAGCTACACACAGCATCTAATGGACAGGAATTTTCCACAAGCCTCACAGGAAGACGAGCTGGCTGCTTGAGAGAGATAATTGAGGTAGTCATCATAGGTTGGGAGCCAGGGAAGCTCTCTTTAAAGAAAGAATTGGGCCAGACACAGTGGCTCATACCAGGAATCCCAATGCTTAGGGAGGCCGAGGTGGGAGGATTGCTTGAAATCAGGAGTTTGAGATCTGACCAACATAGCGAGACCTTGTCTCTACAAAAAAATATAAAAACTAGCCAGGCGTGGTGGCACACACCCGTGGTCCCAGCTACTTGGCAGACTGAGGCAGGAGAATTTGATCCCAGGAGTTCCAGGCTTCAGCGATCTGTAATTAGGTCACTGCACTGTAGCCTGAGCCACAGAGTAAGACCCTGTCTCTACAAACAGGAAGAAAAGATAAGAGAAGAACTAAAGGATCGTAAGGAGTTAGTCAAGCGGAGTGTGGAGGCCGGACATGTGGCCTGGCTGGGAGTGTGGCGTGCACCGAGGCCCTGAGGCTCGTCCTAAGAAGGAACAGAGAACCGGAGCATAGGAGCCAGATGAGGGAGAGGGGGTACCCTGTGGAGTTGGCTGGGGGGTGCGCTGGCTCACACAGGGCCTTGGAGGGCGCCGTGATGTCAGCTTGGTCTTTGGCTGGAAGGACTGACGGGCCCAGAGCTACTTTGTACCCGTCAAGGGTCCTGTGGCTGCTGAGAAGGGTGCCTGGGTGCCGGAGGATGGAAGTGGACGCTGGGAGGCCAGCTCAGAGCCTGGAGCAGTAGCTCAGAGGCAGGTGACGATGGCAGGGACAGGGCTGCTGGCCGGGCTGGCGGGTGGAAGTGGGTAGAGTTGATGGGCTTCCAAGGAAGAATCAAGGGGCGTGACAGAAAGCGATGGCGGCCAACTGAGGGTCAGGTTTCCGGCTCAAGGAAAACGAGCCAGGGTCAGCTAAGGTGCGTTTTGGTCTCAAGTAGCATAATCAAACCCAACAGGCTCCAAGAGTAAGTGGGGTTCACTGGCTCCTGATTCAGTCACTATGACGACACAGCCGATTGCCCTGTCCAGGTCAGCTTGGGCTGCAGTAACAAAATACCCCTGACTGAGTAATTTATAAACAACAGAAATTCATTCCTCATAGCTCTGGGGGCTGGGAAGTCCCAGACCCAGGCACCAGCAGATTCGGTGTCCAGTGAGGGCTTGCTTCCCAGTTCATAGATGCCTGTCTTCTCACTGTCCTCGAGTGGCAGAAGGGGTGTGGCAGCTCTCTGGGGTCCCTTTGATGAGGACACTAATCCCATTCATGAGAGCTGCACCCTTATGACCCAGTCACTTCCCGAAGATCCCACCTCCTGATACCATCACCGTAGGGGGTGAGAATTTCAACATACAGATCTGGGGAGGTACATCCAGACTTTAACAGTCCCAAAGCTTCGTGGCCTAAAATAAATAACCGTGATCTGGCCAGGTGCAGTGGTTCGTGTAATCCCAGCACTTAGAGAGGTTGAGGTGAGAGGATCGCTTGAGCCCAGGAGTTCGAGACCAGCCTGGGCAATATAGCGAGACCTTATCTCTACAAGAAAATCAAAATAAAGTAGCCAGGCATGGTGGCACATGCCTATAGCCCCAGCTACTCGGGAGACTGAGATGGGAGGATCGCCTGAGCCCAGGAGGTCGAGGCTGTAGTGAGCTGTGATCATGCCACTGCACTCCAGCCTGGACAACAGAGTGAGACTCCCACTCAAAAATAAGTAAGTACATAACAGTGACCATCTGTTGCTCATGGTTTCAGTGAGTCAGGAATTTGGGAGCCACTCAGCCTGGCAGCTGTTGCCCAGGGTTTCTCCTGAGGTTGCAGTCAGGTGGTGGCTGGGGCTGGGGTCGTCTCATCAGCTTCCTCACTCACGGCTGACCCAGGGCTGACCCAGGGCTCTCGATCTCTCTGTGGTCTTTCCTTCCAGTGTGGAGACTTGAGGGTAGCTGGTTTCCTGCCTGTTGGTCGGGGCTCCTGAGAGGGAGGTGGAGGAAGCTGTGTTGCCTTGCAAGATGGCTCGGGAGTGGCACAGCATCGCCTCTGCCTCTGCCGTGCAAAGTCCCACCCAGGCTCAAGGGGATAGGATGCAGACCTCGGGTCTCCAGGGGGAGTGTCCGTGTTATGCTGCAAGAGGCGCTTGTGAAGCCGGGCTCGGTGGCTCAGCCTGTAATCCCAGCACTTTGGGAGGCTGAGGTGAGTGGACGGCCTGAGCCCGCGGGTTCGAGACCCGCCTGGGCAACTTGGTGACACCTCATCTCTACAATAAATCAAAAAAAAATTAGCTGGTCGTGGTAGTGCACGCCTGTAGTTTCAGCTACTCGGAAGGCGGAGGCGGAAGGATCGCCGGAGCCCAGCAGGTCGAGGCTGCGGTGGCCGGGAGCGGCCACTGCACTCCAGTCTGGGTGACGGAATGAGACTCCAACTCAAAAAAAAAAGAGGAGCTTGTGGGACAAGAACCTGTTGCAGTTGTCTTGAGTGAGTGCAGATGGCTGCAGCGCACAGCACAAGAAGTCCGGCTGCAGGGCAGCCTTCAGGATCAGCAGGATTCAGCAGCCCGGGGCTGTCCCTGGCTGTGTCTCCTGTGTCAGCTTCACCGCAGGCTCGCGTCTCATGCGCACCTTCCAGAAGGGAGAGGGCTGGCTCTTCACAGGCTTTTAGGGAAGCCGAGTCCTTTCTTTGCCAGAATCTCCTTGTTTCTCGTTGGTCCCATTCACTCATGTGTCCCTATGCAGTCACGTGTTCATTCCTCGCCCTGTCCCTGTGGTCCCATTCAGTCGTGTGTCCGTTTTCCACCGTCCCTGTGGTCCCCATTGAGTCACGTGTCCGTTCCTCACCCATGGTCCCAGTTTAATCACTTGTCCATTCTCTACCCAATCCCCGTGGTCTCCATTGAGTCAAGTCTGCTCCCTACCCAGTCCCTGCGGCAGTGACCTACCTGTCCTCCACTGTAACCAGAGAGGAGCACTGCCCTGATGGAGGGGGAGGCGGAGCACATTGGCCTCCAGGGACAGGCAGGTACCGAGACTGTTAGCCAGGGAGAAGGGGCAGCGCCCTCACTTGGGGGAGATGACAGGTTCTGCTTTGGACGAGTTGCGTTGGCAGGTGAGTGGTGATCAGCCACAGGCAGGTGGAGATACAAGTCTGCTGTTAGAAGAGGTGTCCAGGGCAACCCCCTCGGGTCCCCTCCCACTGTGGGAGCTTGTCTGTCCTCTTGATAAATCCTGCTTTAAAAAAAAAAAAGGTCGGCCGCGGTGGCTCACGCCTATAATCCCAGCACTTTGGGAGGCCAAGGTGAGAGGATTGCCTGAGCTCACTGGCTCGAGACCTGGCCGGGCAACTTGGTGAGCCCTCAGCTCTACAATAAATAAAAAAAATTAGCCAGGCATGGTAGCACATGCCTGTAGATCCAGCTGCTGTGTTGGAAGGATCGCCTAGGCCCAGCAGGTTGAGGCTGCGGTGGCCATGAGTGTGTTACTGCACTCCAGCCTGGGCGACAGATTGGGACTCCGACTCAAAAAAAAAAAAGAAGAGGCATCCAGATGGGATGTAAGAGTTAAGCCATGGTCAGAGCAAATGTGCTTCATGGCATGATCCTGACAGATGTGTGTCATCCTATATTTGCCCAAGCCCATAGAGCATACCCTGAGAGTGACCCTCCTGGACACTGCGGACTTTGTGTAGTGATGACATGTCAGTGTAGTTTGATTCTCAGATGTTCCGCTCTGGTGCAGGACATTGATGGGGGTACACAGGAATCTGTGCTGTGAGTCCTGCTTCTCGTCTTGAGAGGTTCTTGGAAACCAGCTTTAAGTGAAAAGACCTACATTGACAGGTTCATGGAAACTGCGGATTTAGGTAAAACAGCATATAGCAGGCCATCATATGACATTGTTTCATTCAACATCATTCCCTTGTAAGTAGATGAAAAAAATGTGTTGCCTTATACATTGTTTTGCTTAAAACCATCATTTCCAAGGACCTGTCAACAACATTAAGTGAGAATTTACTGTACTTTCCTCTCAGTTTTACTGTGAACCTAAAACTACTCTTAAAAACTCTTTAAAGGCCGGGCTCGGTGGCTCAACCTGTAATCCCAGCACTTTGGGAGGCCGAGGTGAGTGGATTGCCTGAGCCCGCGGGTTTGAGACCTGCCTGGGCAACTTGGCGAGACCTCATCTCTACAAGAAATCAAAAAAAATTAGCCAGGCGTGGTAGCGCGCGCCTGTAGTTCCAGCTACTTGGAAGGCTGAGGCGGAAGGCTCGCCGGAGCCCAGCAGGTCGAGGTTGCGGTGGCCGGGAGCGGCCACTGCACTCCAGTCTGGGAGACAGAGTGAGACTCCAACTCAAAAAAAAAAAAAAAAATAGTCTTTAAGGCTGGGCGCAGTAGCTCATGCCTACAATCTCAGCACTTTGGGAGGCCGAGTGGAGAGGATTGCCTGAGTCCCCGGGTTCAAGACCAGCCTGGGCAACTTGGCGAGACGCTGTCTCAACAATAAATTTAAAAATTAGCCTGGCGTGGTAGCATGCGCCTGTAGTTCTGACCACTCGGAAGGCTGAGGCAGGAGGATCACCTGAGCCCAACAGGTCAAGGCTGCAGTGGCCAGGAGTGTGCCACTGCCCTCCAGCCTGGGCCACAGAGTGGGACTCCAACTAAAAAAAAAAGATCTTTAAAAAAAGATGAAAAAAGAAACGTAAGTCACATATACAGAGGGGACAACCATGGGGGTATAAAGGAGGCAGGAAGGAAAGGCCCAGGCCAAAGGCCAAGGAGCCTTATGTTTAGAGGTCAGGTTGAGGAGGAAGGGGAGGCCAGAGAGAGCAGGAGCCAGGATGGACACCCAGCAGTGGGTTTCAAGGCAGGGAGACTGGTCGTCTGTGTCTGATGTCGCTACAAGAGCTGCAAGCGTCTGCTGGACTGGTCGACACAGAGGCTGTTGGTCATGGTAGCGAGAGCCAGTGTCGGGGAGAGAAGTAGTTGGCACTGTTCCCACTTCTAGATTATTGGTATATATTTTCATTTATTTTCTCTCTCGTTTTTTTTTTTTTTGGAGTCGGAGTCTCACTCTGTCACCCAGACTGGAGTGCAGTGGCCGCTCCCGGCCCCCACAGCCTCGACCTGCTGGGCTCCGGCGATCCTTCCGCCTCAGCCTTCCGAGTAGCCGGAATTACAGGCGCACGCTACCACTCCCGGCTGATTTTTTTATTTATTGTAGAGGTGAGGTCGCGCCACGTTGCCCAGGCGGGTCTCGAACCCGCGGGCTCAGGCAGCCCACTCACCTCGGCCTCCCAAAGCACTGGGATGACAGGCTGAGCCACCGAGCCCGGCCTCTCTCTCTTTTTTTTTTTTTTAAACAGAGACAGGATCTTGCTATGTTGCCCAGGCTGGTCTTGAACTCCTGGCCTCAAGCGATGCTCCTGCCTTGACCTCCCAAAATGCTGGAATGACAGGCAGAAGCCATGATGCCCAGCCTCGAATTTTCAGTTCTGACGCTTTATCCATCTCCAGAAATACCTCTTTGCCCTAGCATCTCAACTGGTCCCCAGCAGAGTCGGGATGAGAAGTTAAAAGCAGGCCGGAAGTCCGCAGAGACAGAAAGTCGATGGGTGGATTCCAGGGAAGGCAGGGTTGGGGGCAACTGCTCGTGAGTACAAGCTTTTTCTGTGGAGTGAGGAAAAGGTTCTGGGATGAGAATAGTGGCAGTAGCTGCATGACCTTGTGAATATATTAAAATCCACTGAATTGTACACTTTAAAATGGTGAATTTCATGGTGTGTGAATTGTATCTTGATTTATAAAAGGAAAAACAGGCCTGGATGCCAAGGGTGATAGGAAGACTCCGAAATTCTGTCCTTGCCAGATGTGGGGGCACAGATCAAGATAAAAGAATCAAGCTCTGAGTTTCCTGGGAGCCAGAGCAAAAAGAGAAATGGGCTCAGTTATCCAGTTCCCAATGTCCATGAGATTAAAATGAACCGATTGCCCACTAACGTTCAGTGGTTGCTCAAGGAGCATCCTGCGATGTCAGGATGATGCCTTCCACTAGTCCCCGGAGGTATGGCAGTGAGCTCTATCCCTCTGTCTGAGAGATGGAAGCTACGGCTGAGCCCTGGGCGTTCAAGTCAGCCACACACGCCTGGGACCGCAGAACCGGCACCTGCACCCCTGCAGGCAGTGCTTCGGGTGGGCAGGGCAGTGGCCACCTTCCCCAGGACTTCCCGAAGAGGTGTTGGGATAGAAGTGCCCCAGCGCGGCCGGGCTCGATGGCTCAGCCTGTCATCCCAGCACTTTGGGAGGCCGAGGCGAGTGGATTGCCTGAGCCCGCGAGTTCGAGACCAGCCCGGGCAACTTGGTGAGACCTCATCTCCACAATAAATCAAAAATTAGCCAGGTGTGGTAGCGCGCGCCTGTAGTTCCAGCTACTTGGAAGGCTGAGGCGGAAGGATCGCCGGAGCCCGGCGGTTCGAGGCTGCGGTGACCGGGAGCAGCCACTGCACTCCAGTCTAGGCGACAGAGTGAGACTCCAACTCAAAAAAAAAAAAAAAAAATCAGCCGGGTGTGGTAGTGCGCACCTGTGATTCCAGCTACTCGGAAGGCTGAGGCAGAAGAATCGCCGGAGCCCAGCGGGTCGAGGCTGCGGTGGCCGGGAGCAGCCACTCCACTCCAGTCTGAGCGACAGAGTGAGACTCCAACTCAAAAAAAAAAAATCTGCCCTCTCAGGCCAGGCGGGTCCTGAATCAGAGTGAGAGCCTGACGGAGGGTCGGTGTACAGGGCAGGGCCAGCTGTAAGGTCCCTGTCTTCCAGGTCCTCCGGGGGGCTTGAGGTTCTTGGGCTGTGAGGCTGGGGACGTCAGCCTCCACCCTGTCATCACCCGCCGGCGTGACACACCCTGCCCGCTCCTCGGCTCTGCATGGACAGATCCCCGGCTCCGCAGGACCGTCCCGCACCGCAGCCCCTCTGGGTCCCAGGCCCCACGGAGAGTGTCTGTTCCCCACATGTCTCCAGAGCGTTCCCTTACGCCTCACTTGCACATCCCCCATCTGTCAGCTCCCCCTTACAGCCCGTGTCCACGCAGCCCCTGACGGGCAGGCCCGCCCCTCTCACCCACAGGGGAAGCCTTGGGCATCAAGTACCCAGTCCAGGTCCCCTACAAGCGGATCAAGAGCAACCCCGGCTCCGTGATCATCGAGGGGCTGCCCCCGGGAATCCCCTTCCGAAAACCCTGCACCTTCGGCTCCCAGAACTTGGAGAGGATCCTCGCCGTGGCCGACAAGATCAAGTTCACCGTCACCAGGTACTCGGGGGAAGGGGGAGGGTGAGTGGCAAGACGGGCACAGCCGGGGGGCTTGCACCCACGGGTCTGCACCCCCTCTCCCTGGGTCCTGGCCTCCCCACGGGACGGGGCGGCCCTCCCGGCATCCCGGGAAGACCAGATAGGGATTGCTGGCCAGCGGGGCATTGGGAGCCCCACAGAAGTGAGACTGCAAGGTGGCCTTGGGCAGCCTTGCCAGTCCAGCAGCACCCACCTCCTGCACCCCAGCCCCCGGGAGTCTGTCATCCCATGGCAGTGTTACTTGGCTGAGGTCACAGGGCCAGCCAGGGCAGCGCCTGCATGAGGTCCTGGCCACCCTGCACAGGGGCACTGCCAGGCGTGCACACAGGTCATCTGGGCATGTCCTGCCATGTCCCAGAGCCCGTGCACACAGGTCACCTGAGCGTCTTGTCAAAATGCAGGTTCTCCCCTCATCTTTTTTTTTTTTTTTTTGAGTTGGAGTCTCACTCTGTCTCCCAGACTAGAGTGCAGTGGCCACTCCCAGCCACCGCAGCCTCGACCCACTGGGCTCCAGCGATCCTTCCACCTCAGCCTTCCAAGTAGCTGGAATTACAGGCATGCGCTACCACGCCTGGCTGATTTTTTTGATTTATTATAGAGATGAGGTCTCGCCAAGTTGCCCAAGCGGGTCTCGAACCCGAGACAATCCACTCACCTCAGCCTCCCAAAGGCACGGGATTCCAGGCTGAGCCACTGAGCCTGGAATGTGGCTTCCCCACATCTCTATAATAAAAATTTTAAAAGTAATAATAAGATAAAATGCAGATTCTGCTGCAGGGGGTCTAAGGTGGGTCCCAGACGCTTCCCCTAGCTCCCAGGCAAGTCCGCGGCTGCTGTGTCCCCCCAGGCCCTCTCTTGACACTTCTGCCTTTGTTTCTCTTCTAGGCCTTTCCAAGGACTCATCCCAAAGCCTGGTAAGAGGCGCCAGCTGAGAGGGCTTGCCGGGTGTGGGGGCCGGGCCAGAGGCCAGAGTGGAGCCTGGGTGGTGGGACTCGAGGGCAGAACCAGGCCCCTGCCCATCTGTTCTCCCGCCTCACCCGGTTACCTGCCCCAGGTAGAAGGAGGAAGGCCCCGCTGGAAGAATCTGGCCCCAGGTCCTGGGGCAGAGAAAGATGGTGGCACCAGTGACTTCTAAGCGTTGCCTAGTCTGGGTTCAGGAGGGAGGGGCCAGGCCAAGTCGGTGTCCCTCATCCCGCTGATGAAAGGGCCTGACTGAGCTGGGCTCGGTGGCTCAGCCTGTCATCCCGCGCCTTTGGGAGGCTGAGGTGAGTGGATTGCCTGAGCCCGCGGGTTCAAGACCCGCCTGGGCAGCGAGACTTCATCTCTACAATAAATAAAAAAACCAGCCGGGCGTGGTAGCGCACACCTGTAATTCCGGTTACTCGGAAGGCTGAGGGGGAAGGATCGCCGGAGCCCAGCAGGTCGAGGCTGCGGTGGCCGGGAGCGGCCACTGCACTCCAGTCTGGGCGACAGAGTGAGACTCCAAGTCAAAAAAAAAAAAAAAAAGAAAGGGCCTGATTGGCCAGGAGGGAAGGGTCAGGCCGGGTCAGTGCCCCCGTCTCCTGATGATAAAGGGACCTGGCTGGCCAGGAGGGAGGGACCGGCCTGGGTGGGTGCCTCCCACTCCCCCGACGAAGGGACCTAGGTGGCCTGGGTGCATGGCGATGAGTGGGTTTCTAATCACAGAGGGAGGGGACTGCAGCGTGGTGGTCCGATGTGAGGGGTGCCTGCCCGCCCCTAGATGGTGTGACACCTCTCCTGACGCTCTTGAAGGCAGCCACCGCCCTCCATGTCCTCCCTGAGCTCCACCCTGGCCCTCCCAAACCCTGACAAACAGAGGCTGTTCCTTCGGGTTCAGCACACCACCTGGTGAGCGCACAGGGCTGTCTAGGGCCTCCGGGCAGAGCCACCACTCGCCCTCCCCAGGACTCCCCAGAGAGGCACCAGGTCAACCCTGAGATGAGACGCCGTCCTCGGGATGGTAGTGCTCCGTGCGCCCAGAGCGCGGGTGACAGGAAGGTCAGATCTCGGGTCAGGCCAGTCCCCAAGCCCCAGAGCCTCCCGTACCCACAAGAGTGTCGCAGGCCTCTGGATTGCAGTGCTCCCTTCTCTCTGGTGCTCCAGAACCTGTCTGTGGGGGAGGGGAGGGCGCCTCGCTCTGCCCCAGCCCAGAAGACCCTGCCTTGGTTTGTGAAGCCCGGCCAGACCCACACCTCAGGGAGGCCGCGCCCATGCGCTGGGAGCCGGGAGCGGTCACCACGGTGCCCCGAACAGGCTGGATGCTCACGCTAATGTCACCCCGCACCAGCCATGAGGGGACGGATCCCTGGAACTGTTCAGTCCCAGGCCGGGGCCTGGCTGAGGCTGCCAGGGCAGGAACAGGAGGCCGTTGACCTGGAGGGGGCGGGCGTTGGCTGGCTGCGGAACTCGATGCGGGGTGGGTGTAGATGTGGCAGCTGCTGTCAGGCCACAGGGGACCCACAGAGGGGGACTGGGAGGCTGAGGGACGTTGGAGAGGGTTTCCTGGCGTGAGGAAGGCCCCGCTTGGGCCTCGGGGCAAGGTGGGACTTGAGGAGCTGGGGTGGAGAGGGGGATGTTTGGGTGGGTGAACAGCAGGACTGGGAGACGCGCCAGGGCCCGAGGCATGTTTCCAGAGCTCTTGGATGTCAGGTGGACACGTGGAAGTAGCCACGCAAACTGCAGTGGTTGTGGCCCCGGCGACTCCTGGCCGAGAGGCCATCGGGTGGCCACAGGCCCCGTGCTGAGCCGTTCCCACGTGTTTCCCGAGGTGCTCCCAGGACCTGTGGTGTTCCAGGCACTAGGGTGACCACGATGAACAGAGGCGGCATCACAGACACTCCCCACACCCGCGGGAGGCGCCAGAGCCGCCGCCTTACCCCAGGGAAACAGAGGCCCAGTGTTTCCATGGCGTGCCTCGTGTCCAGGGCTGGCAGGTGGCCTGAGGCAGCTCACCATGTGGCTGGGGGATCCCCCCAACACCCGTGGAGAGGCCCGGGGCTGCCTGAGGACCACAGGGAAGTGAAGCCGGCTGGACGGCCGGATGCAGCTGGGAGACGAACTCTCCCGTGTCCACAAGAGCGTCGCAGGCCTCTGGATTGCAGTGCTCCCTTCTTATCGGCCATGGGTGCCAGAACATACTCTCCCCAGTGCTGCCTGTAGCTCCTGGCCCGTCCTCACCCTATGGCAGGTTCTGCGGACCTGCCTGGCCCCGGCAGAGGGCCCCTGGACTCCCTCTGTGGTCTCAGGCCTGCCTGGCTCTGGACAGATTGACATCACCGCGGAGTGCCACAGAGTCAGTTTCCAGTGTCCGGCCCTCCCTGACTTGGGTGACTGCCCAGGGTGGTATCCATGCTGGGCAGCCTTTGTCCTGTTCTGTGCACAGCCCGAGAAGGAAAGCCCAGGCCTCCCTCTGCTGATGGAGAGCAGGAATGGGGTGAGGCGTGCCCCTGGGCTCCCCAGCCCCCATTTCCAGAAGGAAGGGACCCAGTGGAGGCCTATAAACGCAGGTGCAGACACATTTTGAAATGAGCGACAATAAATTAAAAATTAGCCGGGTGAGCCGGGCTCGGTGGCTCAGCCTGTAATCCCGCGCCTTTGGGAGGCTGAGGTGAGTGGATTGCCTGAGCCCGCGGGTTCGAGACCCGCCTGGGCAGCGAGATCTCATCTCTACAATAAATAAATAAATCAGCCGGGTGTGGTAGCGCACGCCTGTAATTCTGGCTACTGGGAAGGCTGAGGCGGAAGGATCGCCGGAGCCCAGCAGGTCGAGGCTGCGGTGGCCAGGAGCGGCCACTGCACTCCAGTCTGGGCGACGGAGTAAGACTTCAACTCAAAAAAAAAAAAAAAAAAATTAGCCAGGTGTAGTAGCGTGCGCCTATAGTTCCGGCTACCTGGAAGGCTGAGGCGGAAGGATCACCGGAGCCCAGCAGGTCGAGGCTGGGGTGGCTGTGAGCCTGCCACTGCGCACTCCAGCCTGGGTGATGGAATGAGACTCCAACTCAAAGAAAAAAGGAAACCAAGTCCACAGGAACATAGGTGATTTCCCTGAGATGCCCTGTCCTTGTACCGGATGAGAAGGAAGCACTGGCTCCCAAGCCTCGCTCCCTGCATCCATCGGGAAGGCCTGTGATTTTGGACAGTGTGTAATTCGGAGAAGCTGCTGAACAGTAGAGCTCTGGGGTGGGCCCTCTGGTGGCCTCTTCACCGAGCAATGCTCACCCTTTGGCTGGGGGAGCCCAGAGGCCCCTCCTGCTGTTTGAGCAGCTTCCTGACGTGGTGCTGTTGGCCCTTTGGGGGCCCCTGCCCCCCATCTACACGTCTACCTGCCCACCTGCCCGTCAGCCTTCCCTTGGGTTCCTCTTGGGGCACAGAGAACCCTTGGCTGTGTCTTCCCTGCCCACATGGTGTGGAGAGTGTGGCAGGCTTCCTGGAAGAGGAGATGGACCTGCCAGCCCCTTTCCAGGCATTCTTCCTGGCCAGTGTCTTCCTGGAGTGGCCAGAGCAGGCGAGCTGGCAGGCCAGCTCCGTGCTTACTCATGGCACTTGTCACGCTGGGCTGGGAAGGCGTCCAGGCCTCCTGGGGTTCGCCGGAGGTCACTGAGTGCTGCTCTGGCCCCAGCAAGGGCTGTTCCCTACCTTCCGTCTCACAGTCACTAGGGTTCTAAGGTGAATCGGAGCTTAGAAGCTCAGGTTTTGCAGGGAGCGGAGATGTCAGCAGACTCCTTGGTCCAGACACAGGTGCCCCTGGCACGTGGGAGCTGGTATATAGTCGGCATGTGGGCACAAATGCAGAGGGTTCCCTGCACCCCTCTGACTGGCCGTGGGACTCCGAGCCTCTATTTCCTTACCTGTAAGATGGACAGAGGCACACCTGCCTCACCAGGTGATCTGAATAAGATACAGGATGGGTGGTGCCAGGTGTGCTGGGGGGACTGTTTTCCCCTGTTGCCCTGGAGTGAGATGTCTGTAGACCCTTGGGTCCTGGACAGGCAACGATGGGATGTTCAGCCAATGGGGGTGACCGTTATTGTTGGTATTCCTAGGGCTTAGGAAGGCTTCCTGGAGGAGGTATTATGGACCTGGGCAACAGAGGGGAGTGGGCGTTGCCACAGGATGTAGCCTAAGAGAAGGCACAGAAGGGGCATCCAGGGGACCGGGTAGCCACTCCTCGGACAGCAGCCGGCATGAAGCCAGGCTGGGAAGGCGTGACACGGCATCCCAAAGAGGCCGGCCTTATCCTGCGCATGGGAGAAACTTCCAGAGGCGTTTTCCTCTTTCTTTTGTCCTCTCCTAAAAATATAAAACGGACTTGAGTCTGCAGACTCGGAAGCACATGGTCAGGTTCCAGCCGCTGGGCTGCCCTGTCTTGGGTGACTGCCCAGGTCGGCGTCCGTGCTGGGCAGCCTTGGTCCCGTTCTGTGAGCAGCCTGGGCCTCCCTCTGCTGATGGAGAGAGCGCAGGGATGTGGTGAGGGGTGTTCCCCGTGCTCCCTAGTCCCCATCTCCAGAAGGAAGGAACCCCTTCTGGAGGTCTGTATGTCCTGCTGGGTTAACAGCCGCAGAACATTCTGGTGGGTCATCGAAACCCAAAGGGAAAGGTAGATAGATGCCCGTGGTCGAGATTTGGAAAACACGGAAATTTGACGGCCCAGGCTTCTAGACTCCTCTCAAAAGCTTCCGAAATTCTACTAGACAGACGCCTTCCAAAAGCCTCTGTTGCATAGTGGCAGAAGCTTAATCTGAGTCGATGTAGGATCTCTGTTTTCCCTGGGCTTGGGTCCAAGTTCTGGAAGGGCCTAGACGTGAGGAGGAGGGGCCCTCAAGTGCTGGGTGTCATGTGTCCACATCGGTGCCCATGGACTCCACGGACAAGTAGCCGTCCTCTCAGGTGCCTCGTGCTCCTGCCTGTTGAGGCCCACCAGGGTTTGGAAGCTTTGGGAACCACCCCGTGGCCACTTCCACGCTGCAGGGAAACTGGCTATAACCAGGTCTGTGTCAGAGGAGGCCGCTCCATGGGACGGTGGTGCAGGGTTGGGAGGGTGGTAACCGGGAGGGGGGGTGTGCTGCAGCACCCAGTGGGCCATGCTTAGAGTGTGAGGCTCGGGAAAGAGGGGGCTTCCGGGGGAAGGGATGGACGCTCTGAAAATGGCTCTGAGATTTTCTAGGTCGCCCACCGAAGGGTCCCATGGATGCCTTCTCTGACAGAACCATTATGTCCCTTGTGAGATCCCCATGGCCACCTGGGGCTGTGGGCCGGCACAGAGTCTGGGCGGGCTTCGTTCTGGGTCAGAAAAGACCCAGAAGGGCCTTACTGTTGTCCTCACCCCTGCCTCAGTTTCCCCACTAGTGTCCAGCGGCCCCTCCTGCCCCGACATGCTGAGCGGTGGATAGGCGCCTGGCTGGAAAGGAAGCAGGACTCGTACTGGGGCTGAGCCTCAGAGGACAGTGGGTGGGATTTCAGGCCGCAGGTCCGGGGAGCTGCGGGCCGGGGGCTTCCCGGGGTTTCTGGGGGTTGCAGGGGCCGGGCCTGATGTGGGTGGGGGGAGCCTCGTGTGGGGCAGAGGGCTGGTAGGGCCTGACCCTCCCAGCTTGCACGGGAGGGAACTCCAGCCCTGCCGTCAGAAGGCTGAAGCACCCCGGCTCGGCCCCAAGGGCTGAGCGCCATTGACAGCTCCTGGCTGTCCAGTCCCCGCCTGCTGCAGCAGCACTTTGTTAAGCTGGCAAGACGGGCTCCAAGCCGGAGGGGCGGCTGGCCAGGGCCAGCACCCAGGCCTCCGCCTACAGACACCCACCGGGGCCACAGGCCACCAGACTGCAGGCGGGTGGGAGGGTGCAGGCGGGTGCGGGAGGGTGCAGCCGGGCCGTCTCGTGGCGAGAAGGAGCTCTGGGGAGCCTGGCAGGGCCCACCCTGTCCCCAAGTCAGGGCAGAGAGCTCCCCACTCCCAGGGGCCCTGGACAGCCAAGGAGGGCTGGATGCTCAGGACGTGTCGGGAGGGCACAGTAGGAAAGAAGGAAGGAAACGCCCTCTGTCCTGGTAGCTGGCGGGATAGCCGCCGTGGAACATTCCAGGGGTTGGTAGAAACCTACAGGGAAAGGCAGATAGATGCCCCTGGTCGAGATTTGGAAAGCACAGAAATCTGGCGGCCCAGACGGCTGTTTGTTTTTATGATGATGCATTTCTTCCAGATTTCCCCCCAAGCTTATTAGTTTTACATCTCGCTGTTGTTCTTTCTATAAATGTACACACAACTTTAAAATGTAAACACATTCCCATGTCTTGAAAAAGCGTCCTGGCCGGGCTCGGTGGCTCAGCCTGTAATCCCAGCGCTTTGGGAGGCTGAGGCGAGTGGATGGCCTGAGCCCGCGGGTTCGAGACCCGCCTGGGCAACTTGGCGAGACCTCGTCTCTACAATAAATCAAAAAATGAGCCGGGCGTGGTAGCGCGTGCCTGTAATTCCGGCTACTCGGAAGGCTGAGGCAGAAGGATCGCCGGAGCCCGGCAGGTCGAGGCTGCGGTGGCCGGGAGTGGCCACTGCACTCCAGTCTGGGCGACGGAGTGAGACTCCAACTCAAAAAAAAAAGAAAAAGCTTCCTGACCTTCCCTCATCGGGCTGCCTCGTGGTTATATAACTCCCTTCTCCCCCAGCCATGGACATTGGGACAGTGGCTCACACCACCCACACCTGGCACCTAGTCACATGATTTACTGATTACAGAGCCCACCCCCGTGGCCACCTGTCATCTCCCCCGGTAACCAGTCTTTGGAGAGGGAACCAAGGCTCAGAGAGGGTAAGGAGCTTTCTCAGGGTCACACAGCGTGTGCCGACTACAGCTGAGATTTGAACCCAGACCTTTCCCATTTTACTTCGGATCCAGGGCTGGCTTTACCTCTAGCCTAGGCCTTGGGGTCTGCCCCACAATGGATGGTGGCCAGACTCCCTTTGCCCACCCGTCTACACCGGGTGGCTCTTTGCTGCCCCCTCCTGGCATCCAGCAGCTGTAGCATTGATCCTGCCTGGGTGACCCTTTTGGGTTCATTGATTTGTACAGCAAAGATTTATTGAGACCGGGAACCATGGTACATGCCTGTAGCTTAGCTACTTGGGAGGTTGAGGCAGGAGGATTGCTTGAGTCCAGGAGTCCGAGATTACAGTGAGCTCTCCAGAGCCCAACAGGTCAACACTGGGGTGGCTATGAGCGTGCCAGTGCTCTCCAGTGTAGCAACAGAGTGCAATTCCGACTCAAAAAAGCAAAAACATGCCCGGGCGCGCTGGCTCAAGCCTGTAATCCCAGCACTTTGGAAGGCCTGGGCAACATGGTGAGACCTTGTCTCTGCAATAAAAATAACAAAATTTAAGCCGGGCGTGGTAGTGCATGCCTGCAATTCCGGCTCCTTGGAAGGCTGGGGCAGAAGGATCGCCTGAGCCCAGCAGGTCAACGCTGGGGTGGCCGTGAGTGTGCCACTGCCCTCCAACCTGGGCAACAGAGTGAGACTCCAGTGCCTACTCTGTGCCAAGCAAGATGCCATGGAAGAGGAAAAGCTCTCTCCCCTCTGGTGCTTATGTGTATGTTCTAGTGGGGGGGTGGTAAATGAGAACAAATAGCTTTGTATTAGGTTCCGACATGTGCCATGGAGACCCTGCAGCAGACATAGGACTCACTGCCAAGTGGACAGCTCTAGACAGGCCACCCGATTAAGGCCTAGAGAAGTCAAAGCACGAACCGTGGAGAACTCTGGGGTGGCGTCAGAACCAGCCCTGCACGCATTTTGAAAGTCCAGCCGCCAGGCACGGTGGCTCACGCCTAAAATCCCAGCACCTGGGGAGGCTGAGGCGAGAGGATTGCCTGAGCTCACAGGTCCGAGACCAGCCCGCACAACCTCATCTCTACAGTAAACCAAAAAATTGGCTGTGCATGGTGGCGCCTGCCCGTAGTTCCAGCTACTGGGAAGGCGGAGGTGGAAGGATTGCCAGAGCCCAGCAGATCGAGGCCTTGGTGACCGTGAGCATGCCACTGTACTCCAGCCTGGGCAACAGAGTGAGACTCCAACTCAAAAAAAAAAAAAAAAGACCAGCCAATGAGGATATAGTAGATGTAGCTGTGAGAGAGAGAGTCAAGGGTGACCTGGAGATCTTGTCCTGCTGTGACAGGGACGCTGGGGGTCAGGATCTGAGGGTAGACAGGCGTGGCCCCTAAGCGTCCCCTCCCAGGGCAGACGGGCAGACAAACCTGCAACTGGTGGGGGGGGGTCCCTCTAGCGCACGGGCTTAAGTCTTCAGCCCGGATCGCGGCGGGACGTTGAGGGCAGGCGGAAGGGGCCCACGGACGAGCCCTGGGGCCCTCTCTGGCATTACATGTTGGAGAGAGAGGGAAGACCCCCCAGGGGTGAGCCCAGGGAGAGGCTGTGGGGGAGGGAGGACACCGGCTGCACCAGCCTGCCGGGAGGGCAGACCCGGCGGGGCTGGGTCCAGTGGTGTGGCTACAGCTGTTTTGCGGGGAGTGGCAGGAACCGTGGACAGTGGGCCTGGCAGAGAGGGAGATGTCCCTTTGGAGGGCAGAGAGAAGGGTGGAAGCCGGAAGGGCTTGGCAGGTGGGAACGACAGCAGCCCCGTCTCGGGTGGGCTCCTCAGGGGAGGAGGGTCGCCCCACCTCGAAGTGGGATGGGCGGAGGGCCCTTCCGGATCCCCTCTCTGGCCCCGTGGGGGTGAAGGATCGTTGGGGTCAGGATCCTGCAGGAAGAGCCAGACGGGCGGAGGAACGTGTGGGCCGTGGCTGTGGGTCCCCAGGAGGTTTCGGACAGGCCGGAACGGGGCCAGGAGGTCACGGTCTGTGCCCCTATCTGCCCCTGGGGTTTCCGCCACGAGCTCAGCGCCAGCCTCAGCAAAGATCGGCCCTTCCCACCCCCGGAGCCAGCTCCTCCACCAGAGTGTGGGAGCCAGGGAAAGCCCCCTCCCCAGGGAGCCGGGGGACCGGCGTTTGCCGCCGGCCCGCGCGTGCCAGCCCGTGCCGCGGGCCTGGAGGACGCCTCTCGGCCAGCCTGTGAGATCGGTGCCATCGTCATTCCCGCTTTGCAGCTGAGCCCGAAAGGGGCAAAATCGCATCGTTGGCACAAGGCCAAAGTCACCCCGCGTTCCGCCGTCCTGCTGTCTGCGCGTGGGGCGTCTGGGTGCCGGGTAGCCGGGAAGAGGGTGGCGAAAAATGCCGCCAGCCTTGTAAAGCGCCTTGACCGCAAGGCTGGTGATGCGAGCTTTATCTCGTGGCCTTGGAGGTTTTTTTTCAGTCAGCGAAATGCGACCGGGCTTGCATCGTCTTTGGGTTGCCATGGTAGCCACACCTTCACCCACCCCGGTGGATTGGAGATGGCAAAACTGGGCCAGTGTGAGCGGAAGAGGCCTGAACCCCGGGCAGCAGGCAGCTGGGCCCCAGGCGCGGAGTTATGAGGACGGCAGAAGGTTCAGGAAGGGCAGTGGTGGTGCCCGTCCCCGGGGATGGGTCTGTGGGCCTGTGAAGACCCTACGTGCAGTCGGCAGGACCTGAGTGTGTTCAGTGCAGGCAGTGGGGCCGGGGGCCATCTGTGAGAAGGTGACAGCCCTGCCACCCCTCACAAGTGCGGAGCTAGCGGAGGAAAGGGAACAGAAGGCAGGTGGAGGAAGCTTCCGGTAGGAAGAGCTGAGGCAGAAACATCCAGGCAGCTGTTTTCAACCCTCAGGAAAGCAAGCAGAGCTCATCTGGGCAGTACTAGAGGGATCACTGTTCTTGGATAGCAGTGGTTTAAAAGAGGCTTTGTAAAGTAGTGACCTCCCTGTCCCTGGAGGCATTTAAGCAGCGGCTGAGTGGCCACTCACCAGAGGCTGCTCCCCACAGGCGCACTGCAGGGACTGAGAGCCAACCCTGGGTGGGGGTGGGAGGAGGACTCGAACTGGGCTGGGCAGCCCTCTCCACCAGCAAACCCACTTCCCGCTGCTGGCCGGCCACAGGCTCCTCCCCGCTCCTCCTAGGTCTGGGCCCAGCCGCCCCCCTCCAGCTCCCTTCTGGGCAAACACAAGGGCTCCCCCGGGGCCCAGGCCAGCTTCCTCTCTTCAGTTCTCCGACTCCAGGGGTGCAGCCCCCGCCCCCCCATCCCCAGACCAGGCTCTGCACCCCAGAGGCAGGGTAGAGCTGCCAGCTTCGTGTGTGACTCCAGCAAGTCCAGTTGGCCTGCCAGGGCATTGGTTCCCCACCTGCAAGATCGGATGGCTTGCCTACCCTACCGGGCCACCCTGGGGCACAGCCTGGGGGGCGGGAAAGGCCGGTAAGGCCAGAGTGTGGAGAGCCTGGAAGGTCTGGCTTTGCGAGCAGGGGCTGGACACTTGGAGCACTTGCAGACCTGGCCTTGGCACGCTCCTCGGCCAATGCCCCGGCGGGCTGGCCTCAGCTTTATCTAGGAGTTCCCCACAGGCTACCCTGGAAACTTCCCACTTGGCTGTCGTAGGAGATAGGTCCAGCGGCTTGCTGCCGCCAAAGGGGACCCACCCCACTGACCTCACAGCCCCAGGCGCTGTCTGAGGCCAATTGCAGAAGCAGCAGCTGAGAGGGGGGGTACTGCCAACCAGAGGGCTGTGATCCCTGCACAGGGCGCACAGGCAGGGCGAGGCCCAGTCCCGAATGCCATGGCACCACCTGCCACTGTCGCCCTGGGTCTCCTGTTAGGTCCCTCCTCTGAGCCATCTCTCATTTTGTTTGTTTTTTTTTTGAGTCGGAGTCTCACTCCGTCGCCCAGACTGGAGTGCAGCGGCCGCTCCCGGCCACCGCAGCCTCGGCCTGCTGGGCTCCGGCAATCCTTCCACCTCAGCCTTCCGAGTAGCCGGAATTACAGGCACACGCTCCCACACCCGGCTGATTTTTTGATTTATTGTAAAGATGAGGTCTCGCTGCCCAGGTGGGTCTCGAACCCGCGGGCTCGGGCAATCCACTCACCTCAGCCTCCCAAGGCGCGGGATTACAGGCCGAGCCACCGAGCCCGGCAAAAAAAATTTTTTTTAATTTTTTATAGAGACAAGGTCTTGCCAAGTTGCCCAGGCTGCTCTCGAGCCCACGGGTTTAGGCAATCCACTCGCCTTGGCCTCCCACAATGCTGGGATTGCAGGCTGAGCCACCAAGCCTGGCCTACAGTGCCGTCTCTCATCACCCAGTGGGTGCCCTGTGGGCTGGGCCTGGATGCCAGCGTAGGGTTGACCTCCGCAGAGGGCATGGAGGGGAGGGGCTGCAGGGGCAGGAACACGTCCCTTCTGCCCCCTCGGGCTCCGGGTCTGACACTTCTGAGCTGTGTGATCTTGGATAGGTTAACTCAACTGTCGCTGATCTTAGATACGTCCACTTACTCTCTGATCTTCGATAAGTTAACCTGCTATCTCTGATCTTCAGTCCTCTTACTATCTCTGATCTTGGTTGAGTGAATGTCTCGGGGCCTCTGTTTCCTCGAGATCCTTCTTCTGCTGACCCAGGGGTCATTTCCTTGTACGGGTCATCCTCTCACCCTTCCCTCCCCCTCTCCGCCCTTCCAACTCTGGTGTGCTCTGGAGAGCTCAAAATAAAACTGTCCTTTCTCGAGTTTCTAAAGATACCGCACTTCCAGCGCCAGCCACATGTTTCTCTACTTAATTATCTCTGCTTGTCTTTGCTAATTAGGCTTCAGCAATGATCTCCCTCCGCCTTCCCGGGGAGTGCTGGCATCTGGGGGGCAGGGCTTAGCGGCCTTTGTGGGCAGACGAAACGCCCTGCTGCCAGGCTGAGTTGGCCCAGCGCCTCCTTTCTTCCAAGGTGGCAGAGGGAACCATGGAGCCATGGGGTGTCGGGGAGGCCCTGCTCTTCTCCAGGCCTTGGGGGGCTCGACTGGGACCATCGCAGCCCCCTCCTGCTCCACTCCGCGAGCGGGGGGCCGGGACCCTCAAGGTCCTCCGGCTGTTAGGGACTGTGGCCGGAAGGGAGTGGGGGGGCCTGTAGAATCTTCTGCAACATTCCAGAAAGCCTCCTGGAAACTCTCCCTAGCTGAGACCACCCAGGCAGACGGGAACAACCAGCGCCTTTCCTGGGGCTGGAATGAGATCGGCACCAAGGGGTCACCCGGCTCCTTGTGCCAAACAGAAGCTGGTGAATGTGTCTTTGAGCCACACACGGGGATGAGCAGTGGCAGGGACACCCACACGGCTCGCACGGGTGGCTTCCTGGGCAGACTGACCTCTCCAGCCTCGTGGGGAGGGGCCCCAGCGGGGCTTGGGGGTGAGACACAGTGGCCCAGTCCGAGCAGTTCCGGGTGTCCAGGCCGGCACTGTGCTGGGCGCTGGGCTTCTCTTAGCCTTACTTCAGAGACACACTGGGCCTCGGGGACGTCCGCACGAGGGGACGCAGAGGATCCACCGGGTGGCAGAGGGAGGCGGTGGCGACCGTTTTTAGGGGGTGGCAACACTATCGGGGACAGGGACAGGGTGGGAGGGGAGGCCTGGAAGTAAAGACCTCACGAGACAGCAGGGAGCTGTACCGCGGACAGAGAGAACAGCAGCTGCAAGGGTCCTGAGGTCACCTGCCAGGGTGGTGGAGGAAGGTGGTCGGGAAGCCTTGGGGAAATTGTAGAAATGGGGTGAGCGGGTGGTGTGTGGTCAGACGAGGGCTTTTGCTTCCAGGGAGCCGGGAGCCCTTGCAGCTGTGAGCAGAAGAGAGGCAGGATCTGACTTGTTTTAACAGGGTTGCTGCTGGGTTGAGGACAGAGGAGGGGGAAGTGCAGACATAATGAGGCTGTGATAATCCGGGCAAGGCGAGGCCTGTGGTGGCGGCGGCGGAGGGGTGGTGAGTCACTGACTCGAGGTGGATTTTGTAGCCACAGCGGACAGAACCTGCGGGCGTGGGCTGTGGGAGCCAGGAGTCAAGTTCGACTCCAGGGCCTTGGGCTGTGCCGGCAGCAGAGACAGGGAGGATACGGGAGGGGCCGGGGAGGGAGGAGGTGGAGGTCCAGGCGTGTTCAGTCCAGGGCCTCACCCAGGAGTCAGGGGCAGTTCCAGGTATGAGGTATCATCTTGGGCGTCATAACATGTAACTAGTATTTAAAGCTCTAAAACTGGCCGGGCATGGTGGCTCATGCCTATAATTCCAGCACTTTAGGAGATCGGGGCTGGGAGATTGCTTGAGGCCAGGAGTTTGAGACCAGCCTGGGCAACAGAGTGAGACTCCTGTCTCTACCAAAAAAAAATTTTTTTTTTTAATTAGCCAGGCATGGCAGCATGCACCTGTAATCCCGGCTATTCAGGAGGCTGAGGGAGGAGGAATCGCTTGAGCCTAGGAGTTCCAGCTAGGGTCATGCCACTGCATTCCAGCTTGGGCAACAGGGCAAGACTCTGACTCTTTAAAAAAAAAATGAGCAGCGAGACCTCATCTCTACAATAAATCAAAAAATCGGACGGGCGTGGTAGCGCACACCTGTAATTCCGGCTACTCGGAAGGCTGAGGCGGAAGGATCGCCGGAGCCCAGCGGGCCGAGGCTGCGGCGGCCACTGCACTCCAGTCTGGGCGACGGAGTGAGACTCCAACTCAAAACAAATTAAAAAAAAAAATGATAATAATAAAGCCCTCCCCTTGTTGCCCTGTTGATTCCGGGTCCTGAAGACTGGGCTATGCCTCTTGCGAGCCCTAGGGTTCAACGGGGAGCCCGGATGGCTTCTCAGCGGGACCGGGCCCCCCGGGGTCAGAGGGGAAGCCATCCTGTGGGGTGCCCTATCTAGGATGACACATGCCACACAAGGGGCAGGAGAAGGAGACTCCACGGCCTCTGGATCTGTGGTGGAGGCGAGGGAGGGTCACTGGGGCCTGCCTGAGTTTCATTTTGCAGCTGTGACACGTCCCCCAGACTCGGTGGCCTAAAGCCCATGGATCGACTGCCTCACGGTTCAGGAGGACAGAAATCCAAAATGAGCCTTCGGAGGCCAAAGTCAAGGTGGTTCTAGGGGAGAATCCGTGTCCTTGACCTTCCCAGCCTCCTGAGGCTGCCTGTCTCCAGCTTCTGGTTCTGTGACACCATCTCGGCCCCTGTTTGTGGCCTCCAGCCTCCTCCCAGCGAGGACCCTTGTGATTGCATTCAGGGCCCACCTGGAGAACCCAGGCAACCTTCCCTTCCCGAGATTTTTTTTTTTTTTTGAGTTGGAGTCTCACTCTGTCACCCAGACTAGAGTGCAATGGCCGCTCCCGGCCCCTGCAGCCTCGACCTGCTGGGCTCCGGCGATCCTTCCGCCTCAGCCTTCCGAGTAGCCGGAATTACAGGCCTGTGCTATCACGCCCAGCTGATTTTTTTTTTTTTTTATTGTAGAGATGAGGTCTCGCTGCCCAAGCAGGTCTCGAACCCGCGGGCTCAGGCAATCCACTCACCTCAGCCTTCCAAAGACGCGGGATGACAGGCTGAGCCACTGAGCCCGAGATTCTCTCGAGATTCGAGATTCTGAATCACACCAACAAAGTCCCTTTTGCCATGTGGGGGACATATTTTTATTTACAGGCTCCGGGGATTGGGACGTGGACACCTTGGGGGCCACCGGGCAGCCTTCACAGGTTGTAGGCAACCGGGGCGGAGGGTCAGACTTGAGGGAGACCTCACGTTCAGAATGGAGGTGCTCAGGAGGTGGCCGGAAGACGGGGGTTTAGGACTCGGGGTGCAGCGTGACGGAGGAGGAATTGCACCGAGGACGCTAGGCAGGAGATCCATCCCTCCCTCCCCCACCTAATAAAACAAAGTCCCGATGAACAGCCCCGGCGGTGACAAGCCTGGGCTTGGACATGCCACTCCCTGCCCGTGCAGCCAAGACAGAGAGGCTGTCCTGCGAGGCGGTTACAAGTCTGGGTGAAGTCCCCGCACCCCACCTCCTGACTGTGGAGCCGGGGCGGGTCACTTCCCTTCCGTGCCTCAGTTTCCCCATCTCTAAAATGGAGCTACCGGCCAGACCCAGTGGCTCACGCCTGGCATCCCAGCACTTCCAAGGTGGGAGAATTGCTTGAGCCAAGGACCTCGAGACAGACCGGGCAGCCTAGCGAGTCAAAAACATTTTTTGAAATGAGCCGGCGCGTGCCTGTCGTCCCAGCGCTCGGGAGGCTGAGGCAGAAGGATCGCCGAGCCCAGGCAGTCGAGGCTGCAGTGAGCTGTGATCGTGCCGCTGCACTCCAGCCTGGGTGACAGAGTGAGACCCCGGCTCAAAAAAATAAAATAGAGCGTTCACAGGGCCAGCTAGCCCCGTAGGTCTGTTGGAAAGGCTACATGAATGAGTCCACGCAGGCATAGGGCAGTGTCTGGTACGTAGGGCTTGGTTTCTGTGACGCCGACTTGCCGAGTGCCCATGACGTGGTGGCCGTTATCGTGTCAGGGCCTGTAACTGAACAGAAGGTTGAAAGCAGGTGAAACTCTAGCCACAAGAGCGTCTGTTCTCGCGTTGTCGACTGTAGCTTCAGCTACTGTTGTCATCCCTGGACAACTGTAATTTGGGGGCTCATGTCCCCCAGAGGACCCTCACCCCACCCCCAGGCAAGACCACTGTCTACCCCAGGCTGTGCGGTCGGCTGCTCATGCCCGTCTGCCTCTCACAGAGAGGCACCAGTGCCCTGCTCGGCCTACTTGGTATGTGGAATTCTGTGCCAGGCTGGTTGCGGCCCCAGTTCAGCTGGGGCCTGGGCCAGCCTTGGGCCGATGCCACTTCTGGCCCAGTCAGCTGTGCGGCCGGGGCCCTGGGGGAGGGGAGGAGGCGGCTTCCCCTGGGGAGGGCTGTGGGTGTGCCCGGCCCCAGGATTGTCTGTCTGGGACTGGCCCGCACGATCAAGCGTGCCTGGTCACTCTGCCTACCCTGGCTTGGAGAGTTTGTGAGGCAGCCCTCAAAAAAGGTCCAGGGCTGTTCTCAGACGGGTGGTCCCTGGGGGTCAGAGAGACTTGTGTGTGAGTCTTAGCGGCACCCGTTGCGGGCTGTGTGGCCGTGGTGGCCTTGGGCTGGCACCTTGACGTCTCAGCCTCAGTTTTGTTTTTTGTTTTTTGTTTTGAGTTGGAGTCTCACTCAGTCGCCCAGACTGGAGTGCCATGGCCGCTCCTGGCCACTGCAGCCTCGACCTGCCGGGCTATGGCGATCCTTCCGCCTCAGCCTTCCGAGTAGCCGGAATTACAGGCGTGTACTACCACGCCCGGCTGATTTTTTGATTTATTGTAGAGATGAGGTCCCGCTGCCCAGGCGGGTCTCGAACCCGCGGGCTCAGGCAATCCACTCACCTCAGCCTCCCAAGGGCGCGGGATGACAGGCTGAGCCACCGAGCCCGGCTGGAAATGGGGACCTTGATGCCTAGAGGTCAGGCTTGTGGTGAGGACTACACAGCATCCCTGCGTAAATAGCCCAGTGCAATCTCCCATGGGCCTGTAAGCCGTGAGATTTGCATCCCCCGTGTCTGGCGCCCAGGGTGCACCCCGGGCCCCCGGCCCTTGTAGGCCCAACACGGGAGCACCCTTGTCCCAGCCCTGTGTGGGCACTGGAGGTCAGAGGGCTCCAGGGAGGAGCATGGAGCAGCTGCCAGGCAGGTCGTAGCCCGTCCACTACCCAACCCGGGGAGGGGAGGGGGCTCAATGGGGCACAGCGCCTGGCCTATGGAGACGTGGGGAGAAGGTTACTTTTCTTCCCCTCCCCGGAGGACTCTTTGCACAGAACAGATCAGCCACAACCCCTGGGCCATGACCCACCCTCACCTTCCGTCCCAGCAGGTGACCAGGGATAGGTTGATGGGTAGAAGTTTGTGTTTTGAAATCGTTTTCCGCTGGCGAAAAGTTGCGTAGATAGCAGCGAGAGTTCCCAGTGACCACTTGACCCACGTCCGATGGTTCATCTTACGTGACCATCACACCTCTGTCAAAACCAAGAGGCAGCCGGGCTCGGTGGCTCAGCCTATAATCCCGCGCCTTTGGGAGGCTGAGGTGAGTGGATTGCCCGAACCCACGGGTTCGAGACCCGCCTGGGCAACTTGGCGAGACCTCATCTTTACAATAAATCAAAAAAAAATTTAGCCGGGCGTGGTAGCGCGCGCCTGTGGTTCCAGCTACTTGGAAGGCTGAGGTGGAAGGATCGCTGGAGCCCAGCAGGTCGCGGATGTGGTGGCCGGGAGCGGCCACTGCACTCCAGTCTGGGTGACAGAGTGAGACTCCAACTCAAAAAAAAAAAAAGAAGTAGAAGGAAAGTTTATTATTCACCTTTCCCAGACTGGAAAGGGGGCCCACACTCAGAGGCAAGTGAGGCAAATCTCAATGGAACCTTCCAAAAATGTTGGGATCACACTCCCAGCGGGGCCACCAGAATGTTAGGCCCATTGGCGGTTTGGGTTTCTGGGGTGTGGCCTGATGCCACGTGAAAGATGCAAAGAATTGCACAGAAGTTAAATTAGAAAATATGGTTTATTTAGAAAGTAACTTGGAGAGGGAGGGAGGGAGAGAGAGAGGAGGGTGTCAAAGCTTAGGAAAACATGGCCAGGCATACCTCAAAGCGCACGTGGCCACACCCTACCTTAGCAAGACAATGGCGATAATTTTTTGTAAAGATGAGGTCTTGTTTGGTTGCCCAGGTGGTCTCAAACTCCTGGCCTCAAGCAGTCCTCTCACCTCAGCCTCTCGAGAAGAGCTAGCATTGTAGGCCTGAGCCATGGCACGGTGCTGCCTGTAAGCCTGTCTCTGAATTCAGTAATTCTTCACATGGTGCCATGTTCCAGCTCTTCTCCATCTCCCCCACCTCTCTCCCTCTCCCTCTCCCTCTCCCTCTCCCTCTCCCTCTCTCTCTCTCTCTCTCTCTCCATGTACAGTGAATGGCAATGACCTTGACCCTTCATGCCTAAGAATTTCAATGCACAGCTCCTAGGAGCCACGCCATGCGCTTACATATCCACAGTGCTATTCTCACACTTGTAAAACCTCCTAATTCCTGCCACCTGATACGCATTTCTCAGACGGCTTCTGTGTTTGTTCTCCGTGAATGATCATTGTTTGTTTTTAAGACAGGGTCTTGCTCTGTTGCCCAGGCTGGAGTGCAGTGGTGGATTGTAGCTCAGGCTGGAGTGCAGTGGTGGATTGTAGCTCACTGCAGCCTCGACCTCTTGGGCTCAAGCGGTCCTCCGGCCTCAGCCTCCCAAGTAGCCAGGATTACAGACCTGAGCCATGGTACCCAACTAATTGTTAATTTCCGGCAGAGAAGGGTCTCATTTGGTTGCCCAGGCTGGTCTCACACTCTTGGCCTCAAGCAGTCTTCCCAAAGTGCTGGGATTGCGGGCGAGGGCCACTGTGCCCAGCCCACAGGTTAATTTTCTAAAGGGTTTTGTTGCGTATAACGCTTGCCTCAACAAAAATCATTTCATTTTCTTATATCCTTGCTGTTACAACAAAGGCCTCTGATTGCATCAAGCCTGAGACTTGCTTTCTTCCCCTTAGCTTCGTGTGACATAATTGCAGTGTGTAGCTGCCGCCTGTTTGCCCTCACAGCCCTGTAATCTTCCATCACGTGGGGGGTGCCATGAGGGAGGTCCCTGCCCTTCTGATCTTGGCACTTGGTGGCTTCCGTGGTTTTGCTGTTACTAAGAGTGCTGTTGGCTGGGCATGGTAGCTCACGCCTGTAATCCCAGCACTCTGGGAGGCCGAAACGGGAGGACTGCTTGAGCCCAGGAGCACAAGACCAGCCTATGCAACATAGCTGGACCTTGTCTCCACCAAAAAACAATCAAAAAATTAGCCGGGCATGGTGGCGCACCCTTGGAGTCGCAGCTACTTGGGAGGCTGAGGCGGGAGGATTGCCTGAGCCCAGGAGGTCGAGGCTGCCGTGAGCTGCGATCATGCCACTGTACACCAGCCTCGTGGGTGGGCACCGCACACACGTGCACGTGGCCCCCACACAGGTGCACAGGGGCATTTGCGCTTCTGGACACAATGACACACTTCGGCCCGCCTCCCAGACATCCGTACCGCACACGCTTCCACTCTCTGGTCAGGGCCAGCCGGGGGTGCGGACTTCGGGGTCCCCCACCCGCCTAGGGACAGGCTCCAGCCATCACCCCACAGCAGCCAGCCCCAGCTTCTGTGGCCCAGGGCTCATGTCCCGCTGGGGGGTTGTGCCCGTCTGCTCTCCTGTCGCCCCACTAGACTCTGAACCCCAAGTTCCTCTTTGTATGTAGCAGAGGCCCCAATCCTAGAAGGTGCTCTGTAAGCTGAACAAGTGAATAGGAGTTCAAGTCTTGGGTTTTTCTTTTTTTTTTTTGAGTTGGAGTCTCACTCTGTCGCCCAGACTGGAGTGCAGTGGCCGTTCCCGGCCACCACCGCAGCCTCAACCCGCTGGGCTCCGGCGATCCTTCCGCCTCAGCCTTCCGAGTAGCTGGAACTACAGGCGCGCGCTACCACACCCGGCTAATTTTTTGATTTATTGTAGAGAGGAGGTCTTGCCAAGTTGCCCAGGTGGGTCTCGAACCCGCAGGCTCAGGCGATCCACTCACCTCAGCCTCCCAAAGGCGTGGGATGACAGGCTGAGCCGCTGAGCCACCGAGCCCGGCTTAGTCTTGGGGTTTTCTTTCTTTTTTTTTTTTGAGTCGGAGTCTCACTCTGTCGCCCAGACTGGAGTGCAGTGGCCGCTCCCGGCCACTGCAGCCTCGACCCACTGGGCTCCGGCGATCCTTCCGCCTCAGCCTTCCTTCCGAGTAGCCGGAATTATAGGCACACGCTACCACGCCCGGCTGATTTTTTTATTTCTTGTAGTGATGAGGTCTCGCTGCCCAGGCGGGTCTCGAACCCGTGGGCTCAGGCAATCCACTCACCTCGGCCTCCCAAAGGCGCGGGATGACAGGCTGAGCCACCGAGCCCAGCTAGTCTTGGGGTTTTCAATCTCCAGCTGGGTGTCTTTAGACAAATCACCAAACCACTCTGTGCCTTACTTGCTTCACCTGTCGAGTGGGGCGGGGCATACCATTCCAGGATTTGGGGGTCTGACAGCTCAGGTGTGTCTGGGCCCCGGAGGGGTTCCAGCGGGATCTCAGGGACCCAGAGTGTAGTTCGGGCAGCTCAGTCCTGCTTTGAGAGAGTTAGAGTTTCCTTCGTGACGTGGGCCAGGCCCCCAGGGGCCATGCTGGACCTCACACACAGGCTCAGGTCTGGGGTGGCGGGAAACCACAGGCGTGTGGGCGTCACGGCCTGGCGAGGGCCTCCACTCCGCTGCAGTGTGGGCTTTCCCTCTCTGAGCTTTAATTTCTTCACCCCAGAACAGAGATGACGGGTTTCCTGCCGCCGCCGTGCACCGGCCCCGGGAGGGTTAAAAGCCGAACATACCTTCTTATCCAGGGCAGGTCCGGTGCCCGGAAAGAGAGGTCGTGTGCAGGCTGCAGGGCTGGAGGCGGGACGTGGCTTGTCCCCACCTGCCCCTCCCAGAGAGCAGCCTCTGCTCCCTGCAAAAGGCAGCCTGCCCCACCCGGCGGGGCACCCCTGCGGGCCATGTGCGCTCTCTGGAGGGCCGGGCACTCCCTTATGCCTGGTGGCCCCAGTCCAGGCCTGGCGGCGGGGGTGGCAACTACAGGAAGTGGCTCAAGAGGGCGGAGGAGGACGGTTCATCCCACCCTTCCCCGCAGATCTCGGCCTGGCCCTCTGAGCAGCCCTGGCCTCGCCGCTGTCGGTCTGCCGCCGTCGGTCTGCCGCCGTCGGTCACCGTCACAAACACGAAGTCATCAGCCCGGGCCAAAGACCTCAGACAGGCGGGGAGGGGCCCAGACTGGCCAGGGCTGGTGTACTTTGCCCCGGGAGAGGGCGGTGGAGCCAGCCAGGCGTCTCCTGAGCCAGTTGGTTTAGCTCTGTGTACACAGCAGTGGTTGGGATTCAGGAAGCTCCGTCGTCTGGTTCCCCTTCGGTGAAAGCCAGTTAATCCTGGGCCAAGGGGCGGCAGGTGGGACGCGTCTGGGGAGAGCTGCCTGGGCAGCTGAGAGGGGAGACCAGAAGGCCAGGAGAGCGGGAAGAGGTGGGAAGAGTCCCAGGGGAGGGCCTGTCCGTGCAGGGTGTCGCTGCCCAGAGGCTTTCTGGACAGCTCTGGGGACAGAGCGTGAGGATGGAACCCTCCCACTCTGGTGTACTTAGTAAGAAAGGAGTACTTGTGCATTTTTTAATTTTTAAAATTTTGTTTTTTTCTCTTCTTTTTTTTTTGAGTTGGAGTCTCACTCAGTCGCCCAGACTGGAGTGCGGTGGCCACTCCCGGCCACTGCAGCCTCGACCTGCTGGGCTCCGGCGATCCTTCCACCTCAGCCTTCCAAGTGGCCGGAACTACAGGCACTCACCACCACACACGGCTTATTTTTTTTATTGTTTATTGTAGAGAAGAGGTCTCGCCAAGTTGCCCGGGCGGGTCTCGAACCCACGGGCTCAGCAGTCCACTCTCCTCGGCCTCTCAAAGTGCTGGGATGACAGGCTGAGCCACCGAGCCCGGCCGCGATTTATCTTATCTTAATTTCTTTTTAAAGATAAGGTCTCGCCAAGTTACCCAGACTGGTCTCAATCCCCTGGGCTCAAACAGTACCCCCGCCTTGACCTCCCAAAGTGCTGAGATTACGGGTGTGATCCACTGCACCCAGCCTCTTGGTGCATTTTAGAAAATGTTCTATCCGGGCCAGGCATGGTGGCTTATGCTTGTAAACCCAGCACTTTTGGAGGCTGAAGCGGGAGGATTGCTTAAGTTCTGGAGTTTGAGATTAGCCTGGGCAATATAGCAAGACCCCATCTCTGCCAAAAAAAAAAAGTCTTTACAAGAAAATATTCTGCCAGGCTCAGTGGCTCAGCCTGTAATCCCAGCACTTTGGGAGGCCGAGGTGAGTGATTGCCTGAGCCCATGGGTTCGAGACCCACCTAAGCAACTTGGTGAGACCGCATCTCTACAATAAAACCAAAAAAAAAAATTAGCCGGGCGTGGTAGCGCGCGCCTGTTGTTCCAGTTACTTGGAAGGCTAAAGCGAAAGGATCACCAGAGCCCAGCAGGTTGAGGCTGCGGTGGCCTGGAGCGGCCATGGCACTCCAGTCTGGGTGACCGAGTGAGACTCCAACTCAAAAAAAAAAAAAAAAGAGAGAGAGAAAATATTCTATGCAAAACAGATAAAATAAAAACAGTGGACTGAAGAGAATGAGCTTCAGTTATCTGGAGGAGTCACGGGTAAAATTTAAGCTCCTGAGACTACAGGATACTTGACGCAGGGCTCTCTAACGATGACAGCACAGCTCGACTTCGACAGCATGGGACTTTCAACTTAGTTACAGTGCTTTTTTTTTTGAGTCACTCCTTCACCCAGGCTGGGGTGCAATGGCATGCATAGTCACGGCCACCCCAGTGCCGACCTGCTAGCCTCCAGCAGCCCTTCCACCTCAGCCTTCCAAGTAGCTGGAACTACAGACAAGATCTCGCCAAGTTGTCCAGACTGGTCTGGAACCCACGGGCTCAAGCAATCCACTCGCCTCGACCTCCCAAAGTGCTGGGATGACAGGCTGAGCCACCGAGTCCAGCCGTTATAGTGCTTTTTTATGAGTGATATTAGATTCTCCCAACAGGCCAGGATTCTCATTTTGAGATGTGGAAGCCAAAGCCCAGAGGGATTGAGTGACTTTCCAAATACCACATATTTAGAATCCGGGCGCTGTGGTTCACGCCTATAATCTCAGCACTTTGGGAGGCTGAGCTGAGAGGTTTGCCCGAGCCCACGGGTTCGAGACCCGCCTGGGCAACTTGGTATGACCCCATCTCTACAATAAATCAAAAATTAGCCGGGTGTGGTAGCGCGCACCTGTAGTTCCAGCTACTTGGAAGGCTGAGGTGGAAGGATCGCCGGAGCCCAGCAGGTCGAGGCTGGCGGTGGCCAGGAGCAGCCACGGCACTCCAGTCTGGGTGACAGAGTGAGACTCCAACTCAAAAAAAAAAGGATGGCCTTGCTGTCTACTGGGCCAGGGGTCTTCCTCATCACTGGCCCCAGAAACCCCTTTCCTCCCCACTGTATACAGGCACACAAGCTGTAGTTTGAGCCCTAACGATGACATTTCCAGAGAGAACATTCTGAAGTGTTTGCAACCATGGGTGTCCTTTACAGCTAGCCTGGGTTCAGAGGAGCCCAGGCAGGTCCCCCAGGATAGGTTTGCTGGCTCAGCATTCAGAATGGTAATAACTAACCCTTAAGTTGTACAGGGTGTCAGGGTTCTGTGTTCACTGCCTCCTCCTGGCAGCCCTCCATGGGGCTTTCTGTTATTGCACTGCTTTACAGAGGAGGCCATCGAATGGTTCAGGGACTAGGGTCACAAGCTGGGAACAGTTAGGATTTGTTTTTTGTTTTCTGGGTTTTTTTTGAGTTGGAGTCTCACTCTGTCGCCCAGACTGGACTGCAGTGGCCGCTCCCGGCCACCGCAGCCTCGACCTGCTGGGCTCCGGCGATCCTTCCGCCTCAGCCTTCCGAGTAGCCAGAATTACAGGCACGCACTACCACGCCCGGCTGATTTTTTTATTTATTGTAGAGATGAGGTCTCACTGCCCAGGCGGGTCTTGAACCCGCGGACTCAGGCACTCAGCCTCCCAAAGGCGCGGGATCACAGGCTGAGCCACTGAGCCTGGCTTAATTTTTGATTTGTTGTAGGGATGAGGTCAAGTTGCCAGGCGGGTCTTGAACCCACGGGCTCAGGCAATCCACTCACCTCAGCCTCCCAAAGGTGCGGTTTGACAGGCTGAGCCACCGAGCCCGGCTTCAGGCGGTTTCTTAATCCTTGTTTTGCCCGTGCAGACTACACCCAGAGGTGACCCGCTTGCCAGAGACGAGGACTGCAGTCCCTGGGGAGCTCCCTGGTGACAGCCCATAGTCCAGAGGGTGGGCGTGTGGTGGGAAGGGCAGGAGCCTGGGAAGGGGTCTCACGGCCCACCCCTAGCTTGCCAAGACTCTGGGCCCAGCCATCTGGGTGAGCGAGGATCCCAGCTTCCCCTCGGGGCTGGCAGGGTGCGTGGGCGCGCGGCCTTGGTCACAGACAGTAGTCATGACCATGTCATGGGAGACGGGCACTGGCTTGCGCACCTCAGGGCCCCGGCAGGAGTGTGTGTTCAGGTTGGCACGTGGCCCTCTCCCTTGAGTGCGTGGAGCCAGAGCCCGGGCACAAACCTGGAGGCGGCCCGAACACGGCAGGGAGGGGCCTTTCCCCGGGCCCAGGTTCCTTCCCAGGCAGCGGGTCACACCTTTGCCCACCGCCTGAGCGTCTGTCTCTGGTTTCCTGGGAGCTCCCAGGAGGGCAGGTGCTTTTCCAGGCCAGCCCCCACCCCAGCCTACCCAACCTCATTTCCTTCCAAACTCATCCATTTATTGATTGATAATTTTTTTTGTAGAGGCGAGGTCTCACCAAGTTGCCTGGTGTGGTCTCGAACCTGCAGGCTCAGACAGTTCATGCACCTCGGCCTCCCAAAGTGCTGGGATGACAGGCTGAGCCACCGAGTCCAGCCTCATCCTTTTATTTAAAATAAATAAATAGAGCCGGGCTCGGTGGTCAGCCTGTAATCCCGCGCCTTTGGGAGGCTGAGGTGAGTGGATTGCCTGAGCCTGCGGGTTCGAGACCCACCTGGGCGGCGAGACCTCATCTCTACCATAAATCAAAAACTCAGTCGGGCGTGGTAGCACGTGCCTGTAATTCCGGCTACTCGGAAGGCTGAGGCGGAAGGATCACCGGAGCCCAGCAGGTCGAGGCTGCGGTAGCCAGGAGCGGCCACTGCACTCCAGTCTGGGCAACAGAGTGAGACTCCAACTCAAAAAAAATAAAAAATAAAATAAATCAATAACTTTAGCTGGGCATGGTGTCTCACACCTGTCATCCCAGCAGTTTGGAAGGCTGAAGCAGGAGGATCACTTGAGCCCAGGAGTTCAAAACCGACCTGGATAACATAGTGAGACGCCACCTGACCAAAAAAAAAAAAAACAAATCAAAAAATAAGCTGGGTGTGATGGTACATACCTGTAGTCCCTGCTCCTCGGGAGACTGAGGCAGGAGGATTGCCTGAGCCTAGGAGGTCAAGGCTGAGGTGAGCTGTGATTACACCGCTACACTCCAGCCTGGGTGACACAGTGAGACTCCGACTCAAAAAAAAAATAACTCTAAGGCCGGGCGCGGTGGCTCACACCTATAATCCCAGCACTTTGGGAGGCTGAGGGGAGAGGATTGCCAGAGCCCGTGGGTTCGAGACCAGTCTGGGCAACTTGGTGAGACCTCATCTCTCCAATTAAAAAAAAAAAAAAAGCCAGGCATGGTGGTGCGTGCCTGTAGTTCCACCTACTTCGAAGGCTGAGGCAAAAGGATCTCCTGAGCCCGGCAGGTCAAGGCTGCAGTGGCCGTGAGCAACGTGCCACTGCACTCTAGCCTGGGTGATAGAGTGAGACTCCAACTCAAGAAAAAAAGGCCAGCCCTACTTTCTGCAGATGGGAAGCCCAGGGCTCACAGTAGAGTGGAAGGACAGGGTTTGGGGGTCCCACAGACAGAGGATTCCTGGTGCTTGGCAGCTGTGACCTTGGACAAGTTCCTTAGCCTCTCTGCGCCTGTGTCCTTGGCTGTGGTTTCTGGCGAAGTCACCAGTAGAACACCTACACACACCCGTGTAGGGTCCGGGCCAGCTTTGCCCGGCTTCCTGAGAATCCCGACCCGGAGGAATCTCGGTGGCAAGGAGACAGGTGGAAAGCAGCCAGTGCCTGGCCGCAGGCTCTGGAGGCTGGCCCTCGGGCCCTCCAGCACCACTGCCTGCGTGGGACCAGGAGGAGAGGCAGTCGAGTCCTGCCACGTCTGGGTCCCAAAGGGGAGGGCTGTGTTGGGCCCTGGGGAAGAAGGTGGGTCCTGGGGGTGTGAGCTTGGGGTCTTGGTTCAGCCGAGTAGCGCTCCCTGAGATGGGGACACGGGAGGAAGGCGCTATCTGGGGCGTCTGGCGTTTGTGGTGTCTCTGGGGGCCCCGGGGACTGATCTGCTTGGAGCCGGATTCAGCAGCACAGACAGGTGCCAGGTGCTAGAGGCAGGAACGTGGGCATGGACGTACCAGGCCGGGGACCTGTGGGGCCTGGGAGGGCCCTGGGAGGGGGCGTGGCCTGAGCAGGCCCCAGGGCAGTGTGGGAAGCTCCCTGCCCTGGGGGGCGGCCCCCACACAGGGAATAGGGGCTTCTTCTCCTCAGCACATGCACGGGAGGCCTGGCCGCCCCCACGGGTCTGAGGGCAGACAGGTCGGCAATGTCCCCGTGGCACGGAGCCGGCCCGGGAGTTGCAGTTCCCCGGCCGGCCTCCGACGGGGAAGTGAGTTCTCCGGTTTTCAGGATCCAGATAAGTCCTTTGGTTCCCAAGACCCCTCCGTCTGCCCTGCCCCTTCTGTCCTCCAGCTCCACCTGACCCTCCCAGCGTGAGCATGGGCTTCAGGGAGAAGGCTTCCTGCTGGAGGGGCCGCCACCCCAGCCGCCTCCTCAACCCTGGCACGAACCCAGGGCGGCCATGAGCTCTGCCCGGGACCCGTTCTCCAGCCCGGCCACCCTTGGACTTGGCAGCCCAGCCCAGGCCCTGTCTCTGAAGCCAGCTGAGCCCAGGCCATGGAGGGGGACAGGGAGCATGCTGGGGTCCAGGCAGGGCCCCCTGGGCCCTCAGCAGGGAGAACGCGTGGTGCCCACGGTCCCGCGTTCACAGGCCTTGGCCTTCAGGCCGCCTGGGGGATTCCCACGCCCAGCTCAGTCCCATCCTGTGCGTGGACCTCACTGGGCCCATCACGGTTGCCGCCGCTATGCCGCTCCACGGTCCTGCCACGCACGTCCAGGCCACGTGATCGTTCACCCTTCGGTGGCCGTGCTTGGGTGCCGTTTCCCGCCCTCACTCCGTCCCTCGCAGATGCCCACCTGCCTTTCAAGGGTCCACTTACGCATCCGGTTCCGCTGGAGCCCTCCCCAGACCTGCTCGGAAGGGTGGGCCCCCTGCTTCATGCCCGTCTCTGCTCTTGCCTTCCTGGGGCATGCACACTGTGGCCAGGTGACATCCCCGGCTTGGCTGTGATCCCTCGGGGAGGAGGCACGCATCTTCCTCTTAAGGGCTCTGTGCCTGACGTGGGGCGTGTGCTGGAGCCGCTGGTTAGAAAATGTGGGGTGGACCAGGTGGGGTGGCTCACGCCTGTCATCCCAGCACTTTGGGAGGCCGAGGCGAGTGGATTGCCCGAGCCCACGGGTTCGAGACCAGCCCGGGCAACTTGGCGAGACCTCGTCTCTACAATACATCAAAAACTAGCCGGGCATGGTAGCACACGCCTGTAGTTCTGGCTACTTGGAAGGCTGAGGCGGAAGGATCACTGGAGCCCAGCAGGTGGAGGCTGCAGTGGCTGGGAGCGTGCCACTGCACTCCAGCATGGGTGACAGAGTGAGACTCCAACTCAAAAAAAAAAAAAAATTAGCTGGGTGTGGTGGTGCACATCTATAGTTCCAGCTACTTGGAAGTCTGAGGCGGCAGGATTGCTGGAGCCCAGCAATTCAGCACTGGGGTGGCCACGAGCGTGCCACTGCACTCTAGCCTGGGCAATGGAGTGAGACTCCACCTCAAAAAAAAAGGAAAATGCAGGATGGACCAGGCAGGGTGGCTCACGCCTGTAATCCCAGCACTTTGGGAAGCCGAGGCAGAAGGATCGCTTAAGGTCATGAGTTGGAGACCAGGCAGGGCAATAGAGCAAGACCACATCTCAATCAGTCAATAATATAGAAAATTTGGAATGAGCCAGCCTCAGTGGCTCAGCCTGTAATCCCGCGCCTTTGGGAGCCTGAGGTGAGCGGATTGCCTGAGCCCGTGGGTTCGAGACCCGCCTGGGCAGCGAGACCTCATCTCTACAATAAATAAAAAAATCAGCCGGGCCTGGTAGCGCATGCCTGTAGTTCCAGCTACTCGGAAGGCTGAGGCGGAAGGATGGCCGGAGCCCAGCAGGTCGAGGCTGCGGTGGCCGGAGCGGCCACTGCACTCCAGTCTGGGCGACAGAGTGAGACTCCGACTCAAAAAAGAAAAAGAAAATTGGGAATGGCTGGATGACAGAGGCCAGAGACTGCTGCGGGGGGGCGGGGAATGGGCGGGGCCTGCAGAGACGGCTCCAGCAGGTCAGGGATGCCTGGTGGGAGAAGCCGGTCCAATGGTGGAGCCGGCTGACCCTCACGCCCCCCTACCTTCTTGCAGATGAAGACGATGCCAACAGGCTAGGGGAGAAGGTGATTCTCCGGGAGCAGGTGAAGGAGCTCTTCAATGAGAAATACGGTCAGTGGCCCCGGGGCGGCCCGTGGGGCGGGTCTGTGGGGCCAGCCCTCCCGAGGGGTCCCCTCCCTGGCAGCCAGCCCAGCCTCCACTTCCTCCCCTGGGGTCGTGGCCTGCCTGCTCCCCAGGGACCAGCCCCTCTGCCCAGGACTCCTGGGCCCTGTGCGTTGACTGTCCAGGCAGGCCAGATTCCAGCCCCTTCCCCAGAGGGCTTTGCCTTGGGCAGGGGCCACCTTCCCTCACTGTGACGCCTGTGCCCTCTAGGCGAGGCCCTGGGTCTGAACCGGCCTGTGCTGGTCCCTTACAAACTGATCCGGGACAGCCCAGACGCGGTGGAGGTCACGGGCCTGCCTGACGACATCCCTTTCCGGAACCCCAACACCTACGACATCCACCGGCTGGAGAAGATTCTGAAGGCGCGGGAGCACGTCCGCATGGTCATCATCAACCAGCTCCAGTGAGTCCCTGGCAGCCGGGACGGGGCGGAAGGGCCAGGCTGTGGGAAGGAGCGTTGCTTGGATCTGGGGGGGGTCGTCAAAGCAGGCCCAGCCAGGAGCAGGGGGGAGAGGAAGAGGGGGAAGGAGAGAGAGACGGATAACTTGAGAGAGAATAACTCAGCGTCCATGGGTGTTGGCTTGTTGTTTTGTTTTGTTTTGTTTTGTTTGAGTTGGAGTCTCACTCTGTCGCCCAGACTGGAGTGCAGTGGCCGCTCCCGGCCACCGCAGCCTCGACCCGCTGGGCTCCGGCGATCCTTCCGCCTCAGCCTTCCGAGTAGCTGGAATTACAGGCGCACACTACCACACCCAGCTAATTTTTGCTTTATTGTAAAGATGAGGTCTCGCTGCCCAGGCGGGTCTCGAACCCGCAGGCTCAGGCAGTCCACTCACCTCAGCCTCCCAAAGGTGCGAGATGACAGGCTGAGCCACCGAGCCCGCCTTGTTTTTAAAGCTTTAATTAAATTTGGCTTTTCTGACTATCATTAATTTTTACTCACTTTAATATATTTAGATGATAATAGTAATGCATCCTTACTGTCTTTTTTTTTTTAACACAAGAGTTTATTGGGTTATTTTCAGATTTCTTTTTTTTTGTTTTGTTGAGTCAGAGTCTCACTCTGTCACCCAAGCTGGAGGGCAGTGGCACGCTTATGGCCACCACAGCCTCAACCTGCTGGGCTCAGGCGATCCTTCCGCCTCAGCCGTCTAAGTAGCTGGGACTACAGGAGAGCGCCCCCACACCCAGCTAGTTTTTCTTGATTTATTGTAGAGATGAGGTCTCACCAAATTGCCTAGGCTGGTCTCGAACCCGTGGGCTCAGGCAATCCTCTCACCTCAGCCTCCCAAAGTGCTAGGATTATAGGTGTGGGCCATCACGCCCGGCCTATTTTCAGATTTAAAAACAGCACATACAGCCAACTTGGGAAATACAAGAAAAGAAGATAATCCCTAACTCTCCTACTTAGAGTTAATACTGTGGTGCTTTTCTTTCTTTTTTTTTGAGTCATGGTTTCACTCTGTTACCTAAGCTAGAGTACGGCTCATGGCAGCCTCAACCTCCTGGGTTCAGGCAATCCTTCTGCCTCAGCTTCCTGAGTAGCTGGGACTACAGGTACATACCACCATACCCAGCTAATTTCTTTGATTTTTTATAGAGATAAGATCTCACTATATTGCCCAGGCTGGTCCTGAACTCCTGGGCTCAAGCAGTCCTCTCGCCTCAGCCTAAGTACTGGGATTACAGCCATGAACCACTGTGCCCAGTCTGGTGCACTTCTTTTGGATTTCTTCCCTACGTGTATTTTATTTTCAATTTTATACTACATGTGTATTTATTTATTTATTTATTTATTTAGAGTTGGAGTCTCATTCTGTCACCGTGGTTAGGGTGCAGTGGCACGCTTCATGGCACAGCCTTGACCTGCTGGGCTCAGGCGATCCTTCTGCCTCAGCCTTCCAAGTAGCTAGAACTATAAGCATCTGCCACCAAACCTGGCTCATTTTTCTTGACTTATTGTAGAGATGAAGTCTCACCAAATTGCCCAGGGTAGTTGAGGCAATCCTCTCGCCTCTGCCTCCCAAAGTGCTGGGATTACAGGCATGAGACACCGCGCCCAGCTTTATATTACATGTTTTAAAATTAAGATAATAGGGCGGGTGGCTCATGCCTGTAATCCCAGCACTTAGGGAGGCCGAGGTGAGGGGACTTCCTGAGCCCACGGGTTCCAGAACAGCCTGGGCAACTTGGTGAGACCTCGTCTCTACAATTAACCAAAAACTAGCCAGGCACGGTAGCGCGCACCTGTAGTTCTGTCTACTTGGAAGGCCAGAGCCTAGGAGGTTGACACTGGTGTGGCCAGGAGCGTGCCACTGTTCTCCAGCCTGGGCGACACAGTGAGACTCCAACTCAAAAAATAATGATAATAATATTTACATGTGTCCAAGAAAATCAGATCATTCAGAACCAACTAAAAAGTAAGGTTTCCTTCTACTGCAAATAATTCACCCCCTGAATAAACTATAAAGAGAAAGCACCCGTTCCGTATAACCAGACCTCCCAGAGAGAACCATCAAAGATGTTCTGGAGCCTTCCTTTTCCATGTCCACCTTTCTTATTTTTTATTTATTTATTTTTTTGAGTCGGAGTCTCACTCTGTCGCCCAGACTGGAGTGCAGTGGCTGCTCCCGGCCCCCGCAGCCTCGACCTTCTGGGCTCGGCGATCCTCCCGCCTCAGCCTTCCAAGTAGCTGGAACTACAGGTGCGCGCTACCACGCCCGGCTGATTTTTATTTATTGTAGAAATGAGGTCTCGCCAAGTTGCCCAGGCAGGTCTCGAGCCCGTGGGCTCAGGCTCCACCTTTCTTTATACGGCTATTAAGTGTTCTTTTCTGGAGAATGAAACAGACGTCACACAGTATTTATCTGTAGACAGAATATAAAATCTGATGCTCCCTGTCTGACCGCCTTGACCTTGACCTTGTTCTACATACTTGAGTGTCAGCCATATTTATGACAATTCCCTTTCATGACTAACCAATCAACTGTAGTGTAGATGGACCATAACGTCCGCTATTGATGGACAAGCAGGTTATTTATTTTTTGCTGTTGCTCCCATAAAGAATGCTGCAAGTAAACACTCAATAAAAGTAAAATTAATCCAGTCTGTCCCTACATCTAAAAAAAAATTTAAAGATATTTTTAGGCCAGGCATGATGGTTCACGCCTATAATCCCAGCACTTTGGGAGGGCAAGGCGGGAGGATCGCTTGAGCCCAGGAGTTTGAGACCAGCCTGGGCAACACAGCAAGACCTCATCTCTACAAAAAAATCAGAAATTTAGTCAGGCACGGTGGTGCACACCTATCGCCCCAGCTCCTCAGGAGGCTGAGACAGAAGAATCACCTGAACCCAGGAGGTCAAGGCTGTGGTGAGCTGCGATCGTGCCACTGTATGTCTAGCCTCGATGACAGAGTGAGACCCTGACTCCAAAAAAAAAAAAGGTTTTAAAATAACATTGTGACGAATATCCACTTGCGTGACTGTAGACACACATTATTTCTGATCACTTGGTCAGACAACACCCTCACATTATAGACGAGGACACCAGGCCCATCGCCCACCTGCTCCTGGGGGATGCTGCCTGTTGCCACCTGGGTCTTACCTGGCATCTACAACAGCATCTCATCTCATGTAAGGAAGCAGGTACGGAAGGGAAACTCTTACTGTCTAACCGCCACTTCGTTTCTCTCTTCCTCAGACCTTTTGCAGAAATCTGCAGTGATGCCAAGGTGCCAGGTGAGTAAGAGGCTAAAGATGCCACTCTTCTGCCCCGTGGGGACCAGCGTCTGGTGCCTTTTTTAAAAAGGCAGAAACAGGAGATCTAGGCTGCAGTGAGCCTGATGGTACCACTGCACTCCAGCCTAGGTGACAGCAAGACCCTGTCTCTAAAAAAAAGTTATTTTAAAAAGGCAGATACAGAGCCGGGCTCGGTGGCTCAGCCCGTAATCCCATGCTTTGGAAGGCTGAGGTGAGTGGATTGCCTGAGCCCACGGGTTCGAGACCTGCCTGGGCAACTTGGCGAGACCTCATCTCTACAATAAAATCAAAATGAGCCGGGTGTGGTAGCGCGCACCTGTAGTTCCAGCTACTTGGAAGGCGGAGGTGGAAGGACCGCCAGAGCCCAGCAGGTCGAGGCTGGGTGACAGACTGAGACTCCAACTCAAAAAAAAAAAAAGGCAGATACTGATGTGGCCCAGGTGGGCAAGCAGGAGGTGGCCAACCACCTTGGGGAAAGCATAGCTCCTCCCCTCGCAAGCGCCTCCCCAGGGTGCCTGAGGTCCCCCATTAGTAGGGCCAAGTTTCCCCAGCCGGCCCCAGGAAGCCAGCCGGTGGCCTGCCACAGAGGCCCTGCCACAGCACGGGTGAGTGTGTTGGGGGAACCGTGGAGGCCGCCTGGGGAGGGGAGAGGTGACGTGTGGCCCACAGGGATGAGGCCAGCAGGCACTGCTCGAGACTGGCTGGGCCCCTAAATTCTGCAGGACACACAGAACCTTTTCAGCAGGTACCTGGGAGGCCACTTGGCACAATGACTGTGATTGAGAAGGTGTGCAATAGGCCTTGGGAGAATGTACCCTCAGGTGGCTATGACATACATCTGGCTAAGACACACTGATCGGAAGGCTAGGCATGGTGGCTCACACCTGTAATCCCAGCACTTTGGGAGGCCGAGGGAGGAGGATCGCCTGAGCCCAGGACATTGACACTGTGGTGAGCCGTGATCATGCCAGTGCACTCCAGCCTGGGTGACAGAGTGAGACCCCGACTCAAAAAAAAAAACAAGAAAAGAAACACTGATCAACTGATTGAATCCTACGCCTTGTACAGCTGGGAAACTGAGGCCCAGAGAGGGAAGGGACTTGCCCAGGCCACATAGTGAGTCAGAGGCTGCCGAGAGCCTGCTGTCAGGACCATCCATCTGAACCACATGGCCCGGACTCAGCGAGGCCATTCCCCATCCCAGCCTGAGACACCTGGAACGCCACAGCCTAGAGTGGTGCAGCCAAGCAGAAGCCACCCCTTTCGCTTGAGAGCCATTTGCAAGGGTCAGGCGTGGCGCTGGCTAGGCTGTCACATCCACCCCTCCCCCCCACTCTGTCTCTCTTTAGGGTCTCAGGGTGGCCCCCATGGACCAGCCTGGGACAGAGGGTGGCAGCCAGCACCTCTGACTTCTTTTGCATGTGGAACAGAATTCCCTCTCGGGTTCGTGGCCTGGGCTCCTCCTCCCTCTGGGGTCTCCTGTTTCCTAGGGTCTCTAATGCCACCTCAGGACCCCAGCTTCAGGCTTTCCTCCCCCCACCCGACAGGTGACGCCCGCGGGCCCAGCCTGCCCTCACACCATGTCATTATGACCCTTCCCATGGGCTGGCTTGGGTTTCCACGCCACGGCCTGGCCATTCAGTCACACCCCAAACGCCACAGTTTAGTTCGGCAGCAACAAACGCCTTCCAAGTCCTGCTCCGTGCTGGGCTCCCTCCTGGGCTCTTTTATGCACGTGATCTCCTTTGAGACTTATTCTCCCCACTGGCTCAGAGAGGTTAATAAATTTTCCCAGCCAGGCTCAGTGGCTCAGCCTGCAATCCCAGCGCTTGGGGAGGCTGAGGTGAGTGGATGGCCAGAGCCCGCGGGTTCGAGACCCACCTGGGCAACTTGGCAAGACCTCATCTCTACAATAAATCAAAAGTCAGCCAGGCATGGTAGCGCGCACCTGTAATTCCAGCTACCCGGAAGGCTGAGGCGGAAGGATCGCCGGAGCCCAGCAGGTCGAGGCTGCGGTGGCCGGGAGCGGCCACTGACTCCAGTCTGGGTGACAGAGTGAGACTCCAACTCAAAAAAAAAAAAAAGAGAAAATAAAATAAATAAATTTTCCAGCCGGGCTCGGTGGCTCAGCCTGTAATCCCGCGCCTTGGGAGGCTGAGGTGAGTGGATTGCCTGAACCCGAGGGTTCGAGACCCACCTGGGCAACTTGGCGAGACCTCATCTCCAGAATAAATCAAAAAATCAGCCGGGCGTGGTAGCGCGTGCCTGTAGTTGAAGCTACTCGGAAGGCTGAGGCGGAAGGATCGCCGGAGCCCAGCGGGTCGAGGCTGCGGTGGCCAGGAGCGTGCCACTGCACTCCAGTCTGGGCGGCGGAGTGAGACTCCAACTCAAAATAAATAAATAAATAAAACAAGTAAATAAATTTTCCCAGGTTCGCACAGCTAGTAAGTGGCCTCAGTGGGATTCGAGCTTAGGATTTCTTTCCAGTGGGATGCTCGTACCTGTGGCCCGAGGGCGCGGGGCCATCACCCATCCGCTCTCAGCACAGCATCAGCAGCCCCGCAAGGCCGTACCCGTAGGAGGACATGGAGGCTCGGGGCCACCAAGGCCCAAGTCTGCGTGACTCCCAGGGCCACGCTCTTCCCACGGCTTCTGGAGAGGCTGGGCCTGCAAGCCGGGCGACCTGGGGAGGCTGCAGAGGCCCCGCGGAGCAGGTGTACCCGGGGATAGGCGGGCGGGCGAGCGGGCGCAGAAGCCTGCGGGGGAAGGAGGCCGGCCAGGCAGGCCCAGCACGAGGGTCGGGAGCCTGGCATGCGAGAAGGGGACCCGAAACCTGGAAGCAGAGGCCTTCCCCAAGGGAGGTCGGGAGGCCAAGATATCACCGCCTCGGGCTCCGGGGTCAGCAGCCTTTTTCTCCCACCAGCCAAAGACAGCAGCATTCCCAAGCGCAAGAGAAAGCGGGTCTCCGAAGGAAATTCCGTCTCCTCTTCTTCCTCGTCTTCCTCTTCCTCGTCCTCCAACCCAGAGTCCGTGGCATCCACCAACCAGATTTCACTCGTGGTAAAGTCGCACAGACCTGGACCGACCGCTCTTCTCGTGGGCCGCGGCCCCTCCCTCGGGCAGGGCCGGCCGCTCTGGGCTGTGGGCTGGGGGCTGGCGAGGGAGCAGCCCGAGGGCGGCCTTCCAGCGTCCGGGGAGCAGATGCATCTGGCTGTCCTACCTGTGAGGCGCCGGGCAGGGATTCACACCCCCGGAGCGGACGGGCCAGCCGAGGCCCAGGAGCGGGAAGACCCCTGCCCATGCCCCCGCAAGGAAGTCAGACCTCCAGATTCCCGGAGGGGCCGGAGGTCGGGCTCACCTGTGCACCATCACGTGCCTGGAGCCTCGCCACGGTCCTGTGAGGTGTGGCTGTCACCTACATGGTGTCAGGGGGCTCCTCTGTGGTCCCCAGCTGCTCCGTGTTGGGTGGACAACTCACCGCCACACTCCATGTGTCCTGCCATGGACACGCGGGGTTTCGTTCTCTCCCGCCCAAGAGGAAAGCCTCATTAGGGGCACACCCTGGAGAGTTCTTTCTGATTTGGAAATATTCGCATTGAAATGCTAAATCCAAGGCCGGGCTCAGTGGCTCAGCCTGTAATCCCAGCACTCTGGGAGGCCGAGGCAAGTGGATTGCCTGAGCCCGCGGGTTCGAGACCAGCCCAGGCAAACTTGATGAGACCTCATCTCTACCAAAAATCGAAAAGTTAGCCGGGCGTGGTAGCGCGCACCTGTAGTTCCAGCTACTCGGAAGGCTGAGGCGGAAGGATCGCCGGAGCCCCGCAGGTTGAGGCTGCGGTGGCTGTGAGCGTGCCACTGCCTTTCAGTCTGGGCAACAGAGTGAGACTCCAACTCAAAAAAAGAAATCCCAAGTCCACATGGCGAGAATATTTGAGACATGTGAAAACACGTTCAGGGTTTCTTTATCCTTTGACCCTGTCTCTCTCCAACCCCTTCCTGGAAACCAAGTTCAGACTTGGCCTTTGCTCCCGCTGTGGCATATGATTCCCCACAGTACTGACAGCACCCCAGAGGGACAGGACGGCCTCTTTGGAGGGTGAGGCTGAGTGACGGGGCTGAACGCCTGTGCTGAGCCAGTGCTCAGTTCCCTCTGGCCCCTCCATCTGGTCCAGGCGACCAGCCCCGACCACTCAGGGGACAGGGGGCAGGCTCCAGGGGCAGGCTCCAGGGCCACCGCTCAGCCGTGTGACCCCAGGCAGCTCACGCCCCCTCTCTGGGCCTCAAAGGCCTCCAAATAAACAGGCTTCGAGGAGGCCCTTAGGGAGCAGAGTTGAGTGTTCTGGTGTTCTGTGTCCCCTGCAGTCCTAACCTGTCCGTGTGTCCCTCTCTCTAGCAATGGCCCATGTACATGGTGGACTACGCCGGCCTGAACGTGCAACTTCCGGGACCTCTTAACTACTAGACCTCAGCACTGAATCAGGACCTCACTCAGAAAGACTAAGGGACATGTAATTTATGTACAAAGTGTATATTCGGATATGTATCGATGCCTTTTAGTTTTTCCAATGATTTTTACACTATATTCCTGCCACCAAGGCCTTTTTAAATAAGTAAAAAAAAAAAAAAAAAAAAGCATCGCATTTGCTCTTAACTGTTGCAGATTCTCTTTGAATTGCGGCTGAAACTGTCACTGGGGGGTGGCAGAATCAGGAAATCCAGTCCCAGTGGCGGAGATGGTGTGGATGGTGTGTCTCTGACAGTTTTTTTCTTTGCTGCTGGGGGCGTGTGACCTCAAGGTGAGAAGTCACAGAAAACAAAAGTGCCACAGACAAGCTTCGCGCCAGACGCGGTCTAGAGCCACAGTCTTGTTGATACCAGTCTCGTCCAAGCCCTCCCCACCCCAGCCCGCCAGCCTCCAACTGGCATGTGGAGGGACAATCCCCAATCCTTCCTGCCTGGAGCGGAGCCAGGACAGGCAGGAATGGCCTCAGGGATCATGACCCTAGTCCTAGTGACTCTGGTATGATAAGCAGGTGTCAAACGGAGGGAGGGGCCCAGCCCAGTGGGATCACCCTGGCTGGATGGGATCCATCTTGGAGAAGGGGTTTGGGAGGGGGAGGAGTTTTGACAGAGCTCTGGGGATGTGGGGGGCTGAGTGATGGGTTCCCCCTGTCTCTCAGAAAGACCACTTTTTTTTAGCTGGGCTCAGTGGCTCAGCCTGTCATCCCGCACCTTTGGGAGGCTGAGGTGAGTGGATCACCTGAGCCCGCGGGTTCGAGACCCGCCTGGGCAGCGAGACCTCATCTCTACAATAAATAAAAAAATCAGCTGGGCGTGGTAGTGCATGCCTGTAGTTCCGGCTACTCGGAAGGCTGAGGCGGAAGGATCGCCGGAGCCCAGCAGGTCGAGGCTGCGGTGGCCGGGAGCGTCCACTGCACTCCAGTCTGGGTGACAGAGTGAGACTCCAACTCAAAAAAAAAAAAAAAAAAAATAGAGCCCGGCAGTCACCCAAGGCCTGGCACCCGATATCGGATCACTCACATATATCCACCCCGGGTGCGGAAGACGGGCAGCTGAGTGTCCTGACCGGGGAGGCCAACGCCCTGGGGCCCAAAGCAGGGTGACCTCACCTAGGGCAGAGAGCAGAAAGCCCTTGCAGCTGAGGCTTGAAGAGCAAGTCAGGCATTGGTGGGACCAAGGAGGGGGGAACAGGATGTGGTCTAAGAGAGAGTAGCATGGGCAGGGGGCTGGGGGCTGGTCTGAGAACTTGTGTGGTCTGGGAATAAGTTGCCAGAGCAGAGGGAGTGGCTAGGGGCAGGGGCACTTGGCCAGCGAGTGTGCCCTGCACGCCATGCTGGGCAGAAGCGGTGAGCGCAGTCGGACATCCAGCCTGGGTTCCGCCTGTCCAGCCGTGCGCTGGGGCCAAGCTGCGCGCTTTTTCCCGCCACCCCACGTGGAAGGCCCCGTGGGCCGGGCCAAGGTGATCTCTGGAGGGAAAATCGAGGCCCCGCCGGGAGTGCCCAAGGGAGAGCCAGGCCTAGCTCTGCAGGTTGGAAGGGTGCCCCTGCCCGCCGAGGAGCCGGAGGAGGGAGGACTCGACGGGAAGGCCACCGGGCAGAAGTGGCCAGGCAGAGAATAACGGGGCCAGCCAACGGGAGGGGCTGGCCGGTGGGGAGTCAGGAGGGCCCCTGGATCTGGCGCTCGGGCGCGCCGGCCAGGGTGCGGGATGAGGCCCGCGGCGTGGAGGCGGCGGCTCCGAGTCAACCCGGGACCTCTGCCAGCCCTCGGGGTCAGCAGCAGGCCCGGCCGGGAGGGAGGGCCCCGTGGCGGCCTTCCGGCCTGCGCTTCCTCCTGGAAAGAGGCTGGAAACCGCAGGCCCGGCGCGGCCGCCCAGAAGGCGCCCCACTCTGCGGGCCGGCGGGCCCTCCCCACCCCCCAGGCTCCCCCACCCCCCAGGCCCCACCCCCCGCCCCGGCAGGCCCCTCCCGCCGCCCCCCGCCCCGGCGGGGCCAGGGCGCCCTCCCCGGCGCAGAAGCTGCCTGCGGGACCCGGGGGGACGCGGTCTCCGCAGCCCGCGACTCCGGGTGGGAAGTCTCCGCTTCTCCTGCCTCCCCGCACGCGGCGCCACGTCGGGGCGCGGCGTCCCACGCCCCTCCCCCCCCGGATCCGCCGCCCGAGTCGGAAGCGCCTCCGGGCCCGGCCGGGCGCGGCGGGTGTGGACCGGGCCGCGCGGAGGGCGCGCCCCCTCTGTCCCCCGTCGCGGCCCTCTCCCGCGGACGGCGCGCGGCGAAGCGGGGCCGGGCCAGGGACCCCGCGGAGGAGGGGACGCCCCGAGCCCAAGTCCCGGAGCCGCGACGGGCCCGGCGGCAGGGTCCTCCCTGCCCCCACCCGCGTCCCGGAGCCCGACGGTAACCGGCGACGGGGTCCTCCCCCCCCGCGTCCCGGAGCCCCGACGTGGCCCGGCGGCGGGGTCCTCCCCCCACGTCCCGGAGCCCCGACGGGGCCCGGCGGCGGGATCCTTCCCCCCCCTCACGTCCCAGAGCTCCGACGGGTCCTGTCGGTGGGGTCCTCCCCCGCCCCACGTCCCGGAGCCCCCACGGGGCCTGTTGGTGGGGTCCTCCCCCCACGTCCCGGAGCCCCGACGGTAACCGGCGGCGGGGTCCTCCCCCCACGTCCCGGAGCCCCGACGGGCCCGGCGGCGGGGTCCTTCCCCCTCCACGTCCCAGAGCTCCGACGGGCCTGGCGGGGGGTCCTCCCCCGCCCCACGTCCCGGAGCCCCACGGGGCCCGTTGGTGGGGTCCTCCCCCCACGTCCCGGAGCCCGACGTGCCGGCTGCAGGGGTCCTCCCCCCACGTCCCGGAGCCCCGACGGGCCCGGCGGCGGGGTCCTCCCCCCACGTCCCGAGCCTCGACGGGGCCCGGCGGCGGGGTCCTCCCCCCCCACGCCCCGGAGCCTCGACGGGGCCCGGCGGCGGGGTCCTCCCCCCCACGCCCCGGGCCCCCGGGCCGCGGGAGGCGCGCCCGCCGGGCCCGAGGACGTGGCCTGCGGGATCCACGCGGGAGGCTCGCCCCGCGCCCGTCCCGCGGGAGCGCCCAGATGCGCGGGTGCGGCCCCCGAAGCTCGGCGCGCTGCGCTTGTCGAAGAGCGGTTGGATGCCGAGCGCTCCTTCCTTAATTAAACTTCATTGAGCCGCCATCTGTCTCGGTTCCAGACGGCTTCGTGTTTTGCAACTCGGAAGAGAATTGTTACTGGATGCGTAAACACCCCCCCAGATCCCCAAACACTTGGAGGAGTCACAAGCGAGGGCTGCGCGGAAGGGGCGTCGGGCGCTGCATCTTAAACGTGCTAATTGCCAGGGAACGTACTCTGGTGGGTACACAGTCATTTGGAGCAGAAATCTCTGTGTAGAAATCTGGTCTCCGTGAAAAGATCAAGATTATAGAAAGTGCTGGAATTATATCTGACTGAAAACAGTAATGAAGCAATCAACCGCCCGGGGACAAAGCTGGGGGCGGGGCAGCAGGAGAGGGCACCTGCGCCCCTGGGCTGCCCTCCCTGGCTGCCCAGGTGCCCGGCTGGCTCGCTGCAGGCAGAGGGCGATCCCGGGTTCTCCCGGCGGGGGCTTCCCTGCAGTCCTGTGGGTTCCTTACCCGCCCCCCCCCCCATTTTGTTTAGGGAATCAAAGCTTTATTTGCTTGTTTCTTTGTTTATTTTTTATTTCATTTTTTACTTTTTGGAGTTGGATTCTCACTCCTGTCGCCCAGACTGGAGTGCAGAGGCCGCTCCGGCCACCGCAGCCTCCACCGGCTGCGCTCAGGCGATCCTTCCGCCTCGGCCTTCCAAGGAGCTGGAACTACAGGCGCACGCCACCACGTCCGCGGCTTTTCGTGATTTATTGCAGAGACGAGGTCTCACCAAGTTGCCCACGCTGGTCTCGAATGTTTGTTTATTTATTTATTTATTCTATTTTTAATTTTTTTCTGGCTGGAGTCTCACTCTGTCGCCCAGACTGGAGGGCAGGGCCGCTCCCCGGCCACCGCAGCCTCGCCCTGGGCTCCCGGGGATCCTTCCCTCAGCCTCCGATAGTGGAACTACAGGCGTGGCTACCCGCCCCGGGTCATTTTGATTTATTGAGAGATGTCTCCCAAGTTGCCCAGGTGGGTCTCAAACCACGGGCTAGGCAGTTCACTCACCTCAGCCTCCCAAACGCGCGGGATTACAGGCTGAGGCACCGAACCCGGCTTGTTTGTTCATTTTTTTAGCTGGAGTCTCACTCTGTCGCCCAGACTGGAGTGCAGTGGTGCACTCATGGCCACCACAACCTTGACCCGCTGGACTCAGGCGATCCTTCGCCTCAGCCTTCCAAGAAGCTGGAATTACAGGCGTGCACCACCATGCCGGCTGATTTTTTTTTTTTATTTTAGAGACGAGGTCTCCCAATTTTCCAGGCAGGTCTTGAATCTGAACCCGTGGGCTCAGGCAATCCTCTCACCTCGGTTTCCCAAAGTGCTGGGATTATAGGCGTGAGCCACCGCGCCTGGCCTTTTTTATTTAGTATGAGTTATTATTACTATCAAGATTATTATTAGAGGCGGGGGTCTCAATCTGCTGCCCAGGCTGGAGTGACGTGAACCAATCGTGATCATAGCTTACTGCAGTCTCAACCTCCTGGGCTCAGGCAATCCTCCTGTCTCAGTCACCCAAGTAGCTGGGTCTGCAGGCACCTGCCATCATGCCCAGTTCATTTTCTTTAAGTTTTTTTTTATGTTGCCCAGGCTGGTCTCAAACTCCTGACCTCAATCAATCCTCCTGCCTTGCCCTCCCAAAACATTAGGATTACAAGTGCAAGCCACCACACCGGGCTTGATTTATTAAGATTTATTAAGTCCCACAATTTTAAAATAAAAAATATGTTTAAAAAAAATTCCTTTGGGAGGCCGAGGTGAGTGGATTGCCTGAACCCGTGAGTTCGAGACCCGCCTGGGCAACTTGGCAAGACCTCATCTCTATAATAAATCAAAAATAGCCGGGCGTGGTAGCGCGCGCCTGTAGTTCCAGCTACTTGGAAGGCTGAGGCGGAAGGATCGCCAGAGCCCAGCGGGGGGAGGCTGCGGCGGGGCCTTGACCCGCTGGGCTTCCCCAAAAAAAACCCTTTTTCCCCTATTTTTTTTCCGGTACCCCGGAATCAGGGTCCCACCACGCCCGGCGGGTTTTTTATTTAAGTGGGCCGCTCCCAGGCGCCTCAACCGCGGGCTCAGACCATCCACTCGCCTCAGCCTCCCAAAGGCGCGGGATGACAGGCTGAGCCACCGAGCCCGGCCCCTTAACGCTTTTAATCCACCTGCCGCAATGACTCCAGGAGCCTCGCCTCCTCAACCTCACCCCAGCATCTATCTCTGGGGGAACCATGGCCGGTGCCTCTGCCTGGCCCTCTGCCATCAGAGCTCGCTTTCTCGATTTCTAGGCGTGCGTTTAGACACTGAAGTCCTGTATGTCAACGCGAATGTCCCTTAAACAGCCCACGGCCAGGCAGGAAACGGAAGCTGGGACAAGCACTGGGCGTCAGAGGGAGGGTGTCACCACGGGAGACAACCGAAACCACTCTGCCTGGCCTGCGCTCGTGCCGATAATAATAGTAAAAATAACGACCGAATGACGCCTATTAGTATATGCCAGACATCAACGGCGTCTCAGCCATTATGCAAGACCTTGTGTATACGCTGTTAATCCTTACAACCCCGCAAAGTAAATATTATTCTTCATTTCACAGATGAAGAATCTGGGGCCTGGAAAGCTCCAGGGCTATGTCCAGAGTTACACAACGAGGAAAAACTCAGCCCCAAGTCAGGATTCCAAGGGGGCCACCAAGCACCGCCCCCCGCAGCCGTGGGTAGAAAAAGTGGGTAGAAAAGCAACTTGGGGCCGGGGTAGCTTATCTTCCTGTTTCCTCCTAACGTGACTGGAGGAGAATCATGGAGGTACTTTTTACTTTTTTTTCAGACAGGGCAGTGGCACAATCATGGCTCATTGTAGCCTCAGACTCCGCAGCTCAAGTGAGCCTCTCACCTCAGCCTCTCAAGCAGCTGAGTGCATGACCATGCCTGGTTAATTTTTTTATTTTTTTGTAGCCGGGTGTGGTAGCTCAGGCCTGTAATCCCAGCACTTTGGGAGGTGGAGATGAGAGAATTTCCTGAGTCCAGGGGTTCGAGACTCGCCCGGGCAACTTGGCGAGACCTCATCTCTACAATAAATCAAGAAATCAGCCGGGCTCGGTGGCTCAGCCTGTAATCCCACGCCTTTGGGAGGCTGAGGTGAGTGGATTGCCTGAGCCCGCGGGTTCAAGAC
>JAPVLO010001102.1:0-189004 GCA_027257055.1 Cephalopachus bancanus | reverse complement strand
AAAAATGCCCACTTCAGAGGCACGAAGCACATTCGCCTTGTTGTGCAGCTGTCAGCACCCTCCGTCTCAGAACGTGCTCGTCTTTCCAAGCTAAAATTCTACACCTGTGAGGCACCCCCGCCCACTCCCCTGCCCAGCCCCTGGTGCCCACTGCTCTGCCGTTAGGGTCTGAGTACCACTCAGCTACTGACGCTTAGCACCAACAAACCGAGATGCAGAAAACTGGTGGAAAGACGCTTATTTCTGAATCCGAGCCCAGGGAGCAGAGCTGGGCTTCTGGCCTTTCTGAAATGGTTCTGCTCGCCCCTCAGCTGTTAGTCTGCTTTTGTCAGTTCAGGGTCGTTGGTGCCTATGCATTGACTACATACCTAGCAGAGCATTGTATAGAATTTAAGTCACAGCCGCATTTTGTCACCCCACCCACGGCCACCCCAGCGTCGCCCTGCTGGACTCCGGCGATCCTTCCACCTCAGCCTTCCAAGTAGCCAGAACTATATGTGTGCACTACCATGCCTGGCCAATTTTTGATTTATTGTAGAGACGAGGTCTCACCAAGTTGCCTGGGCTGCTCTGGAACCTGTGGGCTCAGGCAGTCCACTCCCCTTGGCCTCCCAAATTGCTGGGATTATAGGCTGAGTTCATTGTTTTTTAATTCCCTCTTCTTGAATAAAGGTGTGAGAGATGACATTTAGCTTACAAAAGCAATGCTTATATCTTTGTTGAGTTTTTTATGTATTCCTATAACTGAGAGATCATTCATTCACATGGTGCAAAATGTGTCTGCACACAGTTTGTAATTGGGCTCCCTCCCTCCTTGTCCCTCTGCCCAGAGGCCAGGACTATGGTCTTCTTGGATCCTTTGAGGATTTCTGTGCATTTGCATCGTGCTTTATCCCTGAAGCGCCTCGACCAGCAAGCTGTTTACACAGAGCAGTTTAGTTTTCCAACCACTGCTGGGTGGTTCTGGATTTGAGTCGCTTTAAGGCTTGGCTTGGGGACGTGGTGACAGGTAGCCCCTGAAAGAGGCACCAGCCTCCCTCTGATGGGAAGCCCCAACCTGCTGCTTGCAGTGGGGCCTCCATGAGCAGGCAGAGCCTTGGCAGTCTCCCCTAGGCAGGAGGATGGAGGCTCGCAGGAATGGTCCTGGAACATCCGAGAGGAAGGCTGGGCATGCCTTTGCCATCACCCCCTTGGCTGGCTGTCCATCCAGATCAGTCTTGTGGGGCGCCGTGATCAGCATCTGTTTGACAGTGGGACTGGGCTGGATCTGGGGACCAGGAGCCTCAGTCCGTGGGGAGGTGGACGCAGGGGGAGCTGCCCCTGCAGGACGGAGCGTGTGTGCCGGGGTGGGGTCAGGAAAATGAACGGCCCACGTGGGTAGCCCTGCATTTCGGGACACATAGGCAGACCCCACGACCAAGCACTGTCGGCATCTCACAGCCGCTCCCTGGAGTGAAAATCCACACGCAACTGTCTCAGCCTGGGCCTCACTCCTTTTAACGTATAAACCACAAAAGGCATCTTGGGGGATTTGGCTTTGCACTGAGTTTTCCAGGAATGCAACTGCCCTCAAGGTGGAGGGAAGAAGAGGCTGGATATGTCCAGGGCTCCCTGAGAGCTGTCACCATCCAGAACATCACGTCCCCAAGGGCAGCGTCCCTCGGGTAGACAGAGCGGGAGCCCTCGCCTCCAACTGGGTTTGTGGCCCCTGTCACATGACCAGGCAAGTGACTGCGATAGGCTGGCCCCCCGTTAACATGCCACGCTACCCACTGTTCGTCTTACGTTTCTTTCCCCTCTCTCTCTAACGCTGGGATTAGGGCATCTGCTGGTTTTGTTTGGAATGTGCGTGTGGAGAGACCATATTATTCTAGATCCTTGCATTCCTCAGCTTCGTTTCAGGACAGAGGAGGAGGTAGTGCCAGGCTTCGGGTCCAGGGAGGGGTTTGTGGTAGTGGGACTCGTGGGTATCCTGGCCGTGGGGGCACTTGTATGCGTGCACGCATGCGTGTGTGGCTCTCAGCAATCTGATTCCATGTGTAGGCTCCACACCGGCAAGTTCGAGCGACACTGGGACAATCAGCCTGAGCTCAGTGTGTGGTCAAGGTTGGTCTCCTGGTGGGGACACCGTCCTACAGTTTTGTGAGAGGTCACCCTGGGGGAGCAGGGTCAAGTGTAGATAAGATTTCTCCGTATTATTTTGTTTTACAGCTGCAGCTGAATCTGAAACTACCTCCAGATAAAACATTTAACTGAAAGAGAGGTGGGGCAGTCGTCGAGTCGGATGAGCTGACAGCCCTGCTGGCTGTGGGACAGAGGATGGCTAGTGGCCTCCCAGGCCCGGCCCCTCCATGGCGGGCCTGTGGTCACCAACCTCTACTGGCCTCCACTCCTTGGCAGCTGAGATACCACGCCCCTTCTCCCCAGGGCTGAACCCTACCAGGGGAGCCGGGCCCAGCCTCCTCGCCCCAGCACGGCAGCACGAGCCCCTCCTGCAGCCAGCTGGGGCCTGGCCGGTGCCTGACAGTTCCGAATTTGAGACCCTGCTCTGCCGGCAGGCCGCGGACATCAGGTAGCTGCTGGAGCAGGTGTCTTGGCCGCTCTCCCCAGAAGTCCCTCCCGTCACCTGGGCCTCAGCTCCAGCCCAGAGCCCCCTCAGGCAGACCCGCCCGCTCCCCAAGGCCTGCGGGACCGCTCTGCAGACAGCCACTCCCGCTCTCCCCCTGCCCGGTGCCAGGAGCGTTCCTGAGGATACAGTCACCACTGTTGTCTCACCTCCTGCCGTGGCAGTGGGCAACTGGGACAGAGACAGGCGGCAGCCCTTCAGATGCCATCTTGAAGCCAGAAACAGACCCGTCGACTAAAGCTAAATGTTGAGTAAAACGAGTGCTTCTGACGCTTTGGCCATTCTGCAGACGGACTGTTCTTTGAATTGTCTTTGACAAAGTGACTCTTCACAGGCCGAAGGAAAGTCAGGGCGAGGCCGCAGGCAGGACTGGAGATGAGGGGACTGGCAGCCAGGATGCAGGCCAGGCATGGTGTTGCTTCTCTGGGGGCCAGCCTCACTTATGCCCTAGCCTAAGGGTTCTGGCTACCTTCACCTGTTTGTCCCATTTCCTGGGGATGGGCTCCAGACACCAGGGCTCCAGGGAGCTCGGGCCAGGCCAGAGATGCCCCATTGCCCATGGTGTGGCCTGCTGGGCCCTCCGAGGGGGCAGGGCTCATCAGAGCAGGTGCTGATCTGGGCATGGCTAATCACAAAGTGCTTTGTTGGTTCTTCCTCGCAAGACGTCCCTGGCATCGTTTGGAATGGCTAGTAAGGGGAGTGGTGCATTCTGAATCCCCATGGCCCTTGCTGGAATCCACGGCCCGTCTCTGTCTCTGGAGGCCCTGGGCGGCCCCCCGGGAACACCGGGTGTTTCCTTCCTCTGGCACTCCATTGTCAAATAAGAGAGCAGCGCCCCTGGGTCCCTCAGGCCCCATCCCTGGTCGGGCTTCAGTCCCTCACCACGTCTAGGACTACAGAGGGACCGGGCTGCCTCCAAGGAGCACCCAGGTCTGGTGGGCCCAACAGATATAGGGGTTACCAAGGTCTTTTCCTGTGCCTCGATGACTAGGACCCAGCACCCTCCAAGGAGCTGCTCAGATGGGTCCCCTTATCTGCTGCCCAGTGGCTGTGTGACTTACGGCAGAATACTCAGCCTCTCTGAACCAGTTTCCTTGTCTGTAAAATGAGACCAATCATTCCACCTTTGCAGGATGGCCCTGTGGGCTCGACTAGGTAACACGCGCATGGTCCACCTGTAACCTATGGATGTGGTTTCTGTTCTCCTCCTTCCTGGATCCTCATGGCCCAGGGTGGGCTTCTGGACCTGCCGGGCCTTGAGAAACATGGGCACCTGGGAAAGGAAGGGACGCCGGGCTGGGCTGAGGGCGTGTGTGAATCAGGAGTCTGAGGGCCGCAAGAGACAAGCTCCAGTCGGAGGACCTGAGTGGTCACTGCTGGTGAGTGGCCCAAGATCTGGTGTCCTTGGCTGGTCTGGGGGCTCTGACACCCCCAGGACGTGTTCCCACAGGAAGCTCTGGCTCCTCCAGAGCTGTGGGCTCGTGGCCATTCCTGAAGTCATCTCCATTGGCAGACACAGGCCACGAGCCGATTGGAGGAGGGGTGAGCCCACCCGGGCCCTTGGACTGAGAGTTGGGAGCTGGTTGGAGGGTGAGTTGAGCTCACCTGGCCACTAGACTGAGCGCCAGGAGCGGGGCTCAGACACGAGTGTTTGTTGGGGGTTGTAAGCAGAGGCTAGATGTAGACCACTGGCTTTGTTTGGAGTTGGAGGGGAGGCTGGCCGGCTGAGAGCTGGAGGCCTCAACTCTGTAGCGGGCAGAGGCACCCTCGGCGGGGCAGCTGGCCCCTGACACCAGCGCGGGGCCTGGGGTTGCGGTCTCGGCACGTCAGGGGCTCCGTGGACCCTGGGGGCGGGGGTTGTCAGGGCTGCATGAGCCCAGGTAAGCCCGGGACCCCGATGCCCAAGCCCCTTCTGCTACCCATCCCCCCACGAGGCGCGTGCGCCTCCCTCGAAGGCTGGTGCGCCTCTCTCTTCCCTTGCCAGCTGGGACCTAGAAACAGCCTTGTTCTTACTGTCTCGTCTTTCCTCTGTTGTCGCTCAGTGACTTTTTGACTGCCTAGGGCACTGTGTGTTGTCCAAGAAAACTCGGCGTTTGTTCTGGATCGACCTCAGAACCCTCTGCGGCGCCTCAGGGAGGGAAACCCGTCCTGGCTGCGTGGAGCCTGCCGGAGGGGCAACCGTGTGGGGGCGAGGCGGGCACGCCCGAGCTGCCTGTCCTCCGGCCCCCAGCCCTCGCCCCAGCCCGCTTCACGAAGTCTGGGTCGGGAGGAACCGGGAGGCGCGGCTTCTTGAGCGAGAGCGTTGCCTCAGCCGCGGTGAGGCCGCCGGCAGCCTGGAGTTCTGCAGCTGGAATTCACAGCCCCCTGGCACTTGTCCCGGGCGCATCCCAGTTTACAGAGCGCCCCCGAGGGGGGTCACCGCAGGGGACGGCAGAGCTGCCCCAGAGTCAGAACAGGGCTCCCTGGCGTCTGCAGAGGGGAATGAGGGTCCAGGAGGGGCACAGCTCCTCTCAGGGCCCTGGGCCGAGGCGGGGTTCAGACTCAGGGTGCCGGGCTGGCTCAACTGAAGTGCTCCTTGGCCAAGTCTCCACTCTCCAGGCCCCTCTCGGAAGCCAGGACTGTCTGTCTTCACGGCTGCTGCTCACGCCTGGATGGAGCGCAGGGCTCATGGGGGTCCCTGGCCCCAGAGCCCCGTGAGCACGGCAGCTACTGATCTGCTCAGACACACAGGCCCTGCCCTCCCCCAGCAGCCCTGCCAAGTCAGGCTGTGTGTGTGGCCGTGCCTCCGTCCCGTCTGGTTCCTTAGGTGTGCCCGTGGCCTGTCCTCTGGCCTTGGGTAGGTGGCTTTGCAGGAAACTCCAGGTCCAGACAGGAGCAAGAGCCCGGAGAGGGGCTCTTCCCAGGGCCGCCTGGCCCGCCAGTGGACAGCTGGGGTGTGGAGTCGGGCTTTGGGCCAGGAGGGGCTAGCCACCCCCTCCCTATGGCATCCAGCTTGGATCCAGGCGCCAGCTACCAGGTGTGCCCTCAGGAGCCTGCCCCCCACAGGCCCCACCCTCCGTGCTTTTTCCACCCCCACGCTAGACCTGGCTCCCGTCCCTCCAGCTGCACTGCCTCCTCTCTGTGCCCTCGCCGCCGTGCTCCTGCCACCCGAACGCTGTCCCTGGAGCCCGCGCCGAGCATCTCGCTGACCCCACGTGTGGCACCCCGCAGCAGCCTCGAGCGCCCTCTCTGTCCTCCATGCTTACGCCCTCTCCTCCTCGCAGACTGTGGCCCCCAGAGGGCCGCCTGTGCCCGTCCGCTCACTGCTCGTGCCAAGCTTGGAACAGCACCTGGGAAAAGGCGCTCCTCAGATGTCTCCGGCGTGATGGCGTGAGGGTGTGAGCACAGACCAGGGCTGCTTCCCGGAAGGGGGCCCTGGAGCCTGGTGCCAAGCAGGCATTCCCTCAGTGTTTGTCAAGTGAATAGACACCCCAGGTTGTGCCCTTCAGCCTCTTTTCTTCTCGCACTATCCGGAGGGCGCCCCCGTGCCAGGCCTCGGCTGGGTGGGCTGGGAGTGACAGGACCGGATGGGGGGGCCTGAGAGGGAGGCCGAGGCCACAACTGGGGCAACGGGCCCGAGGTGACCATGGAGATTCAGCTCAAGGCTGGGCGGTGGCAGGGACAGGAGGGCATCGCAGGGCCGGGGTCTGGCTTGGGGGCCTGTGGGCGGCAGTGCCATCATAAGGTGGGCTCCGGGTGGGGCTGCTGGTGTAGGGAGAGGCCCGCGGGACCCCAGGGCCGAGTGCAGGAGCACTTCGTGCCTCGTGTCTAGAGGCTGAGGGGGGAGGGAAGTCAGACTCGGACAGTGAGCTCATTGGCAGCAAAGGGCGAAGGGAGCCCAGAGAGAGGCGATCCCTGCAGGGGAGCCTCTCTCGAAGGCACGACTCCCTCTGTCGGGCCCCTGCACCCAGGGCTCAGCTCCCCCCAAGCTGGCTGCCGGCAGCTCTTGCTGCTGCTGCCTGCAAACACCCTCTGCCCCGGGGGCCGGGCTCCCAGGCCTCCTCCTGTGCTGCAGCCATCTGCTGGGAAAATGCTCCGTGTCCCAAGTGCAGGCCAGGTGCATGGGAGCAGAGCATGCTGGGACAGCATCTTGCACCCTGAAATGGAAGCCCTGCCGTCAGGCCACACCTCTCCAGCTCCCCTGAGGAGGGTGGGTTGGGCTCCTCAATATCTAGAGACCACCATACCCTCAAACCCGAGGCCCGGGGGTCTCAAAGGGCTCTGCCTCCAGGCCCCGCCAGTTCCTTCTGTGGCGTGGACAGTATTGACTGGCACAGAAAGCGCCCTCACCTGCCGTGTGACTGCAGACAACCTCTTCACCTCTCCGAGCCTGGCTCGCTCCTCTGCAGGGTGGGAGTGACGGCAGCCCCTCCCCTTGAGAGTTTGGGAGGGCAGAGGTCACGGACCTGAACTGTGGGCCCAGGACCTGGCACACAGTGGCACTGAGCACATCATGGCTCTGCCCTTTGGGGGCCCCGCGGTTTCCCCATGAGGTCCATGTGCAAGTGCCCAGGCTGGCATCCAGCCCACAGGGCATCTGAAGACGTTTTCTCCTCCTGAGGGGAACCTGTGAGTTAAACCTGGGCTGTTTGTCACCTGACGTTTGTGCTCCTGGAACTCAACTGCATGAAGCTTTTTTAATGTGGTTGTTGCCTGCAGGCATGGAGGAGTGAGTCGCGGGCCCCATCCTAGCCTGACCGTTACTTACCGTGCGACCTTGGCTGGGTGCACCTCCTCTCTGTGCTCAGCCACCTGGGACTGGGCGTCAGGACAATGAGATGTCCCCAACCACTTGCCTGGAGGAGCCTGTGTATGTGTGTGTGTGCACATGTGTGCATATGGTATCTGTGTGTCCTTTGGCCTGTGAGGTCAGCATGGCCCTGAGGGTGTATTGTGGCTGGGGGGGGGCGTCCCGCAGACCCTCTGTCAGACATGGGAGGGAAAGTGGCCCCTGGCATCCGTGGCAGACTGGCTCAGGGCCTGGACTGCATCCAGTGGGCATATGCCATGCCTCCTGGCTGCTCCAGGTCAGGGCACAGGTCAGTGAGGGGGGCGGTGGAGCTGGGACCACCTCCCTCCCCCGGGTTTGTCTTCAGTCCACGTGGCACAGGGAAGCCCGTGTGAGCAGCTGTGGCAAAGCGGCCAGAGAGTGGGCTTTTGAGTGTGTTGTCGGGGCAGGCAAGGGCACTGTGGCAGGGTCGAGACTTCGTGTGCACCTCTGCAACACTCACCACTGTGTGTATGTGTCTGCTTGTATTTGCATAAAGAAATCCTACTGGAATGCCTGAGAGACTGATGCCAGGGCTTCAGGTGCCTGGAATCTGGGGGTGTCAAGCAGGTGGGAGGGGGCCTTCCACTGGACAGCACTTCGTTTGACTTTTGAACGATCAGAACACATTAGCTATTTAAAACCTGAATTTTAAAACCAGGCAAGTTCCTGGTTTGGGAGCAAAGTGGATCATTTTCTGAGTGTCTAGAGGAGCCTCCAGGGAGGGAATGCCCGCCTCCATGAACCCTTTCCCCTGGCACTGGGGGGCCTGGAATGCTCCCCAGCCTGATTCGGGATGACAGGGGATCCCAGAGCAGGAGCAAAGACAAACCCTCGCAGGCCCAGGCGAGGTTACAGCAGTGAGACCTGGGGAGGTCTCAGCCTCTCGAGCCTCAGTTTCCTTGTCTGAGAAAACGAGAATAAGAAACTCCACCTCCCCTGACAGACTTGAGGACTCACTGTGGTCATGCCAGCACCGGGAAGGTCTGGCGCCCGGAGGGGGAGGCAGACGCCTGGGAAGCAGGCTCCCGGAGGGCGTGCAGGCCCGAGTGCGTTCCGGGAGCTGCGTCTGCCCTGGAGATGGGTGGGGCCAGGTGGATCTTGCAGGGCGGGGGGTTGAGGTATGAGGGAGCTGAACCCCAGGGGTCACATGCACGGCCCGCCCAGCCTCTTCTGGACTAAGGCATCTCCCTGCTTCCTGCCCGTTCGTGAGCCAGGCCTGGAATGTGCAGTACGGGCGGTCCCGGACGCAGGGCCGCAGGACACCAGGGCCCAGGCGCAGCCAGGCTCCCAGCCGCACGGTGAGGCCTCGGTCCCACTCCACTTTCCCGGGAGAAGCTGGCGTGCCCTGGCCCCCAGATGCCCTCAACTCATGCCTTTGCCTTTAGAAGGGAGTCCCGGCCGGCTCAGAGGCTTAGCCTGTAATCTCGGCAGTTTGGGAGGCTGAGGCGAGTGGATTGCCTGAGCCTGGGGTTCAAGACCAGGCCGGGCAACTTGGTGAGACCTCCCCTCTACCATAAATAAAAATATTAGCCGGGTGGGGTAGCACACACCTGCAGTTCCAGCCACTTGGAAGGCTGAGGCGGAAGGATCGCCGGAGCCCAGCAGGTCGGCGCTGGGGTGGCCGTGAGTGTGCTGCTGCACTCCAACCTGGGCGATGGAGTGAGGCTGTGACCAAAAAAAAAAAAAAAAAAAAAGAGAGCCCCTGGTGTGCCTTCGGGGGGAGCAGAGGAAGCTGGCATGGCGGGCTGTTTCTGGGCAGGTGTGGTGGGCTGGCAGGCCTCCCATCCGAGTGAGGCCTTTGTCTCTGCAGCAGATGCCTGGCCTGGCCCCTGGGGCCTCCACCTTGTGTCCCCCTGCCCCGTGCCAGGCCAGGGACCCTCCGCTGGAAGGCGTCGAGATCATCCCTGCCCCAGCCCTCCGCTTGCTGGGCCCTTGCGTGCAGCCTCCCTCCTCTGAGCCGGCTTGTGCTGGTCGCTCAGACCTCAGCTTGGGGGCCGTCTCTTCGGGAGGCTTTCTGGATCAGGGTCGCCCCCACTCTGCGTTCTGCCCTTCCGCCGCCTCGTGGTCTCACTTTCCGGACAGCCGCATTTGCCTCATTGGCACGTCTGTCCACTCGGCTTGCCTCCTCCCTCCCCCACATGGGTGGAAAGTGTGTCTGTCTTGTTCGCTCTTGTATCACCCTGAGCTTTGAGTAATGCTTCTGGTCGTGTCTGGTTCTTTGAGGGCCTGGCCTGAAGTTGCTGGGTTGGGTGAATGGATCATTATCTCAAAGTGGTCTGAGACCTACCCCCGACCAAAGGCAGCAGCTCGTCCCTGGACCGCTTCCTCATGGCGCCGAGGGGGCGGCCGAGGCCCAGACAGGGACTGGATGCCACCCCCCGGGTCTCACCCCAGAGCCTCGGCCTCACTGTCCTGGGCTCTCTGTCCCCTACCTTTCCCTCCAGCAGGGAATTTTCCGGACTGGGGCTGAGCTCCTGGGTAGGGCGGCTTGGCAGGGCGGAGGAGCAGGGGCCAGCCCCGGGGCAGTCACCTTGCTGGGCCTGGTGGTCGGGCCCCCAGCTGGCAGGCGGGGCTGCCTGTGGTTCAGAGCCAGGACCGGAGGGCTGGCGGTGGATGCACGGGGCCCTCTGTGGCCTTCTCAGGGCATGGGTGTGTGCGTCAGCCCCGTGGCGACTCACGTCTGCCCCGTTTATGAGGCGCCTCCGTTTCATCAGCTCCTGTGGCCTCACTCTAACTTCGGTCAGCCCCGTTTTGCAGACGAGGAAGCCAAAGCTCAGGCAGGGTTACGTGGCTTCTGAGACCTGCGTGGGAACCCAGGGGGGTCTGTCTGGCCCCGTACCACGGGAGCGCCTGAGTGCCCTGTGGCGTCCTGGGGTCCCACTGTGGGACCCTGGCCAACAGCCTTTCCCTTCTGGGGTGATGGGCGAGATACCAGGCAGCACGGCATGGGCAAGAGACTTTCCTGAGTTCGAGTCCTGAGGCCGCCTCTTCACTTCTCTGTGCCCCTGCCTCAGAAGCCTCAGAGAGGTGACAGCCTGTCGCCCCCTGAGCCCAGGGGTGAGGGGAGGGGGAGCCGGGGGACCCCACACTCACGGTTGGGCGCTCTTCCCTCCAGCAAGGCGGCAGGGTGGCAGAGCGGTCGGGAGGCAGACCCCGGGTGCTCCTGTCCACCCCGCCTGTAGCTCAGCTCACAGTGGGTCGTGGGGCAGCAGTGACTGACACATGAACTGTGGGGCCAGGACCCAGCAGGAGGGGGTCCGGGGAGGATGGCGCCCACCGCTTCCAGCCTTGCCCTCATCTCTGCCCTAAGCAGAAACCTCAGAGCCCTGGGAATGGCCAAACACGCGTAGCCGGCGGCTGGTAGGAACGTGTGGGTCCCACCTTCTGGGTCGGCCTCCCCCAGAGCTGTAAAAACATCCCCACCCTGTGCCCTGCAGTTCCAGGAACCAGCCCTGAAGGCATGACGGTGGCCGAGCGCAGAGCCCTTATTGACAGACACTCCCCACAGCTGTGTCTACCCGGGCAGCCAGGGGAGAGCAGCCAAACCCAGCATCCGTCATGGGCTGGGCCCGTGCTGCCTCCCGAAGGCTGAGGGGGAGGTGTGTTTGCAGACCCAGAATATACTCGAGAGACAGTGTCCCACAGAGCAGAGTGGTTTTTTTTCTTTTTTTTTCTTTTTTTTGAGTGGGAGTCTCACTCTGTCGTCCAGGCTGGAGGGCAGTGGCACGCTCCCGGCCACCCCAGCCTCGACCTGCTGGGCTCCGGCAGTCCTTCCGCCTCAGCCTTCCTAGCAGCCGGAACTACCCTGTGTGTACTACCGTGTGCTACCCTGCCTGGCTAATTTTTTGACTCGTTGTAGAGAAGAGGTCTCACCATGTCGCCTGGGCTGGTCTCGAGCCCGCGGGCTCAGGCCGTGCTTTCGCCTCGGCCTCCCAAAGTGCTGGGATGACCGGCTTGAGCCACCGTGTCTGACCCAGAGCATATTTTTGTGCCACGAAAACACATCTACACCCAGGCGCAGGTACACATTTAGAGAAAGGGCTGGCCAGAAAATCTCAAATATTAGCTCTGGTGTAATTCCTAGGGAGTGGATAGTTGATTTTCCTTTCTGTGTTTAGCTGTTATTTTTTGAAGGTGATGCAGTGAATGCGTATTACTTATTTAGTAAGAGAGAGGGGAACAGAGTTCTGTGACCTCCCCAGCCCTTTGGAAACTGAGGCAAATGCCACAAATAAGCCCCTTCTGGGGCCTGTGGTAGCCTGAAGCTCCTTGCCTCGAGCCTCCTCCTGGGTCATGCCCTCACCCCAGACACAGACTCACCCACTCACCAGCTCCGCCAGGAAGCCCGCTCATGGCAGGCACTGCGGGCCTGAGCCGACTCCCGGAGGGGTGGGCTGCACGGGGGTCCCATCCACACCACGCAGGCTTCAGGCCTCCCTTCTCCCTGTCACTCCTGGTCTTTGTTTCGTTTTCTCCCCATTCCCTCTCAGGAACAAATGCAGTCATATTCTGGCCTGAGACAGCTCCGGGCTGGGCCAGGGACCCCTCCCGGTGTCCTTTTCAGAAAGTACCGAGCGCCTGAACGGGTTCCCAGGGCAACGAACGCATTCTTTTACGATCAGACAGGACTCTCTAAGCTTGGGAGGCTCGAGGGGTGGACTGGTTATGCGTGAGACCTGGGCAGACTTTGAGGCAGAAGGTGGACAGGCATGGCCATCCCATCAAGGAAGACCGCCGTGGCAGATCAGCGCAGGAAGACACAGTCAGCAGCGCACCGAGGCATGCGAGGGAAAGCCACGGGGCACGTTACCCCCTGCACGTCTACACCAGCAGCTCACGTGAAAAAAGAGGGACAACGTAGAGTGCTGGAAGGCGGTGGGAGCCACGTCCCTGCTGGTGGGAGTGTGAGATGGGACAGCCACCCTGGGAAGCCGCTTAGCGTTTTCTTCCAGACTCAGCCTACACAGACCATCGGGCCGGCCATTGCGCTCGTGGGCAATTCCAGAGAAATGAAGACTTATGACCCCACGAAAACCCGTCCCAGGACGGGGGTCGCCGTCCTCGTCTGGCCCCCAGCTGGAAACAGCCCAGTGCCCTTCCGCGAGGGGGTGGTGAAATAAACCGTGGCCACGTGTCAGGGAACACTGCCGGGCAGGGGGCTGGGCTGTGGATGCACCCAGTGTAGATGGGGGGGCGCCCAGGGCAGGGCGGAGAAGCCAGTCTTGCCAAGTGGCATGCCGCATGACTCCATGGGCGTGCCGTCCTTGAAACGACAGTTATGGAGATGGAGAGCAGGTGGTGGTTGTCAGGGGTGAGGGCCGGCGGGGGACGCCGGAGCGCTTGCAGGGCGCGGCCCGGGAGCCTTGTGCGGGAGGGACTCTGTGGCTGGAGTGTGACGGCGGCCGCTCGGAGCTGCCTGTGTGATGGAGTTACACGTGTGCACACACACACGGGCTTGTGTCACGTGAAATCTGGACAGGCTCTGTGGGCGGCCCTGCGTCACCTTTCTAGATGTTATCGCCGGGAGAGGCTGGACAAGGGGGGCCCAGGATCTTCTTGCACACTTTGTTTGGAACTGTCTGTGAATCCGTGGTTATTTCACAATAAAGGGGGTGTTTTGTTTTCGCTTTGCTCAAGGCACAGGAACACCGCCCCAGAGGTTCTGCCTTCACTGGCCTGGACTCTAAGTGTCAGTACTTCTTGAAAGCACCCCAGGATGTCTACCATACAGCCAGGGATAGGAGTACCGACCACTCCCTCCTTCAGCAGAGGGAAACTGAGGCCAGAGAGGAGGCGCGTTTTTCTTCCCCAAGGCCACACAGCTGCTGTGAGAGGAAGGGGCTGCCGTCCAGCTCCACCTGGGCCCAAAGCCCGGGCTGCTTCTGCTGCTCCAGGCTGGGGCTGGATGTGAACTGTTGCACGTTCTAATTGGCTCGTGTTATATATATGTAGAAAAGCACACATGTCATTGGCGTGTACCTGGTACCACAGACTGGGCACCCAGACCCCAGCACAGACCGTGCCCGGCTCCCCAGACATCCCCATCACGTCCTGCCGGCCACAGCCCGCTCCCCAGAGACCCTCTCCTGTGTCGTACGGCTCCCAGCAGGCCGTTTTCCCTGTGCGTGCACTTTGTATCTGTGGTCCAGTGCTGACCAGGAAGTGGGCCTGCCGCAGCCAGTCCCTTCTGAAAAGGGAAAGGAAGTGGCCTCCCCAGGAGGCCGGAGAAGTAGGGCTGGGGCCGAGGGGGCAGGAACAGGCTGCTTGTCCCCTGAGCCAGAGGGGAGGAATGGGGGGTGCTGGCTCCCTGCCCGGCTGATCGGGAGCTCTGTGTCCCCGGCCCGCCAGAGGTCCGGGCACCCGGGCAGGGATGGTGAAGCAGCTCCAGTGGGTGGACAGAGCACAGGCCTGGGGTGGCAAGCCTTCCATAAGACTCGCGCCGCCGAGCACTTGCTGTGCCTGTCTGAGCCCTGTCTCTCCGTGTGCAAAAGAAGGGTCTGACACATGTGTTTCTATATGTCTAACATTTATACTTTATTTGTGTAATGTTGCTGTCATGTATATGTACTAATATAGTAAGTAGATGTTAATATATCTAATATCAGTATCAATATAAGGCATGTGGGAAAACATACGTCTTTTAAGTGCCACGTTACTCACAGGTGGCACAGATGGAAGGCTGATTCTCTTCCTGACACTGTTCTGTCATTTCAGCGTGTTCACCCGCTAATCTTCTCGAAACACTACAGATGAGGAAACTCAACTGAGACACAGAGAGGTCCATTAACTTGCCCAAGGTCCAACAGCTAGGACTCCACCCAGCTGGGATTTGAACCTTGGCCCTCTTGATGCTAAAGTCTCAAGGGACATTGTCACGTGTCATGGTGATAGCCACATGGACATCTCAGACACATGGCTGATGGCGCTTACTGGCTTGCACGGTGCCTTCTCCTGGTGGGCAGGGTCTCCTTTCTCCTCAGCAACTTTGGGAGGCAGGAGCAGGTTCTGGATCTGAAAGCCGAGGCTCAGAGGGCTCAGGGTTGGTTCTGAATCTGGTTCTGCTGGGCTGGGGGCCTCTCCGGGCCTTGCCCACTTGGGCTTGTGCCCTCCCTGTGCACCGCTGGGCTGAGCCCTGCTGTGCTGGGTGAAGCAGTGGGTGCAGGGAGAACAGGGTCTCGGTCTTGGCCGAGCATGGCTACAGACCCTGCAGGGGCCTGGCAGGGGGAGGCTCTCCATTCAGGATCAGTCCTAGCTGGGCCGTGTGGGGGCTGCCGAGATGGCAGCGGGGACTGCTGGTTGTTGGTTCAGGCCATACGGTCCCTGGGGGTGCAGAGGGGCGTCGCTGGGGAGCAGAGAAGAGCCCAGGCAGAGCCCCTGCCTGCTGTGGGGTTTCAGGTGGGTCCCTGACAAGCCCAGTCAGCTGTGTGTGACCCTCAGGGCCCTCCGTCCTGGGAGGGTGTGTCACGACCGGTGGGCAGTTGTCCATCTCCACGTGCAAACCTCGGTGACCATCCTCTTGGACGGGAAAATACTGTACACTGCTTGGTTCCTTGGAGTCGTGTGTCGGCCCAGTCGAGTATCACTGTTCCTCCTTCATGGGGCCGTGGTGAGGACCGAACGAGTGCATACCTGTGAAGGGCTAATACTATGCCTCCACCTGGAAGCCCCTCCACAAAGAATCACTGTTACGAGGGAAGCGGGAGGGAGAACGAGACGGTGGGGGAGAGGAGGGGAGGACGAAAGGAGTTAGGGTGGGGGACAAGGCAGCCAGAAAAGCCCACACGGAGGAATGGACATTGAGGAGGGCTCTGGAGGGTTAACAGGAGTTTGCTGATAAAGAGGCAGCAAGTGGAACGGAATGAGGTTCTGAGGAGGAGGCCTCCCTGGGCCACACTTTCGGCATCTGTAGAGAGGGGGTGTGATTGCACATGCCTGCTGAGGCTGGGGTTAGATGAGGAAGTATTTAGCAAAGCGCCTGGCACGATGTGGGTCCAGCAGTAGGTCAGGAGGTGGCTGTGCCATCACGATTTGGCCAGAGCTGGGGAGCTGAGTCCCTGCCTGCGGCCGGCCGGCCCTGGGCCTGGGCGCCATGGGCTCTGCATGTGGGGGCTGTGATGGCCCCCGAGGTGAGCTCAGGGTGTCCCGGCATCACCACCCTCGCACTCTCTTCGTCTTGGGCGTTGGCGAGGTGTCGTGGGCTCCAGGGACCAGGGGAGAGGTCTGTGGCCTCTTCGGCAGGGGCCGCAGCAGGCGAGGTGCCGGGTCCACCAATGCTGGTGCTTGAAGCTGGACAGGAGGTGACGGAGTCACAGGTCAGCATCCAGCGGGGGCAGCACTTCCATCAGGGGTCTCGTGCGAGAGCAAGTAGGGAGACTGAGGCTGAGGCTCATAGGGCCCACGGCGGGCGCCCAGCATAGGCCCGGCACCAAGCTCCTCGGGAGAGGCACGTGGGACCGCCACCAGGGCGTGGGGCGGCTGTCCCCTGCAGGAAGGCAGCGTGGTGCAGCAGGGGAGGCGTCGCCCAGGGCTCGGGCCCCGGGGTGCGCCTCGTGTCTCGGCAGCTACTGCCCAGGGGGTGGGGACAGGCCGTGCTGGGGGAGGGGCCCCTGCCTGGTGGAGGGTCCCGAAGGTGTGGAATCTGGAGCGTGCTCCCGGCAGAGCAGACAGGCGCGGCTCTCCCAGCAGTCCTTCCAGAGGCCGAGGCTGCCCCCGTGAGACGTGCGGCTACGGCTCCCATTTCACAGATGCGGAAACTGGCACGGAGAGGTGGAGGCACTCGTGCCAAGCCCTGTGGCTGGCCAGCGGGGGTCCTGGGTGGGGCTGGCTACGAGCACAGACAGGGCAGTCCAAGGAGAGAGGCGAGACCCAAGCTCCTAGAGCTTAGGCCCAGAGCTGAATTCTGCTGCCCTCTGGGCAGGGCATCCGGGCTCCAGGGCTTCAGGCTTGGAGGCTGGGTGGGCCCACACCCACGAGTCAGTGAGGACTCCTGGTGCCCGGCTGCTGGGGGCAGGAGCGTGGTGGCCGCGGGCCAGATGCCCTGGGGCTGAGTCCGAGCCCCCTGGAGAGGCGGTGTGGCCCTGCCGCTGCGCCTCCTCTCTGGACCGTCTGAACAGGGAGCCGTTCGACTTGCCGCTGCCGAGGGCCCTTTGTGCCTGTGTTCCTGAGTGGGCGTGTGGCATGGCGACACCCCAAAGGGAGAGAAAGCACATGGTTTCTGGCACGTGGGGCAGACTCTTCCCAGGACTGCCCGCTTGCCCCTGGACGCGCCCTGAGATCCCCTGGCAGGGCCTGAGCTGGCGGGGCCGCGAGGGGTGTGTTGTGTGGGACCGCGGGTAACCCTGTCTCGCTTTTGCCGTCTCAGGAGCTCCCTGGACCCTGGAAGCAGCCTCTCCACCGACCACTACAGGTACTGTCTTGCCCTCCACTCCCCCCTGTTGGGGATCACCTGGGGCAGGCCCCGGGCAGCCTCCAGGGAAAACTAGCCCAGATGTGGCCCGGAGGGTCCCCCCAAGGACCAGGGGTGCTGCTGACATGTCCCCTAAGAACAGCTACATCTTGCAGGGGTTCTCCCCAGAATCAGAGCTCAGCCAAAGGTCCTCCAAAGACCAGGGCTCGCCCCAAAGACGAAGAGTGTGGCCAAAGATTCCCCCCCAAAGGTCAGGGGTCAGCCAAAGATCCCCTCAGAGACCAGAGTTCCTCCCAAAGACTAGGGCTCGGCCAGAGTTCCCCGCCAAAGGTCCTCAAGGGCTAAGACTGCAGCCAAAGGTCCCCTCCAAGACCAGGGCTCCGCTGAAGGCCTCCCTGAGGATCAGGCTGCAGCTAATTATTCCTCCGAGGTCCGAGGCTGTGCATCCCTGAGGGCCAGCCTGTAGCCGGCAGTTCCCATGGCAACCAAGGCTGCAGCCAGGAGAAGCCCAGCGGTTGCCATTGGTTTGCAGCCAATGGGGTCCCTGTCTCTGTGGGCTTTGTGGCTCGTTGGATCCGTCAGAGGTCTTAAGAAAAGAGTGTTTTCTGCGTGGTGAGATGTATGGAGACTGTGCTGGGGGGGACAGTCCCCTGGACTGGAAGTCCGTAGATCTCTGCTCTCGGTCTCTTGGGCCAGAAAGACAAGCCACAGGCCACTGGTTCTGGGAGTGGGAGTGGCTTTGCGGGCCGCATTCTGTGTGTATCAGGCGGGGATGTCACACTGCACTGCATCCAGCGGAGGAAGCGTTTCCATCAGGGACCTAGTATGAGAGCAAGTAGGGAAACGGAGGCTGAGGCTTGTAGGGCCCAGAGGACTGGAAGTTGACCAGTCCTCTGGGGGGTGGGGGGTGACTGCTCCCAGGAAGGGCCCCCTGTGAGCCCTGCGAGGGAGAGAGAAGGGGCGCCAGGGAGCTGGGGCGAGAGCTGCGTCCCACCGGGGCGCTCGGCTTCTGCGAGGGGGTCTGAGTCTCTGGGGACACAGCGGGGGTGGCCCACGGGTCTCGGCCAAAGCTGGAGGCTGGAGAGCAGGCCGGGCACACACGTGCACATGCTCACACACGGGCACAGGACACACCCCTGCCACACCCACAGGCACCATAATAGTGTTTTCTTTGTTCATGAAAACCCTAGTCTGCCCACTGCCCAGCCAGACGTGGCTGTCACAAGCCGCTTCACAGGAGTCACTTGGCCGGGATGTGACACTAGCAAGGCAGAGTGGGGTGTGAGTTCACACCGGAGTCCTGGACCCACTCTGCACGCACACACGCCTGCACACAGACCCCAGGATGCCCGCATACCAGCTCCTCCTGCAGTCAGACCCTGCACCATCACCCTCGCTCCCTGCCCGCTTGGGCACACTTGGGGCCACCCCCTCTCCGGCACATGCGTGACTGTACTCTCATACCTGCACATACATACTCACATGCCCCTGCTGGGCTGGCCGGGCCCAGGAGGAAATTGAGGAAGCCCACCCACGCCACTGACGGCAGTGAAGCCTGTCGAGTGTCCTGCCCGGGCCCAGGCCAGGAGCGTTCTGGAGTGGAGGGCGGCAGATGGGGCTCTTGGTCTTGGGGTGCGGTGTGACCGGGCAGGGCCTGTGCCGAGTGCCCTGCCCACTCGGCTCTGACCGCTCCGTCCACCCCCAGATGGGGCAGGACGGTGGCCACAGTGTCCACACTTGACCTCCGAGCCAAAGACCGAGTGTTCCCTCCCCTAGAGGACAGAGCTGGGGCCGAGCACAGACTGTGAAGCCCCCCAGCTCTGCTGCTGCCCCTCCTCTCCTCAGCCGCTGTTTCCCAAGCAGCTGCGCGTGTCAGGCACTCAGGACACCTCCGAAAACAGTCCTGCTGTCTTTGCAGAGCTTTCGTGTCAGGAGGGGGACAGGCCACAAGCTGGCAGAGAAATTGACTTTTGCTACAGGGCGTCAGGGGGTGGCCAGAACCGGGAAGAAAAGTAAGTCTGGACGCTCGAGAGGGATGGGAGGGCGGCCCAGGAAGTCTCTCTGGAGAGGCTGCCGTTTAATCGGAAACAGGAGGGGAAGGAGACATGAAGAGCATCCCAGCACCCCTGGGGAGAACAGCCAGTGCAGAGGCCCTGTGGTGGAACAGCAAAGAGGTAGGCGCCACATAGGATCCGCCCCATCCCCGAGATCATGCCACAACACGCGTCCTGACTTCCGACCCTTGTGGAAGCTTTGGGCGCAGAGCCAGGGTCCATGTTCCCATCTCACGAGGAGCAAAACAGAGGCCCAGAGATCAGAAGATGCGTTGAGGCCAGACCCAGGACTAGGACTCAGGGCTCCCCCTGACCCAGTGCCCTTTGTGTGCCGTGGAGACACCAGCTTTGCTCACAGATGCACACCTGGGAGAAACCTGGCCCTTGGGCTCCGGCGGAGGCCAACTCATGTGGCCAGGCCCGGCCCAGCCCCTCGGGGCTTCGGGGGCCTGTGCCCAGCCTGGGAATTCAGCAACAAAGGCCCCAGCTAGTCGTGCCTCCTTTCAAAGGCACAGCCAGCTTCCTGTGCCACAGGCGTGAGGGGGAAGCTAATGTCCTTGCCGGAGGGGTGGGGCCGGCGGCTCTTCAGGGCGCCCCTCGGGCCTGTGCCATCTTGGCGAGTAGGCTCGTTGCCCTCTGCAGATGGCCGCTCTGCGGCCCCACCCAGAGTGTCCCGCCTCTGGCCTGGCCCCCACTCCCCTGTGTGTGGCGGGAGGCTTGCGCCCGGCCAGTTGGGGAGGCCCTCCCACCCAGCACCCAGGACGCGATGGTTCCCAGGGAAAGTCACTCTGCGGACAGGGTTTCTCAGCCTCGGTACTTCTGTGTTGTGGGCTGGAGCAGTCTTGGTTGCAGGGGCTGTCCTGTGCTTTGTGGGATGTTGGGTGGCATCTAAATGCCACTAGACGCCAGCACCCCCCTCAGTTCCAACAACCACACATTTCTCCAGATTGCCAGATGTCCCTGTGGGGGGAGGGGCATCCAGTCGCTTTTGGTGAGAACCTCTGCTCCAGAAGCAGCATGTCTGCTAACTGCAGACTGAGAAAGTGCCCGCCGGAGGCTCGTGGCTCTGGTCTCCGTTTCTTGTGGGGTGGGATCAGGTCCCTGGGTCTCCACTCAGCCCCTGGAAGCCAAGCAGTCCTGGGCCACTTGAAGCCTTATCTTTTTTGTGGCACCAGCTCCTACCTGACCTCCTGGACGTCAGCCCTCCTGGACGGTGGCTTCCAGGATCTGTGCACACACCTGAGCATGGGGTCTTCTCTGAGCCTCTCTTTCTTCTTCTAAGGGGGAGTAGAGAGGTAGTGAGACCTCCTCTTTGGATGGAATGTGACCGCTGCTTCGTAAACATTGACGAGTCGTGCCAACAAGGGCCAGACGTGGCCCGAGGTGTGAGCGTGGTGCCGGCGAGGGTGGGGGCTCTGTGCTCTGGGGTCCTGTTCACTCTCCAAGATTGCCGTTCCTGGGCAACTCATCACTGGAGTGGGCCGGGCCTTGAAAAGAGAGGTACGGTCTCTTCCCCGAGATGCTTGTAGTTGGAGGAGACGGTTAGCAAGTAAACATAAGGACACAGGGTCATTCCAGAGGCCAGACCCTCCCCTGGAGAGAATCAGACAGGGTGGTGAGGGAAGGGGCTCGGCGGAGGCCGGACCTGATGACAGCCAAGAGGGGCCGGGAGGGCCCCCTAGACAGGGGACCGTGCGGAGGGCCCCACGGGTGTGCAGCGCGGGCTCGAGGAGGGGAAAGGGCAGGGTGCCTGGGCATCGGGCCATTGGCTTCTCCGAGCACCAGGTGGCCAGCAGAGGCCAGGGCGGGCGGGCTGGGGTCGCCGCCTTTCTCTGGGCGGGGTGGGGGGAGGGGAGTGTGGAGCCGGAGGGGAGAGGTCAAGGTGCGCTGTGGGGAGCGGGCTGCGGCGTGGTCAGAGCAGAGGCCGGGGCGGCCAGGAGGGTGTGGGAGCGAGCCTGGGCCAGGGATCCGCTCCCGCGGTCTGAGCCGCCAGGTCCCGTGGCCACGGAGCCTCCCGCCCCGGTCCCCCTGCCCACCCTCCCTGCTCGCGACAGGAGTCCCCTCCCGGCAGCCAATGGGCGGCTGTCATCACAGTTCCATTTCAGATTTTATCAATGTGTCCCCGTTGCCCCGGCAACGGTGCTGGCGGCCCTGTCAGTCTTTCTCTGCCTGCCTTTCAGAGCTGGCGGGCGCCCACCCCCAGCGCCATGTGGCTGCCTGGTGAGTTTCCCTTCCCACGGCCGGGCCGGGATTCCAACAGACGTAGTTGATCGGGCAAAAGAGGCCCGTGTTAGTCCGTCATCACCCTCTCCCTGCCTGCTCCCCCGGGGTCCTCCAGCTTCAGCCACTCGGGCAGGCTGGTGGACGATGGCCCAGCCCAGGCCGCTCGGCCTCTGGGAACCCCGGCCCGGCTGGAAGAGCAGACCTGAGACCCGCAGTCAGGAGCCCTCGTGTCCAGGCCCTCAGGACAGTGGGCCGGAGGCTCCCCCAGCTCGACAGAGCCTGAGCCGCCCCGGACGCCCCCGGGACCCTGAGGCGAGGCCCCAGCCGCCAGAGACGGCGGCAGCATGAGCCCGCGGTCGCGCCGCCCCGCTGAGCTGCTGGGCTTTTGTGCTGGCTCTTTGTATTGGAGGCGGGCACTGCACGGGCCACGCCGGGCAGGCTGGGCCATGTGAGCGGGGACTGCCGTGGCAGGGCAGGGCGAGCCAGAGCGGCCGGACCTCCAGGCCCCACCAGCCCCTCTCTGTGTCTCTGTGGAGACGCCACCGCCGTCCGGCTAGAAACCACAAGGTGAAAATGCTCAAGTTCAAGGCCTTTTGCCTGGATTACTGGCAGTTCCTGTGCCTGCAGCCCCTGCACGGGGCCTACAAAAGGTAAGTCTGCCCCTGGGAGCGCCTTGGCTCCGAGGGCAGCGGGCTGGCGGAAAGTTCACCGAGCCTGCCTGCCTGCCTGCAGGGCGTCCCCCTGCTGGAGGAGCGCGGGGCGCCACTGCCCTCTCCCTGCAGGCTGAAGCCGGGAGGGTTTCTGCCGAGAAGCAGCCGCCCCGGACTGTTCAGGGAGAGCCCTGTGTGGCGCTGTTCCTGGCTGCTGGGCCCGCCCGGGAGCAGGCTGGAGGCTCCCACCCGGCCCTGCCACGGCCCCGTCTCACTGCGTGGCCTTCGATGACTTGGGTTCCACCGCCTCCGCCCCACGCACAGGCCTGGCGAGGCAGAGTGGGAGACCCCGGTCGGGGTCGGGGCCCAGGGTCCGAGGCCCTGCCCTGGCGGTGTGGCTTGGCACGTCACTTTCCCTCTCTGCCTGTGTCTCCACCCTAGGGACATGTCGTGGGGTTTGGCGGCACGTGGGCACTTCCCTGAGGCGATGCGGGCTACGGGAACCACGGCCCTGGCATCCACACACCCGGCAGTGCCCTCGGAACGTGGGTGTGTTCTGTGCAGCACACACCCGAGTCAAGGAACACCCGTGCCCAGGCCGGCAGGATGCCGCGGAGCCATCGCGGTGGCCACCCAGGGCCTGCGACTTGGGCCTCGGGAGGGAGCAATCCGTCCGTTCTGAGGGACTTGGTGTTTCCTGATTTCACACTCGGTGAAGCTGCGGCATGAGCATGTGCGCCATGCTGGGAAGTGTGGGAGCGTGGCTTTTCCTTCCAGCGGGCTTTCTCCAAGGGGGCAGGCGCAGCGGAAAGGAAGTCCCGCTCTTGGGCGCGTGCCAGGGAAAGTGGCCTGTCCTGCATCTGCTTGGCGCTGGCGCCTCGGAGCGGAGCGCCAGCACCCTGTGGGTCCCAGTGCCGTGCGGCTGCCGAACTGGCACCCCCGAGTGGCTCCTAGAGCCCCATGCAGGCGGCTCTGGGCACCCGGACACCCCTGCAGCGGTTGGCTGTGACGCGTCTGCCGTCACACACTTGGGGGTTCGTCCTCATCTTTGCCACAAAGCAGCTGTAAACCCCTCTGTACAGACGAGCAGATAAGACCAGAGGGCGGACAGCCGCACCAGTGGCCCAAGGCTCCGAACGCAGGTCACCGGAGTTCCGGGACGGGCGCTCTTAAGCGCCTGCACCTTCAGGTCCCGCCGAGGCCGGAGCCCTGGGGTGGTGGGCAGGCGTGAGCAAGGGACTGGGCCTGCCCAGCTCAGCCAGCAGGCACGCATCGTGGTTGGAGCCTTGACAGAGGAGCAGGGCCGCGTGTGGGGGCTTCCTGGAGGAGGTGACAGCAGAGCCAGGCCGTGAAGCATCTGGAGGGGATTGCTGGGCCAAGACAGGGAAGACGGGTGTTGTGGGCAAAAAGAAAGCCCAGAGGCTCTGAAAGGGAAGAGTGTCTCAGGCCAGGGTGAGAGGCCATGGAGCTGGGAGCAGGCACAGTGGCTGGGGTTGAAGACCAGGACTTGGGCTTTTTTTCCCTCAGGGGGAGAGCAAGCCAAGTGTGGAGGCCGGGCCCAGCCTTGGGAGGAACCCACGAGCCGAGTGTGCCCTCCCCACCCCAAGCTGTGGGGGTTCTTATTCATAGCCTGTGCTTTTTTTCTCAAGCCCGATTATGCCCCAAGACAAATGGGATGGAGTCCTTGAAGAGCTCCCAGCCTCCACGGGGAAAAGATCCCATTAACACACCTTGAAAGTTACAGATGGGAGGTAAATAGAGGCAGCACAAAGATACCAGTGGCATGAGGGAGGTCGTACTGGAGAAATCAGGGAAGACTTCCCGCAGGAAGTGGCATCTGAGCTGGGCCTAGATGTGAGAGTAGGATTTTTCCAGAAAAGGAAGGGCAAGTTATGAACAAACATCTGGTGGTAGCACCAAGCCTGGCGTGGATCGGAAACGGTCAGCGGTGAGACTGGACAGGAATGTGGGGCGGGTGCCGATAATGGGGCGCTCACGGAGCCCTGAGCACCAGCTACCTGTGAGGCTGCGCTCTAAGCGCCCATCCGTGCACTTACCCCAGGAAGCGGGGTGGGAACCTCCTGTTTTCCAGGTGAAGACAGGGAGGACAGACAGGTGGCTCGCCCAAAGCCGCACGGCCAGTCAGCCAAGCAGCCGGGATTTGACCGGGGGGCCCAGCTGCCGAGGCCTCATGCTGCCACTGAGGGCTTCTGGCTGACCACCCTGGCACACGAGACGCCGCGACCAGGCGGTCCCCTCTCCGTCAGTTACTGGCCGTGAATTCTGGGGATGTGTCAGCGGGGTGGGTGAGCACTCGGGCTCCGAGACCAGCCCCCACCCCAGCTGGGGCTTAGAGAGGCCCCTCCCCCCAGGGCTCTGAGACTGGGAAGAAGGACTTCAGGCCCACCTCTCATGGCCTGGCGAGGGTTTCCAGGGCAAAGCCGGGAAAGCGCTGGACGTTCTCACCTGGTCGGGGCTCCGCAGGTGGCGTCCTGGCCAGAGGGTCCCCCCGGAGGGCTCTCCGAAAGCCACTGCTTGGCTTGCCGCCTGGTGCTGTGCTCTGTTGTCTGAAGCAGCCATCCAGAACTTAAAAGTATGAACAGGGTATTTTGCAGACAATGCGCAGTTAACCAGTTCTAAACACAGGGTGTGCCAGGCTCCCTCGAAGCTGTTAATTATTCTTCATTAGGGATCTTAAATTAATGTCAAATAATCCTGGTGCTCTGCCAGAGGCCGGGGCTGGGAGGAGCCGACCAGGGAATGAAGCCTTCCGCCTGGAAGACGCAGAGAAGTGTGCGTGGCAGCCCCTTTGCTCCCTGCCTTGGCGGGGGCATCTCAACACGCTCTAGCTCGGGCCCGAGGGCCACGGGGGCGGGGGCGGGGGCAGCAGACTCTCTCCCAGGTCCCCAGAGCCTGACAGACCTCTGGGCACTTTGGCCGGCGGAATCGTCCAGGGATGAGGAAAGCCCGGAGAGCTGCATGCCCGCCGGACGGCCCTGCGGGGCCAGCCCACCCTGCTTCCCCAGAGCTGAGCCGAAACACTGCCCCTTGTTTGCTGTTTGTGTTTCCCATGCACATTTTTATACCTTCGCTAGCACTTAAGACTGTTTGGCATGTTTTGAAACTTTAGGTACACGGCGTCGTAGCCTACAACTTGCTTTTTAAAAATGTTAATTGTGGTAAAATACACACAACATAAAATTCACCAATTTTTAATTTAATTTTATGTTTTTGAGTCAAGTTCTCGATCTGTCGCCCAGGCTGGAGTGCAGTGGCACAGTCACACTTCCTGGCAACCTTGACCTCCTGGGCTCAGGCTGTCCTTCCACCTCAGACTCCCAAGTAGTCACCCTGCCTGACTAATTTCCGTAGAAACAAGGTCTCATTATTTTGCCCAGGCTGGTCTCAAACCCCCAAACTCACATGATCCTCTCGTCTCAGGCTCCCAAAATGCTGGGATTATGGCCACCACACCTGGCCAGAATCCACCATCTTAACCAGTTTTATGGTATAGTTCAGTGGCATTTAGTGCATTCATTTTCTGTGCAATCGTCTCCAGCCTCCACCTACAGAACTGCCACTTTCCAAGCTAAAACTCTGTCCCCATGAAACACAAACCCGCCATTCTCCCCCTCTCAGCACCTGGCAACCAGCATTCCACTTTCCGTCTCCATGAATCTGACTCCTCTGAGGACCTCGTATGCGTGGAACCGGACGGTGCTCTCCCTTTGGTGCCTGGCTTATTTCATTCGGCGCGATGCCCTCAAAGTTCATCCACTCTGTGGCGCGTGTCAGAATTTCCTTCCTTCTTACAGCTGGATAATATTCCACTGTGTGTATAGACCCCATCTTGTTCATCCGTTAACGGACACCTGCGTTGCTTCCGTGTGTTGTTGCTGTGAACGTGTGTGTGCCGGTGTCTCTTCAAGGTGCATCTTGCTTTTCCAGTCAGTATTTTGGCGATAAGCTTCACCCGTGTTGCTGTGTTTAGTTCTCCGTCCTTCCTTTTCACTGGTGTGTAGTGTCCCATGACACAAGTGTGTTCCAGGTTAAAGAACTGTTCTGCTGAGGTGTGTTTAGGTGGCTTCCTGTTTTTTGATGTTACAAACAGGTCTGCAGCCAGCGTTCTCGCCCCGTCCCCTTGGCCTGAGGACAGGCATTTCTGCGGGGTTTGGCTCAGGATGGCACCTGGTATCCCAACTTTCCTGGGCTTAGTGGACTTGCTTTCCAAAGTGGACACCTGTGTAGTGTGCAACCTGATGGTGCGTGAGAGTCCCATGTTTCCCGTTCTTGTTACCCTCGGCTTGAAAAGCCAGATGATACTTTTATTTTTTGAGTTGGAGTCTCACTCCGTCACCCAGGCTGGAGGGCCATGGCACACTCACGGCCACCCCAGTGTCGACCTGCTGGGCTCTGGCAATCCTTCTGCCTCAGCCTTCCAAGTAGCCGGAACTACAGGCATGCGCTATCATGCCTAGCTAATTTTTTTTTTTTTTAATTTGTTGTAGAGACTAGGTTTCGCCAAGTTGCCCGGGCTGGTCTCGAACCTGTGGGCTCAGGAAATCCACTCGCCTCGGCCTCCCAAAGTGCTGGGATGGCAGCTGAGCCACCAAGCCCGGCCTGGATGATACTTTTACCATAAAAGGAGAGAAAATGAGGGATTCAGAGAGGAGAGAGTGTGACTGGTGTCAGTTGCACCTGCAGCTCGACCGACCCCGGGCATCTGGGGGTGGCGGGCGAGACGTGTGTGTGCTGCCCCTCAGCCTGTGTCACTCCAGGGCCTCTACAGCCAGGAGATCTCAGGGGGCTTGTAGCTCTGCCTACACGCTGCCCTGGCAGCCTCGCCTCTGAACACGCCACACACGCCGTTGTCCGGTCTTAGACGCGGGACCCCTTCCAACCACACGGGTTGTCAGCTGATTTCCTGATGGCAGGCTTCACAGACTGCCTCAGCCAGAGATAACGAGGCCGGGCGTGTCGACAGCAGTGTGAGGACACCTGTTTGGGGAAGAGCCCCTTACCTGCTGGAACAGGGAGTGAGCGGGTCGGGATTCCGGGATTCCAAGCACACGGCGGGGGAGGCTGGCCTGAGGGCAAAGGCAAGGGCTGGTGCACCCCGGGTGTGATGCCCGGCTCGGGTGTGATGCCCGGCTCGTCTCCCAGCAGGGGAAGGCCGGTCCAGCAGCAGCTCGGCAGCGGCACCCTGGGCGGCTCTGAAGTGGGTAGGATGCTGTCTCCACTCGTCCTCACCGCAGTCTTGTGAAAGGGGTGCTGCTGCTGTTTCCATCTTTTTTTTTGGAGTTGGAGTCTCACTCCATCGCCCAGGCTGGAGGGCCATGGCACACTCCCAGCCACCGCAGCCTCGACCCGCTGGGCTCCGGCAATCCTTCTGCCTCAGCCTTCCAAGTAGCCGGGATGACAGGCGCGTGCTACCACGCCCAGCTAATTTTTTAAAAAAATTCATTGTAGAGGCCAGGAAAGTAAAACGGCATGCCTCAGGTTGCAGAAAGGGAATGCAGTTGGTCAGCCCAGGCGACGGACGCCACTATGCTGCCCAGCCTCGTGTGTACTCCACGCTGGCTGGTGGGCGCTTCCTGATGCCGGGTGATGGTCCCAGCTGCTGTGATGTCGCAGGTCACCCCCAAAGGAGTGGTTCCAGGCAATGACATTTATTTTTCCCATGGGACTGAATTTGGGCAGAGCTCAAATGGCTGAGACTCAATGTCAGCTGAGGGTTTTTTTTTTTTTTTTTTTTTTTTGAGTTGTAGGCTCACTCCGTCGCCCAGACTGGAGTGCAGTGGCCGCTCCCGGCCCCCGCAGCCTCGGCCTGCCGGGCTCCGGCGATCCTTCCGCCTCAGCCTTCCTAGTAGCTGGAACTACAGGCACGCCTCACCACATCCGGCTTATTTTTTGATTTATTGTAGAGACGAGGTCTTGCTATGTTTCCCACGCGGGTCTTGAACTCCTGGGCTCAGGCAGCCCCTTCGTCTCCACCTCCCAAGTGTTGGGATTGCAGGTGTGAGCCACTGCCTCTGGCGGCTGGGGATTTCTGAATCCTGGGGCTGCGTTCCGAGAAAGCCTCCCCCACCCACGCACCCACTCACCCTCTCCCCGAGCAGTTGCTAGGCCTCCCTTGCAGCATGGGCTGGGTCCCACAGCGAGTGCGCCAAGAGAAGGGGCTGGTGGAAACCACCAACTTTTATGACCAGGGCTCAGAAGCCACACAGCATTGCTTTCTTCCCTGGGGCTGTCTCGGAGTCCTGCACAGGCCCACGGGGAGGGACCTAGGCTCCACCCCGGCCACGTCTTGGCAGAGCTGTGGGGCCAGAGGCCAAGGGCGCTCGTTTTTGGAAATGGTGCCTGTCATGGCGACCACAGCCCTCACTTCTCTCTCTGGCCCCCAGTGTCCTGAGCTGCAACAGGGTTAGGGAGGGCGCCTAACAGGGGAGGGCTGGGTGCCTAACTGGGACATGGTGGCCCTCAGTAGATGGTGGGTTTTCTTTTTATTACTGACCTAAGTTTAAAGTGTGTGATTATTCAGGAGAGGACACACGCATTTCAGCTGGGAAAGCTGGAAGGGTTCTCAGAGTTGCAGAGCAGAGACGGGCTCGAGGGGGGGTGCATTGCCAGGCCCACACGGGGCAGGCCACATTACTGGCCAAGAGTCTGGGAGGGGACATGGGGGGTGGTGAGCATCACGTCCCTGAGGTCACCCAGGCCAGCCAGAGCAGAGGGAGTTCGCTGAGCTGTTCTGGGGGGTTCAGAGAGTCCGCAGGGTTCCAGGGAGGTGGCTGAAATGCAGGGCAGCCAAAGTGCCCCCTTAAGCGCTCCAGGGGCAGGCTCACAGCCGTGCGAACAAGACCCACCCCAGAGCCCACAGCCGTGCACCCCACCAGGGCCGGAAGTTTCTAGAAGACAGCTTGGCCAGTGGAGCGTGGTTCACGTCCCACCCAGGGGCAGTGTGCGACAGGAGGAGGAGGAAGTGTCTCCAGCCCCCAGCGCCAGGTTGTGTGGGTGGGGCCCGTCCCTGGGGCACCAGGGGGCCGTCGCGAAAGGGTGTGTGTGCCGGCAGCTCCTTGCGTTGCCCTGTGTCCCCTGGGGTGAGCCCTCCCTCGGGCCCTGTGGTAGACCCCCCAGAGGGTCGGGAGATCGGATGGGCAGGAGCCTTGAGGAGGGCGTCTTCCGCAGAACAGGGGCAGTGAAGGACAACCAGCAGGTCGAGGCTGCGGTGGCTGGGAGCGTGCCCCTGCACTCCAGCCTGGGCGACAGAGTGAGACTCCAACTCAAAAAAAAAAAAAACAAAAAACCAAGCCCCCGGGGCCCAGCCAGCCCCAGTTAGAGAGGAACTGATCGCCTCCTGCGGACCGAGGCTGCCTGGCCTCCGTCCGCGTCCTCGCGGGCCGCAGCCAGGGCGTGTCAAAAGCAAGCACTCCGGTGTGAGTGGACTCCAGGCCTCCCCGCCTCCCCGGGCTTCTGTGCCGGCGAGATCCCATGTGGCAAGAGGGACAGGCCGATGGGTGTCAAGTTCGTGGTGGTTTGAAGCAGGGGAGCGTCCTTGCTGGGTCCCGACCCAGCTCTGGTCTCACCGATCGTCACCGCTGACCCGTGGCCGTTGCCGGCCTGACCCCGGGAGGCACGCTGGCCACGTGGCCCTTTTGCTCCCAGGCACCTCTCGGCGGCCCTCGGCTGGAACCGGCTGCCTGCCTGGGGAAGGAAGTTCGTGCCGGCCAACTCAGCGGGGGAACGTTCTGGCCCGAGTGCTTGCAGCTTAGCCCCTTCTCCCGGCAGGGCCTGTCACGGCCTGGGGCGTGTCTCCCCCAAATTCACGTGTCACGGTTGTGACCCCCAGTACCTTAGAATGGGACCTTATTTGGAAGTAGGGTCTCGAAAGAGGTGACCAAGGAGAAACAAGGAGACTAGGGTGGACCCGAATCCCATCTGGCCGGCGTCCTGATTAGAATGGGAAGTTGGAGCACAGACACACACAGAAGGAGCACCAGGGGCGACAATTCATTGTATGTGTCCTCCTGACTGGACCACGGGGTGCCCAGATGCTTGGTCAGACATGATTCCGGGCGTTTCTGTGAGGGCGTTTCTGGACAAAAGTAACATTTAAGCCAGTGGACTGAGTGAACCGGACTGCCCTCCCTGATGTGGGTGGGCCTCATCTGATCAGTTGACAGCCTGAGCAGAACAGGCTCCATGGGGAGACTCTTCCTGCCTGGCTGCCTGCCGGCCGGGGCATTGGTGTTTTCCTGCCGCTGGACTCAAGTGAAGCGTGGGCTCTTCTTGGGCCTCTAGCCTGCTGGCATTTGGGCCGGAAGAACTAAATCGTCTGTTCTCCCAGGTCTCCTCGAGACCTGACGGCCTCCGCCATCACCTGAGCCCATTCGTTCTGTGCACACGTGTGTCCTGCTGGCTGTTTCTCTGGAGACCCCAACCCGTATGCCTGTGAAGACGCAGGGAGAAGACGGCCTTGTGCAGGCCAAGCAGGGAGGCCTTGGAAGAAGCCAGCCCTGCCAGCGCCTTGGTCTTGACCTTGCAGCCTCCAGAGCTGGGAGGAAACAGGCCCCCAGCCTGTGGAGCCTCGTGACGGCCACCCCAGCAAACCCAGATGGGGCTCGCTGGCTCCGTCCGTGAAGGGGTGCAGAGACCCATCCTCAGGCTCATTGTGGGGCTGTTCGTCCCGCGCACCTGGCGAGCTCGTGTGTCTGGGGTTGGGGGTGGGGGTGGGGAACAGGGGAGACAAGGACGGCATTCACCTCGGGCCCAGAACTTAGGGGGTGCCGGTGTCAAAACGCCCACTCTGAAGCCAGCGCGGCCTGCCGTGGGTCGCGGAAGCGTGCGGTGGGCGTGGTCCCTTCCAGAGGGGCCGCAGTCTCTGGGCTGGGGCCATCCCACGCCCTGCCGGGCCAGTGTCCGAGCTTGACGAGGACGCGTGAACGGATCCGCCTTTCTGTGTAACCCTTTTTTACACTGTACAGCTTTGCTGGCCTTTTCCACTTGGCTCAAGTTGGGGCAGTGGTCTGAGGCGTGTGTGAGGGGGCCTGCCTCGCCTCGGGCTCCAGGCTCCACGCTGCCGGCCCCAAGTCGGAGGGTCATGGCCACCGGGGTCCCCCTGACACCCCACGCAGTCCGCTCCCCGAGGGCCGCAGGCGTCCCCCGGGAAGGCCATCCTGGGGATGTGCCACCCGCGTGTGGGCACGAGAGGCCTGAGAGGCAGGGGCGTCACTCCGTGGAGGACGTGGTTAGGCGCGCCAGCAGCCCTGGGCGAGATCCGAGGGTCAGACGGCCGTGCTGAGTGAACGCCAGAGCCCTGATAGTGAACAGTGGTGTGGTTATGGCAGAGGATGTCGTGTTTGGGAAGGACACACCGGGGGAGGGGAGCTTGCTCTCAGGTTCGGGGAACAAGGGCGTGCGCGTGCACCTGTGCCTGGGTGTAGGGAAGGAGGACGGGACCCGGCGGGCAGGAGGCAGCACTGGCCAGCGGGGGGTCTGGGTGGACAGACGGGGCCTCTTTGTGCCTGTCCTGCAACTTTTCTGTGAGGCTCAGTCGCTCAAAAGGGTCCGAGAGAGCCAGGAGTCGCAGAGGGCCGGCTGCACACGCCCACGGAGCCCTCTGCCCCTCCCCGCATCATCCTCAGGACTCAGTGCCCGCACCACCTCCTCAGAGGGGCCCTCCTGGCCACCTTGCCCACCCCCCCACTCAGTCTTGTTTCCGTGGGAATCATCTCGTTCCCTTGCCCGGCGTTGCTGTCCTCTGTTGCCTGCCTGCAGGGGTCAGCCCCTCTGTCTCCGTCACCCCGATCCTCCCTGCCCTCCCCCACCTGCCCGTGCACAGTGGGTTCTCGACAAGCATCTGTGAGCCAGGGGAACGTTAGGTGGTCACCAGCCTAGAGGTCCTACCCTGGAGTCTCGTCCGTGTGAGCTGGGGAGACCCCGCCCTGCCGTGGGCCTCCGTTTCTTCTACGTGTCCAGCCCTGAGGCTTCTGGGTTGCGGGGTGCGGAAAGCCGGAGCGGCTGCCGAGGCCGAGTGCCCCGGCCCTGCCCTCCCCCTGTCCCCGGGCAGGGGCGAGCGGGAGGCTGAGTCTGTCTGGGAGGCTGAGTCTGTCGGCTGGGGTGGATCCGCCCCGCCCCGGCCCGTCACCATCCTGACAGAGGAGCAGAGGAGGGGAGAGACTGTCGGGCTCCCTCCGCGGCCAGGGCTCCCTGAAGGCGGGGCATGGCACATGGAGTGCCGGGCTTCTCTCCTGGGGCTTCTTTGTAACAGAAGCGGGGCAGGTTTTCTGGTCCAGCACCTTTGGCAGGAAACAGTATCTGCGTGAAATTCAGTAACATTGTCTTGTTTTCATGGTAACCTTCTACTTACAGCAAATGATACTAGTTTTCCATTTAGGGGAGTGTATAAAGTTTCCTTTGCAAATGAATGTGTTCGTGGTGAAAGCCAGTCCACCTATTATTCTGTGCGTTGCTTTTAACTTTTTTTTCCCTTTTTTTTTTTTTTTTGAGTTGGAGTCTTACTCCGTCACCCAGGCTGGAGTGCAGTGGCCCGCTCACAGCCACTGCAGCCGCGAACTGCTGGGCTCTGGCAATGGTTCTGCCTTAGCCTTCCAAGTAGCCAGAACTACAGGCACATGCTACCACGCCCAGCTAATTTTTTAAAAAAATTATTGTAGAGATGAGGTCTTGCCAAGGTGCCCAGGCTGTTCTTGAACCCGTGGGCTCAGGCAATCCCCTCGCCTCGGCCTCCCAAAGTGCTGGGATGACAGGCTTGAGCCACTGCATCCGGTCTTAACTTTTTCTTGCAGCAAGTGTGACACATCTGTAAGCGGAGATGGCTGCTTGGGAGGGGGGCTCAGAGTTCCCTGTGAGTCCCCAGCCCGCTCTGCACCGCTTTGCCCCTGGCATTGATTGTCTTCCACCCACACCACGCCGTTTTCATGTGGAGCCCTCCCAAGTGGTCTCCAACAAGGTCTCATGGCCGTTGGGTTTCTTCATATCAGGATCCTAACAAGATGCACACCCTGCAGGTGTCTCTCAAGTATCCTTCTGCTGAGAGGGTCCCCTTCCTTCTCATCCATGCCCTGTGTTTGTCGGAGAAACAGGGCCTTGTACCTGGGACACGTCCCACATCCGGGGTCGGGTGGTTGGCCTCCCCTGGGTGGCATTTGGCTTGTTCCTCTGTCTCCTGTGGTTCCCACTAACTGGGAGTAAGATCAGGAAGCTGGATTAGGCGCGGGTTGCCGGAGTCCAGCTGCAGCCGGGTTCAGGGTACCCCACAGCTGGAGACAGCATTGATGACTGGGGGGAAGAAGAACGAGAGAGAAAGAGAGAGAGGGAGAGAGAAAGAGACTGAACTCCGGTCTGGCGCGGAAGCGTTGTGTGTCTTCTTGGGAATCACAACGGGCCTTTTATACACAAAGTCAGATGTGGGAGGGGCGTCCCCCACATCTGGGGAAACCTTAATCCACGAAAACTTAATCAATGACTGCCTTTAAACCCTTGTCATATGATAATCTTAAAATCCCAAACAAAGGATGACCTAATCCGTGACTGACATATTCTATAAACCTTTTTCATCCTAAGCTGATTGATTGATGCCAAGTTAAACAATTCTATAGAAGCTGAAGTATCTACTTGACAAACGAAAGTGGCCCATCCCAGAATGTCTGGAATGTGGCCCAGTCCAAAGTGCACAGTGGGCTACCTGCAAGTGACCCAGCCGCATTCTTTCAACAAAATGGCTGTCTTCTAAAACTGTATTCTACCATTTACACCTTCAATAAATCCTAAGATCATGGCCCAGAAGCCTGTGACCAATACTCAGGCTCTTAGGTGTGACACGAGTTTGAATTATAAGTTGTGTGAAAGCCAAAACTGCAGTTTGCGGAAGAATGGGAGCAATGAGCTTCTAAAGTTAGCTTGTGCTCGTCCTGATCTCCGAGTTTCTATGTTTTGAGCTCACGGGAGCTTAATCTGCTTAGTGCTGAGTAGAAAGGGGGAGGAAATGGGGTCGATAGCTCCCAAACGCATCCTAGTGGTCTCGGGGTCAACGGCCCTTCCTGATCCCTAATGCTCAGTGGGCCTCCTGGCTGGCTCCCAACAGTGGGTCCAATTAAACAATTCTATAGAAGCTGAAGTATCTACTTGACAAACGAAAGTGGCCCATCCCAGAATGTCTGGAATGTGGCCCAGTCCAAAGTGCACAGTGGGCTACCTGCAAGTGACCCAGCCGCATTCTTTCAACAAAATGGCTGTCTTCTAAAACTGTATTCTACCATTTACACCTTCAATAAATCCTAAGATCATGACCTAAGATCAAATACCAGAATGGTCCACAAGAGGCTGCATCCTAAAGGTGGGTGAGGGTGAGTTGAGAACGGTCTGTGAACGGCTCAAAGCAATGGCGACGATTCAGGCTGCAGGTGGCCTGGCTGGGCCCGGGGTGGGAAACAGCCCGGCGATGGTGGTTGACGGAGAAAGAGGCGGGGAGGCTGGTGAGGAGGCAAAGCCTGGCCAAGGGAGCTGCAGTGCCTACGAGTCCTCTTGGAAGGGGACTGTTGGACGTGTGTGGGTACGCACACACAGACACACACGTGCAGTCGTGGGAAGGTGCGATCTGGGGCCCTTGAGCCAGAGTGGGCCCCAGGGAGTGGGGATCCAGGGCCAGAAAACTCACGCCTTTCAGCACTTGATGGGGGCCGAAGGGAGCAGCTTTTCTCCTTTGCCCGAGAGGGAGCAAGGGAAGAGGCACAACCCGCAACAAAAGGGATTTAGGTTAGACATCGAGAAGGACTTCCACACAAGGTGAGCAAAGCCACGGTGCATGGCAGTTCCAGCCTGGGCTTTAGAGCAAAATGGCTTCAGTTCGGCTCCCAGCTCTGCCATTTGCTCTTTGTAACCCAGGACAGGTGCCTTGGTTTCCTGGCCCTGTAGACAAGATAGTGATGGTGCCTGGGGCGTGGGTGGGCCCAGGCGTGAGATGCGCCGTCACCCGTAGCATGCTGGCTGCAGGACACACCCAGGAACCGTGAGACTCGCCACCATCATTCGCGGACCAGGAACCACCCGCCCCACCTGGGCAGTGCAGACCACGGCGGAGAGGGCGTCACCGGGCATCCCCGGCCCCCCGTCTCGCCTTATGGAGGGTGTCCGCGTGGCGTCAGCGCCTTCCATCTGCTTGACTGCTTCGACCCCCGGCAGTGGGTTGTGTCTCTCCATTTTGTGGATGAAGACCCGTGAGGGGCAGTTCGTGAGGACCCCTTGGCCCCTGGAGGGGATGCGGGTGTCTGAGTTGGGACCCTGGCCCAGAGCCCCGGTCTGCGGCGTCCCTGCTGTGTGGCCTTGGGCGAGTCGCTTCACGGCTCTGAGCTTCCACACGAACCCTGAACGTCCCAGTACTGTCTGCTCGCCCCGTGGCTGAAACAGAAGATGCCAGCAGAGAGAACCCAGGGAGGTCAAGTGAGGAAGTTGTTCGTTCATTCAGCCAGCAGGTATTCACTCATTAACTCCTCCTCTGGGCCAAATCCTATGCTGGGGGCATGAACAACCGGTGGCCCCATTTGCACCCTCAAGTATCTCCTGGTCTGGTGTTTCCAGCCCTACGGAGCTGCAAGGGCCACAGGCCTCGCTGGAGCTGAAGCAATCACGGACCACTTCCTGGGGGAGGCGGCAGCTCATCAAGTCTTGACAGTGAGAAGGAGCAGAGTGTACAAGAAGTGACCTGTGGGCCAGATGCTCACAGATGTGCTTATTTGAATGGAGTGAGAGCAACCTGTAACTTTGAATTCATTGCAAACATCTAAAAATCAAGTGCATTTACGTAAGAAATCTGGATTTCTGACACCTGGAAAGCAGGGTGCTCCTTCCTCACGGCAGCCGTCCGCCGGGCCGAGCAGCAGTTGCTCCCGTTCGCCTGGGCAGAGTTCCCACCACTGTGGACGCCCGGCCATGCCCTCGACCTCCGCGCCAGCCGTCCCCTCGGCCCTGCTGCCCCCTGGAGATGGAGCCTCCGTCCTTCCAGCGTCCCGTCTGCCCCTCTCGTCCTCTCACCCCCTTGCCCGGCGTATCAGGACTGTCTCCTCGCTCTGCTTTGAGAACGCCCCCCGGCCCTGGCGCTCCCTGTGGCGGACGCGGGGGTGCTCTTCTCTCCTTCCCCAGAGCCACCCTGGAGTCAGTGTCCCGCCCCTGCCTGTCCCGGGGCCGTTCGTGGCCGTCGCCGGCCTGGGACAAGATGGCGGCACGCAGGATGGCCTGCGGCCAGGGGCGGGAGCCCGCCTCTGCCCTCCGTGATCCTGGGCCCCTCCTTTCCACGAGGAAGACGGGGGCCTCGTGGCACCCTCTCCTGGCCAGGCTGGGGCCGTGCGAGACGCAGCTGGCGAGGGGTTTTGCAGCTCCGGCTTGGCGTGGGCGTCGCGCGCCTGCCCGCCCGGCCCTGCTCTGGACACCACAGGCAGAGTGCACATGTGAACAACGGGCAGTTTCTTTTGGATTGGAGTCAGAAGGGCGGCGCGGGGGTCTAGGTGTCGTCCCGGGCATCAGACCTCAGCGCCTGACCCTGCTTGTTCGTCTGCGTTTCCCAGGGGGGCAGAGATGACTGCTGCCTCTCAGGGAACCGTGGAGCTGATTCAGCTCGTGTGTGCAGAGAACCAAGTTCCACAGATCGCTCCCCGCCCCCAGGCCCCCAGAGCCTCGAGGGGGAGACATACTCGCAGACCCCTCGCCCGCAGGGTGGCGGCAGGCCAGGCTCCAGGACCGAGGTGCGGGGCGGGACGGCATGGACTCCTGGGGAGGCTGGCAGCTGGGAAGCGTGTCACCCACAGAAACGGCCTGGTTCTCCGTCTTCCTCGTGGCACAGTCCACGTCAGAAACCGTGTTTGCTTGCTTCCTGGGTCCTGGCTGTTTCTCCCGCCAGAAGGCCTGCCCGCTCGGCCCCACAGGGCTCACCAAGTCCTCAAGTGACACCCGGCACAGAGTTAGGCAATCAGCGCTGACTGGATGCAGGAACCAGCAAGTGAACAGTTGGCTTCCTGGAGGAGGTGGCCTTGGAGTTGAGCCCTGAAGGGGGGCTCATTGGGTCCTGCCAGGAAACGGCGTCCCTACACAAGCTTCCTGGCGTTGCTGACTGTGCGGGGCGGAGTGGGCCTGCAGAAGGTGTGCTGCCTGGGCTGGCAGCCGTGGGGAGCCCTGGCCAGCCGGGCCGGAGGGTGGGTGAGAGAGTGGTCCCCTGGGCCCAGGGAGAGCAAGGGCTGCGTGCAGAGGGCCGGTTGGCAGGACTGTGGCTGCAGAGGGACCCCAGGAGAGGAGGGACCGAGGCGGCGACGGCCCTGGACGCCGCTTCCTCCGCCTCCCGCCAGGGCCTCCAGCCGGCCACCCAGGAGGACCTAGGGAGTGCGTGCCTGGGGGCCGCAGTCCCGGCCTGAGTGGTGGGGGGTGCGGACGGTCACCGGCGCCATGTGTGGGATTCCTGGCCCCGGTGGGCAGGCCTGGAGACCAGGTGGGTGGGGTGGGGGCTGGAGGGGCGTTCGCGGGCCTGTCCGGAAGCCCAGGGCAGACGCAAGGGCCTTGCCCACCTGTGCGTGGGGGTCGGCCGTGGGGAGGGTGGACGGCAGACCGCCGGGCCGGCCGCCAGAGACCCAGCCCGCGAGGGGGCACCTCGCACCCCCCCCAGTCCTCCAGGAGGGAGTTGAGCTGTGCCCGTTCTGTGGAGGGGGCAGAGCAACGTGGAGCAGAGGCCAAAGCCGGAAGGCCACGGCCCCGAGCCCAGACGCCCCGCCAGGACTTGGTCGGGCGAGCAGAGGGACAAGGCTAGCGAGGCCCGGAGGCGGGGCGGAGGTTCCGAGCTCGGGCCTCCTGCAGCCCTGCCCTGCCCTTGAAGGCCAAGCGCAGGGTGGCGGCGCCTCTCCCAGGCAGCAGACCTCTCCCTTTCCCTGCCGGGGCAGCGGGGCCTTCATCTAGAGGGCCGTGCGAGCCACCGGGCTGAGGGTGGAGGGCCGGCCGGCTCCCGCAGAGCCGGCTTGGGCCCTGTGGCTGGGAGGACGACGGCTGAGAGTGTGAACAGCCCCGGGCAGCCTGCTCTCCTCCCCTGCTGCTGGCTGTGACTCCTGGCGGCCTGCGGGGAGAGGCAGCCGGCCCGGAGCCCCCAGCGCACGCCCAGCAGTGCCAGGACCTCTTGAGTGACAGCTGATGTGTGTTGAGCGTTCTCTGTGTTTCAGAAGCTGCCTCCGGCTCTCTGCAGACTTGCTCGCCCTGTCCTGCCGACGGTGGCCCTGCGGGGCCAAGTCTCGTAGCCCAGATCGAGGCCCGCACGGGGCCAGAGCGGTCAGAGATGAGGAGGAAGGCTGCCGCTGTGGCCTGGGCAAGACGGCAGGCGTGGGGAGGCTTTCAGGAGACCCGCGGCCCTCGGAGCCTCAGTGTGCCCGTCCGTAAGATGGGGCTGGCGCTGCCCACCTCAGGGCTGTCGAGAGGCCCTCTCCCGGGGCGGCCTCTGGCCTGGCTCGGCATGGCGGTGCGGGCAGGGGGCATTGGCAGCGGGCTGTCAGGCTGGACAGGTGGGGTGGGGGGTGCCAGGGCCTCCACAGAGCAGGTGGTCGTGGGCCCCTCCACGGAGGAGTGTGTGGGCGGTGACTGTGGGTCGGCCTTTTCTGGCAGGGAGCCGCCGTGCTCCTCTGTGCCTCGGACTCAGACTGGCCATCCCCGAGGCTTTCCCATCCAAGCCAAGGCGTCAGCCTTCTGAGACCCAGGTGATGCCCCGTGGGAGCTTGGAAAGGTCACACCTGCCGCAGTGCCTCGGTTTCCCTATCTGCACAGTGGGGGAAGCAGGCCTTCACACAGTTCTGTTGGAAAGCGGGTGAGCCCAGGTGGCTGCAGCCGTGAGGAGGAACAGAGAAGTGAGACCCAGGACCTCCGGGGGTTTAGGTGACAGGGATCCCTACGGGGGTCCTGACCTGAAAACGACGCCCTCTCTCTGAGATCGCCTCCAGGGCCAAAGGCGCCCCTCGAGGCCATTCGCCCATCCCACCTGGGACCTGGCATGGCGTAGGTGTGCGACGTGCAGCTGGTACCCCTTCCGGCAGGCGATGAGCATTCCGGGGGTTGGGCCAGTTCCCAGTGGCTGCACAGAGCCTGGGGCTCTTGGGCCCAGGAGACACGAGGAAGGGAGCAGCACGGGCCACCCGGGCGGGACCAGGGTGTGGGGCAGAAGGCACTGGACGGGCCGGGGCCGTGACAGGCCCACGATGGAAACTGGGGACCAGGGGAGAGGTCCAGGGCTGCGGGGAGGCTGGGAGGAGGGCTGAGGCCGGTGCTTCAGGAGGAGAGAGTGGTGGCCACGGTCACGTGGTCTCGTCATCCATGGGCCTGTGGGGACGAGGGGCCGGGCCGGGCCAGAGGGGAGAGAGTGAGGTGATGGATGGGCGGACGGGTGGGTGGAGGGGTGGACAGACAGATGGGTGGATGGGCAGGTGAACGGATGGGTGGGTGCACAAATGGACGGGTGGACGGAAGGAAGGAGATGTGTGCGGACGTGTGATTAGGTGAGTGAGTCTGTGGGTGGTAGCTGGGCGGGTGGATGTGTGGATACAGGGGTGCCTGGGTAAAGGTGTGTAAGCAGAGGCTGCCTCCACCCACGAAGTTCTTGAGAAAGGATCCCCTGCTGGGGCAGGACAGGCCAGATGAGCCTTGGAGTGGAGGCCTCCCTCTGGGTGGCACGAGAAAGCCAGGCTGGTATGAAAGGTGACAGGGAAGCCGTGTCCAAGAGAAGGTTCTTCGCAGGTCAGTTGGGTCCCATGATGGAATGGGGGGGCCTTGAAAGGTGGTGAGCTTCCCGTCCCTGGGGGTGTTCAAGCAGAGACTGGACAGCCACTCCCTCAGCGTGCTGTGGGGTCGCCCCTGTGGCAGGTGCGGGTCCACTGTGGTGGCTTGTGAAGCCTCCTATGATTACAAGGAGAGGAAACCGGGTCCCCGAGTCCCCCAGGGAGCCCGTAGCCTTGTAGAAACCCACCTTACTTTCAGATAAACAGCCCTTCCCGGCTTGGGGGACAGGCAAGCCTGCAGCTGCTAATCTCGGGTGTGGGAATCGGGCTGGAGTCCGAGATGTGTGTCCCGTCCTGCGCAGGCCGGGGTGGGGGCCGGGGGACAGAGCGAGGCTTTGTCCTCGAGACACGGCTCAGACAGCCTCTGCGGGGCCTGGCCCCACCTCCTCGGCTGTTCTGTGGGCAGGTGTCAGCCCTCTCTGAGCCTCAGGTTCTTTGCGGGTGGAGTGGAGGCCCTGCTCCCCCCTAGACAGGACCGCACGTGGTGTCCACAGCCCCGCAGGGTGCCCCGCTCAGCCCCACCTGCCCTCCTGGGGGACTTTCTGGGGGCGGCAGTGGGGAGAAGGAGAGGCTGTGAGCCTTGACCTTGGTCTGTGAGTCATCGTCCCTGGGGACTCTGCCTGGGAAGCCCCAGCAGCCGGCGCTGGGCTGGGCCTGGGAGCAGCTGGCGGGAGCAGGGTGGGGGCGCCAGCGGCGGCCTCAGCCTGGAAATGCCCGGGCTCCGCCAGGGCGCAGCCCCCGAGGCCCTTCAGCCCACCCCCGCCACATCCCCACACATGGGGCTGGCAGACACCCTGACTCCAGCCCTGCCTGCAGAGCCCGACTGCCCAGGCTCAGATCCCACGTCCTCCGCTTCCTAGGTCTGTGACCTGGGGTCAGTGACTTCCCCCGCCTGCCTTGGTTTCCTCACATGTCAAATAAAGCTAATCATAAAATCCACCTCTTTTTTTTTTGAGCTGGGGTCTCACTCCGTTGCCCAGACTGGAGTGCAGTGGCACGCTCACAGCCACCTCAGCCTCAGCCTGCTGGGCTCCGGCGAGCCTTCCGCCTCAGCCTTCCGAGTAGCTGGAACTACAGGCACGTGTTGCCACGCCCGGCTAATGTTTGATTTATTGTGGAGATGAGGTCTTGCCAAGTTGCCTGGGCTGGTCTTGAACCCATGGGCTCAGGCAATCCCCTCGCCTTGGCCTCCCAAAGTGCTGAGATGACAGGCTGAGGCACCGAGCCCAGCTGTAAAACCCACTTCTTAAGGGCAGCGGGAGTGTCGGTTGGGTTAGTTCTAGGCCTGTGGAGAGCACAGGCCGGTGCCCAGACCTCCGTGAGCCCACACTGGCCAGGTGACACGCGGGCCAGAGAGGGGGCAGCCATACCCAGCACCACACGGCAAAGAAGTGGCCCGTTCAGCCCTGGAAACTGCTCTCCCCCGCCGGCTGGAGACCTTGGGGCCGGCCAGCCACCCAAGGAGCGCCTGGTTTTGTCTTTATTTCGCCTTTCGTCTGCCCAGAGCCAAGCAGGCAGAGCGGCCCTCTCTCACCCTGGCCCCGGCCAGCACGTCGGGTGGGCCGGGCTGCGGGCTGCAGGGCGGGTGTTGGGTTGAGGCCTCTGGGGAGACGGGAGGATGTGGCCCGCCCTCGCCACCGCCTCCCTCCCTCCCGCCCTCCCTCGAAGCCTCTGCCGTCCCAGGCCAGCCCCTGGGCTCCTGGCAGCCGCACTCCCCTCACCGGGTAGACGCCCCTCACCGCTCCGCCCCGTGACTCACTGCTCCCCTGGCCCGCAGCCACCACCGTCTCCTGGCAGGAGGAGGGCGCAAGGTTGTGCAGAAGCCCCGGGGGCTGGTGTGTGAGGCCGCTCGGCCGGGAGGGGCGGGCGCCGGCCGGGACAGCACAGAGGCTGGCCGGGGACAGCAGGGCCGGTGGCTCAGACCTGCTGTGGCCCTCTCCCGGGCCCGGGACCGTTTCTCTCTCCTTCCCGCCGTGAAGAGGGAAATGGCCTGAGAGCCTCGGAGAGAGCTGCCCCGGGCTGGGAGGAGACCCAGGACAGAGGGTGGCGGCCGGGGGCCCCGTGGCCACGCGCTGCCCCGAGCCAGGCATGAAGGGTGATGGCAGCGCCGTGTGGAGCCTGATGTGGAAGTACTGCATCTCCGTGAGGACCCTCAGGTACCTGGGACGCGCGCCTGGGGCTCTGCCCCGCTCTTGCCTGGCGGGCGGGGGAGCACCGGGCCGGGCGGCATGCGTGGCAGTGCCAGGGTCCAGGCGGGAGTGGGGTGGTGTTGGGAAAGACGGCGGCCTCTCGTGGGGGGAGGGATGGAATGATGTTCAGGCGTGTGTGGTGGTTGGCCTGGGCCAGCGCCCGTCTAGGGGGGCGGACACACCAGGGCAGGCGCAGGGTGCACGGGGACTGGCGTTTGTTGGACATGGCATGCTGAGCCCCGCCGTGTGGCTTTGGCCCTGCCCTCAGCCTCTCTGAGCCTGTGGCCTTGGGTGGAAATGGGGCTCGCGTGCGTTCCACTCCGCGTGAAATGCAGCCTGGCCTCAGCACCTGGCTGCCCAGGTTCAGCACCGGCTTGGGCATTCTTGGTGGCGCGGAGTGGCGTCGCTTCTCTGGCCGAAGTCCGCCATCTGCAGGTCCCTGTGGGATTCTTGTGAGGAAGAAACGAGGTCACCGACACCCAAAAGCAGCACCGGGCGCACCGCCAGCGTCTGGTGGGCGTGAGATGGGACCACGGCTGCTGCCGAGAGGCTGTCTCCTCTGTGCGACAGTTGGGGCTTCGGGAATGCCGCCCTGCGAGGTGGGAGTGGAGACAGAGTAGAGCAGAGTCCTTCCCCGCTGGGGACACCTACCGGGTGGCTCCAGCCGCTGCAGCTGCCAGAGAGCTTCAGGCCACGGAGCAGGAAGCGGCGTCCTGTCCTGCGTGACCTGGGGCGAGGCCGGGGTCTCATCTCAGGAAGGGATTGGACAGGGCCAGAGTGTGTGGGGGGGAGCTTAGAGGCAGCGTCTCTGTGGGAGGGGGCCTCGTGCTGGCCTGCCTCCTGAGGGTGTGTCTTTTACTCCGTGGGGAGGCTTTTCGAAGGCTCTGGATGGACCGGTCCCCTTCTCCCCTCCCGTTCTCACGGCCTGGTGTGTAAACAGCTTCCTCCCTTCTTCTTTTTTTCCTTTTCTCCTTCTTTCCCTCCGTCCTTCCCCACATATTTGTGACAGCTTGCAGGAAACAAAATAATTAATAAGGCATCCTCTGTGGGGCACAGTGGCACGTCTGTAGTCCCAGCTACCCGAGAGGCTGAGGCAAGAGGAGTATGTGATCCCAGGCGTTCAAGGCTGCAGCACACTGTGATCACACCTGTGAATGGCCACTGTATTCCGGTCTGGGAAACGTGAGATCCTGTCTCTAAAAGGAAAAAATTGAGACCAGGAAAAACACAATTTAGAATAGGATGCCGTGGCCTAGGGTTTAAAAAGAAAAAGGACACATTAGAGAGACGCCAGGTCCTAAGGCTCCTCCGTTGGGATGGAAGCTACTGAGTTTCCTGGCAGTCAGAGGAAAAGGGAAGCCAAGCTGTGCAGTTCACTCTCACCGTCATAAGAAGCCATAATTTCAGTGGCCACAGGTGTCTCTGCCTGGATGGTGGGCTTCGGGCCCGGGCAGGTTTTGGGGGAGCTGGGCAGACCGTGAGGGCAGAGGTGTTCCCTTGAGAGGAGGAGGCCGGCTGGCCGTGGGAGTGAAGGGAGGCGGGGTTCGCGCTGGAGCGAGTCCAGGGCCGCCCGCGCCCTTTCTCAGACCCTGGGATAGACCTCCTGGGGAAGGTGGCTTGGAGGCCGGCCCGGGCAGGGGTGAGTCCCTGGGCTTTGGTGAACGCCCAGTGTGCTCTTCCTTCCAACCACAGCTGTGCTTTCCTGAGTCTCATTCTGTCCTGAGGTTCCCAGGGATGGACACGTAGGAAACCTTGGGGGTTGCGGGCAGGACGCAGAGGGCTGGGCACTGGGAGACCCGCCATGCTCTGCGGGAGGAGGTGGCCAGCCCTCACCCGCTGCCGAGCTGCTGTTCACCCAGCTTGTCTCTGAGGCGGAGCCGCACAGCCTCACAGAGCCCAGCAGAACGGTCTCTCTGTGCCTCCGTTTCCTGCCCAAGAGATGGGGATGATTACACAGCTCCCTGGGGGGCTGGGGGCGGGACCTCACATGGAGCGTGGTGCGTGCTCCCCGCGCGTTTGTGACCGTGGTAGCGGTGAAGTCTAGGCAGACGGCTTCACAGAGCTGTCGTGAGCCCTGGTGGGTAGCCACCAAGCTGTCGGCGAGGAAGGAGCGGCAAGGCTGGGTGTGGGCACCGTAATTGGCACTGTGTTCGCCCCAAACCCACACTTAGCACCCTTAAGTGCCAGGCGCCTCTGTGGTTCGCTGGGAAGGGCAGGCCTCGGTGGGCTCCGGGAGAAGCGCTCTCCAGGGCCCTGTCCATTCTGTGGGGAGCCCCTGAGGGGCCCCAGGCCACTCCCCACGTCGGCCAGCCAGCCAGCCGGCGCAGGATCCCAGCCCCCAGCTGCCAGGGAAGACCTGAGTCAGCAGGTCTGCGGCCCGAGGCGGAGCTGGCGGCGGCCACAGGGACAGACTGGAGGGTTGAGATCGGACAGCACATAGTTTTCTGCCTGCGTCTTCAGATTCCCCTCTGCGCGAGCCCGTCGCCCCTGGCCGGGGCCACGCACATCTGGAAAAGCAAGAGGTGTGAGGGGCGCCGCCAGCCGCCGCCAGCCCTGGCCCTCTGCCTGGGGGCTCCGTGACTGCCGCCAGGGGCTGGGGCAGGGCCTCTGGACCTTCGGCCCAGGACTCTAGGAGGGCCACCTGGCTCTGGGCCAGCCCCTGGACAGAGCTGCTCGGGAGCTGGGCACTCCGGAGTGTAACCCCAGCAACAGTAGGCTGTGAGCTGTGCAGTCTCAGGCAAGTGGCTGAACCTCTCTGGGCATGGGGAGAATGTGCCAGCTGGGTGGGCTTCTTGGTTCTGGTGGCTTGGCAGTGGTCGAGTGCCTGTCTGTGACCCTCCTTTTTTCCTCTGCGTCCCAGACGAAGGCTGGAGGCAGACGAGGTAGGGAGGACAGGCTTGGGGGTCAGGCTGGCCTGAGTTCAGAGCCCAGCTCAGCCCTTTCCGCGCCCCCAGGACATCCTGAGGATTCCGTCAGATGATGCCTGTTGGCCCGCCGGGCCTCAGCAGTGCTGCCACAGTGCTGGCTGCCACAGTGCTGGCTGTTCTCACGACGGCAGCCTCGCGGAGCCGGTTTCCCTGTCTGTGAGGCATGCGTGATGGTTCAGCAGTTCCCAAGGGTGGATGAGCCCCCGTAGAAAGTCCCCCACCCCTGGCTCCTCCTTCCTGGCGGGTCCTGCCTCCGAGCACCCACCTCCGGCCCGTCGATCGCAGGCCTGGCCCTGGAGTCTACCAGGCGGCGTCTGTCTCAGGCCCGACAGGAAAATCGCGTTTGCATTGGGCACTGTTTTGGGAAGGAACGGTTGTGCGGTGCCTTGAGAGCCGGTGGACCGCTGGAGGCTCCGGGTGGGCCAGGGCAGCCCTCGGGGGACACACGGGCCCAGGGCTCAGGCTGCTGTGGGTGGGCAGGAGGTTGCTCAGCCCCCTCCCCGCCCCCGCTGCGGCTGCCTCTGGGTCTGAAGGGCTGGGGAGCAGCTGGCAGCCCGGCTTTGAGCGCTTCCAGGGAGCCTCCTGGACCACCAGCCACCTGATGCCCCTTTGCAGGAGGCCCGGTGGGCGTTCCTCTTGGGACAAGGAGCTCACCACCTCCCAGTCAGGCTGTGCTTGGGCAGCTCGGAGTAGGGAAGTTCTCCCCCACGTGGGACAGGCGCCACCCTCCCTGCCATCCCCCCTCTCCCTGGGGCCCGCCCATCTGCTCCTCAGTTCTGGGACAGCCTGCAGGGCTGGGACTCCCGGTGGCTGGGGAGGGGCACCCGCCCCCCCACCCGCTTTTTCCTCCCGACGCCCCCCAGGCTGCCCTGACCCCCTCCGGGAAGGACCCAGAGCTGAGTTGGGGACGGGCAGCAGACCCCAGGGGGAGCAGGGTGGAGCACCTCGCCCCTCACCCTGGGCACCACTGGCGAATTTCTTGGTGGCCACCCTTCGCTTTCATCTGGACCTTGTGCTGCCTCAGCCCCAAAGGCCTGGCCCGAACGTCCCTCCTAGCGCTGCGTCTCCCCACCCTCCTCGTCCAGTCGCTGTGGGGTGGGGAGGCTGCTGAGGGGCTGATCCTGCCGGGTCCTCTGTGTATGGGGGGGCCCAAAACCCCGAATTTATTCGTAAAAACGTGTGTACATATTCTTACATGTGTCAGCGTCAGCAGTCACCTTCAAAGTCCTCTTTGGTGCGATGCACCTATCGAGATGCTTTGTCCACTGCTCAGAACAACAGGGATGCTTTTCCGAACTTCTGCCATTGTTTGTTTCAGCTCTTCCACATCAGCAAAAAATTTCCCTCTGAGGACTTCTTTCATCCAGGGGGGGAAAAATGTCACTCAGGCCAAGATCAGGTGAATAGGGAGGGTGGGGCATGGGTCATGCAGGTTTTTGGCCAAAAACTGCGGAGCAAGGTGTGGGCAGGTGCGCTCGTAAGTCGACCATCATGAAGCGGGCAAACGTGTTGCAGGAATCTCCAAAAGGAAATTCCCCAAAGCGGAACGCAACTTTTCACAACAACGCTAGCCGATACGCTGAGGCTGATGGGTGCCTGGAACACTCACCTAGCAGGGGAAGCCTGTACGACGAGGGGCCTGCCCTCCAAAGGACAATTCCGGGTGCTTTGTGGGGTCCCCCTGTGCTCTCATATCCAGCTGACAGAAGCCCTCCGGTGACGGGTACTGTCCCTGGCCTGGAAGAGGCACTGGGGCTCGAGGTCCAGCGTGGCCCTTTTCCGCAGTGGAGTCACCGGTGAGGCCCCTGTGGTGAACATGCCGGGCAGATGGCCTCAGAGAGCTCAGAGCTGCAGGCAGGCAGCGTGGGCACAGGCAGCCCCAGCACCCGGGCAGGAGGTGCCGGCCCAGGCTAGACCCTAGGGGTGCAGCGGGAAGGGAGCCGCCCGGGCCTTCTGGAACAGATGTCCAGTGGGAGAGAAATGATGCACAGAAAATAGACGGCTGAGGAGGTCTTCAGGCCGGCATCGATGCCAAGATGAGGTCAGGAGGGGCCGCAGGACGGCTGGGGCAGAGGGGTCCCCGGGCCTAGGGCCGTTGAGAGACCCATGCCCCGATGTCCTTCGGGCCCCAGTGTCGTCTGGGGCGCTGTCCACATTGTGGCGCATGACTCAGCCCTACCAAGGAGAGGGGTCCTGACACGTGCCACCACTTGGGTGCACCTTGAGGACACCGTGCTGAGAGCAAGAATGCGGTCACAAAAGGCTGCAGAGCACCCAGCTGCATTGATATGAAATCTTCAGAACAGGCATATCTACAGAGACAGGAAGCAGATTTGCAGTTATTCAGGGCCGGGGACAGAGGAACAGAGAGTGACAGGTACAAGGTTTCTTTCTGAGTTGACGAGAAGTCTCGGACTAGAGATGGTGGTGATGGTTGCACGACTCTGTGAATATCCTAAAACCTGGTAAATTGTATGGTATGTGGATTATAGCTCAATAAAACTTAAAAGCAAACAAAAACAAAGACAAAGAAAGACCAGTCTGAAGAGGTGGCCTTGAGTTGAGACTGACAGGATAGAGTGAGTTTGTGAGGACCTAGGGAAGAGCAGACAGCGGGAATAGCACGTGCAAAGGCCCTGGGGTACGAGCCGGGGGTCTGGTGTGTTTGAAGAGCCCTGAGGAGGGGGTCAGGCAGGGTGGGGAGAGGAGAGGGAAGCAGTCCCCGAGCCGGCCGGCCAGGTCCGGGTGAGGACGTGAAGGGTCACTGGGGGGGGAGAGGCAGGGCTGGGTTTGAAGCCGGGTAACGGCCTGAAGAGTTTTCTGTTCTAAAACAACTGTGCGACCTGCTGTGAGGAAATGAGACTGTGGGGAGAGAGTGGTGGAGCCTGTGGCGAAGGGAGGACCACTCGGAAGGTGGCGGCCACTGTCTGGATGAGAGGACGGAGGCCCAGAGGAGGCCGACAGACTGGCAGGCAGTAGCCGCAGGAATGCAGAGAGGGACTAAACCTCTCCCACAGAGGATGGAAGGCTTCCTGGAGGAGGGCCTGGGCAGGCCCCCTGAATGGGGGAGGGGCCCATGGAGGTGGTGGGGAGGGGGGGTCTCCAGACAGTGGGAGCTGAACACACTTGGGCCTCAAGGACCTGCCTGGCACGGGGGGACGAGGCTGGGCGCCCCGCCGTGTCCTGCCAGCCCCGAGTGTCCTCTGGGCCTGAGCTGCTTTCAGAGGAAGTAGGGCACCCTCTCTCTGGGGCACCAGCCACACGGCCTCTGTCCTGCCAGCTCGAGCAGCCCCACGTGGCCAGACCCCCAGCTGGGCCTGGTGCTGTGAACAAAGCAGCCTCCCCGGAATTTAAGCGGCCTCGAAACTCGATCGCCACGAGAGACCGGCCAGGGCGGCAGCTGTATTATTTATCGACTGGGAGCCGCCCGGCGAAGCCGTTTGGGCTGGCCGGCCTCGAGGAGCCCTCAGCCGCGTCTGGGCCGGCTGGAGGGCAGGCGGGTGGTGGGTGGGGCCCCAGGGTGCCCGGCACCCTCTCCCGGGGCGTGGCTTCCTGGATGCCGACCAAGAAGGGAGGAAGTCAGACGTGGGGACCCGCAGTGGGGAGGGCCCGCGGCTCCCCAGAGGCAGGCCAGGCGCCGGGGGCTCCAGGGACACCTCCGCCCCCTCCCCCGGGACACTGTGAGTACCCCCGCCCGGCCCGCAACGAGGGGCTCTCGGCGGCCCCGAGAAACCCGTGGGGGGCTGGTGGTTGTCAGGGCGGCCTGCGGCGACCGGGTCTCGGGTCTGTCGCCAGGCTGTGTGCCGCGGCTTGGAGTTGTTTTCTGTGCCCCTTTCGCGCTGGATGGCGCACGGCTTGCTGTGGCCCGGGAAGCCCAGGTGTTTCCCCACTGCTGTTGTGGCTCCCCTGGGCATTAGACCAGCCCTAGGCCCTGGGGGTGAAGATCTAGGCCCCCTCCGCCACCCACACTGCTGGGAGTGTCGGTTCTCGGCCCAGGGCCCTCAGAGCCCACCCGAGAAGAAGGACTCTGGACGGCCTCAGCCGTCACGCGGTCGCCCAGGCCTCCTGGAACATCACCGGTGCTGTTTCCTTCCCATCACTGCTGCCTCCCTTCACCCCACAGAGCACAAACCTCGAGCACACAGAGGCTCACAGCCAAAGCCACAGAGGGCTTCCCCAGCCCTGCAGCCTGGGACCGCCACCGGTTGGGGCCGAGTTGGCATAAGAAGACCCTGCTCTGGGCAAGTCTTCCCCTGCCCCAGGGCACCCAGGGCCGCTGTGTGTCTCCACAAGAGCCCCCGTGTCCCGCTGACATCTTCAGCTTGTCTTTGAGATGGTGTGGAACGGAGCCGTGAGGACCTGCAGGTCCTTGGAGCTGGGAGGGTCTTGGGCGAGGGTCCTGGAGCAGCCCTCCGAAATCCCCTTTAGGGAGACGGGAAACTCGGGGCCACCTGTGTCCTCAGGAAGACTCCCTGCCGAGTCTTCTAAGCCTCACAACCTGGAAGGCAGGACTTTCGCCTTTGGTCGCACGAAAACCCAGCCCAGAGATGGTGAGACGTCTGTCCTGTGTCACACAGCTGGTGTACACTGGGGAGCTGGGTGTGAAACAGGGACTCTGGGCCGCCTTCTGCCTAGGGTGTGCAGGGCAGGGTGAGTGTTCCCGTGACTTCCCTGTCACTGGGTCTTGGTGTTTCCATCTGCTGTGGGTTGGGCTCAAGGAGGTCCCAAGGAGGGAGTCTGTCCTGTGGGCCCCCACGAGCTGGAGCTGCAGGCGTGGGAGCTCCCAGGGCTGCCGTCTGAGCTAGGGTCGGCAGAAGCCTCCTCTGGTTCAGCCACAGGCTCCCTGGTGGTGCTGGCGATCCGGGGGCTGTGGGCCCAGACACCCCAGCTGGTCCGTCTCCACACTGACCGCTCAGAGCCCAGGACTCCAGCCCTGGCTCAGCAGCCTTCAGCAGTGCCCTGCCTGTGCTGGGGAACCTGGCCGGGTGGCAGCCGGCACCAGTGCGTGGGACCATTCAGTCCGGCTGGTAGAGGGCACCCCTGAGGGCAGGGCCGAAGGGCTGTGCCCAGGAGAGTAGGGGCCGCTGCTGGCGCCCGGGGGCCCCCCCGAGGTCCCACGGGCTCCCCTGTGAGACTGGACCCTCTCGCGTGCCCTGACTCTGTGCCGAGTTCCAGTGCCGAGTTCCTTCAATCATTCGACAAACATGTACTGGGCACCCCCTGTGCGCCGAGCACTGTCTCGTCCCTGGGAATAGGAAGGCGATAAACAGGCCAGAAAAGGAATCCCCACCCTTCTGGGGTGGGGGCTCAAACAACAGACGACAAAACCATGCCTGCGCGATCCGTCTTGGGAGAGGAGCCCTGTGAAGGCGAGGCAGGGCATGGGTGGCCAGAAGCGGCCGGCGGCCCTCTGTCCTCTGCCGCAGTAGATGCGGGCAGGGGAGGGTGGGCGGGAGGGCCTCCGCTGTGGCCTCCACTCGCTGAGTCCTTGGCAGGCCGGGCCGGGGAGGTGTCCTTTGGCCTTCACTTGAGCCTGTGAGGGCGGAGCCGTTAGCCCCATTTGCCGGAAGAGCAAACCGATGCCCAGAAATACAGATGAACGTGACTGGGGGCTTCTGGGCAAAGGGTGAGGGGCCTGCGGCCGGCAGAGCGGTGCGTGCAGGCTTACGCAGTGCAAGGGAGTGTCGAGACAGCCGTCGGCTGGGCCCTGGACTCCGAGGCCAGGAGGCAGGTGTCTGGGGTGTGGTGAGGCTGCAGGTTAAGGGCCCAGACCTGGGTATGCCCCTCAGCTCGGCTGCTCTCCCAGCTGTGTGACCTCGGCCGTGTCTAGTCGCACCTCCGGACTTCGGCTTGTCAGGGAGGAGGACTCTCAGCTGCAAGTGACACAAAGTCAAATCTGTTCAAATCAAACAGGCCTGAGCCCGAAACGGGCCTCGTCGGCTGATGGGACTGGGAAGTCGAAGGGTAACCAGCTTCAGGAATGGCTGAATCCCGGGGCTCGGCGCTGGGCGACGTCTCCTCTGCTTTCCAGCCTACTGGCTTCACTCTGAGGCAGGCCTCTTCGCGTGGGTGTTCCTGGCTCCGTGCCTCGCGTGGAGCAAGTGCTCAGGAAACATTAGCCATTCCTTTCCTTTGGTCGTCACCTGCCCTGTGACAGGCCAGCAGCAGAGGCCGGGCAGCAGTGAACAACACACTGTTTCTGTCTTGGGGACGTTCACCGCGCCCTGGGGGATGGGGCCCTCGAAGAGGAAGTTACCACACAGGGCAGTCAGGGCGAGAGCCGGCGAGCTTCGAGGCCTGTGGGGGCTGGAGGCGGAACCTCACGGTTCTCATCCGGAGGGGTTCCCCGAAGGCTTGCCGGAAGAGGTGGCAGCCGAGCTAGGGTTTGTTTACTTATTTATTTATTTTTTCGAGCTAGGTTTTAAGGGCAGTAGAGGATCCGGCCTGAGGAATGAGCACGGAGCGAGCAGGGGCCTTGGGGGTCAGGATCAGGGCTCGCACAAGGGGGGTGGGGGAGCGGCGACCGCCGTGCTGGGTCCTTGGAGGCCCTGGCTGGGCTCAGAGGGCCCCATGCCTGAGTTGGGGGTGCCGAGGCCTGCACGTGGACGAAAGGCGGCCCGGCTGCCAGGCTGCAAGGAGAAGAGAGACTGAATGCGTCGCAAGCGCCTGCTGTGTGCCAGACGCCCACTTTGCAGAGAGTGAGCCAGAGGCTCTGACCAGGTGTGCGGCGTGCCGTGCTTCGGCATGAGCCAGGGACGCCCACTCCCCCGCAGACTTGGAATCTGGCACTCACTCAGCAGCCAGGCTCGGTGGCCTCTTCTGCCATCACGAGGTCTCGGGGAGGCCGCCATGGCAGGGACAAATGAGGAAGCCGCTACGTTCAAAACAGCCCTGTGTCGACACACCTTCTCAGCCTCTGAACAAGCAAGCAACAAGTTTGAAACCTGACACCCCAGGCATAGGGAAAGGTGGGGGGGGCACAGCCAGAGCCAGTGTGAAGTGTGAAGCCAAAGCCCCCCCCAAGTGGGTGTGGACGGCCACCTGCCTGTGGCACCCAGTGAAGCCGGCTTGGTGCTGAACTTGAAACCGCGAATGTGAAAACACTTCCAAGCAGCCCCCCGTGCGACCCCACAAAGCCGAGCGAAGCCAGCAGGGATAGCAAGGGCGGGACCTAGGGTCAGGGTCCAGCTCCCCAAGGTGGCTGTGACCCCGGGCAGCGCCCTGTGCCTCTTGGAGCCCCAATTTCCTCCTCTGGAAATCGGGAGAACCCTTGGCAGAGGAAGGGTGAGAGGACACCGTGCATTGGTGTGCCCGTGGGTGGTGACAGGGCCGTGGCTCGGTGAGGGTCGTTGGGTGTTATCTCCAAGTAAATGAATGTTCTCAGTATGGGTTTAGAATTTTGAAATTTTCCATTTTGCCATCACGGACTTAAGCCCAACGGGCAATGGCTTGGCCACCTCTGAACCTCCCCGGGGTAGGCACTGGGCCATTCGGCCGCCCTGTGTCTGGTAAGCATGCCTTGGGGCTTGGGAAATGCACATGCTGAGCCAAAACCAAATTCTGAATGTGTCAAGGTCCAGGTCAATCCAGGTTGTTCAGTCCTTAAACGAACTGTGAGACAAAGTCTTTTGAAGAGGAAAAAGAAGAAAGTGAGTGGGCTTTGCCCTGGCGAAATAAGCAGAGCAGGAGGCCAGAGGAAGAGGCCATGGGCACACCTGAGTAGCGGAAGGGTAGTTAGCAGAGGCTTCCAGGAGGAGGTGGCATCTGTGTCCAGAGTGTGAGGAGGTACTGGCCAAGTGGGGAGCGCAGAGGAGCCTGAGACGTGGGCGGAGCCTGTAGCGTGAGTCTCACACTGTGTTCGGGGAACAGCAGTCAGTGTTGGGTGTCTGGGAAGGGGGAGGCCAGGGTGGGTCCCAAGCTCAGAGTGCTGGCCTCTGTGGGCTTTTGAGCAGGGCGTTATGGTCACCAGCATGCTTTTGGTTGATTTTAAAAAAGAAAAGCACCCCAGACTGGTTTAAGGCAAAGGCTGGATTCATTGCCTTCTGTTTCTGAGGCAGGCAGGGCTTCAGGTGCAGTTGGATTCAGGGGCTCAATCCACGTCTCTGGGTTTTGGCCTCTTCCTCATCCCTCCTCTCTCTCGACCTCATTCCCAGCAGCCTCTCTGCCCACGGTGGTCCCCACAGCACCAAGTTGACCTCCGTATTACAGCCAACGATCCTGGCAGAAACAGTCCCCAAAGAACAGAGCAGCTGGTTAGCTCGGGTCACACACCCATCCTTGGTCCCTTCCCTTGGGTGAGGGAGATGGAATCCTCTAGCAGGCCGGGCTTGGCAGTGTGCTCAGCCCTGGAGTTAGCGGAACTAAATTAGACGGACTGAGGATGGAGCAGGGGGTCCCCAAAGAAGTGGGGGTGGAGGCGGGAGAGGCAGACACATGCTCTGTCCACCTCGGCGCTCTGATAAGACCTGCTGCAAAACAGCCATGCTATGTGGCTTGACGTGCATCGTCCCTGCTGGTCCGCTGAGTAGAGTTTGTTATGATCGCTGTTCTGCAGATGAGAAGACAGGCTCAGACACAGTCACTTGCCAGAGGTCATACTCTTAGCCAGTGGCCTCCAGTCCCAAATTTGCTGGACCCCAGAGACCAGGCTCTTCACCACCCGTACATGGCCTGACGGTCATCAGACGAGAGTTTGAAGGGGGGTCCTCGGGAGCTTGAATGGAGGGCTGGCTGGCCGGGGGGAGACCAGAGGCCGGGGATGGAGTGGGAGGCTGGTGTCAGGCTAGCAGAGGGGAGGGACTCTCGGAGCGAAAGCTGTGCTGTGCTAAAACTCCTGTTCTCAGTGCCGGGTCAGCTTAACTTTTGTTGCTATTTCCTTAAGTAGGTCAACAATTTTAATCTAATCAGCGACACACACACACACACACACACACACACACACACACACACACTGTGGACACCTGTTACTTATTTTGCCTACACACACACACACACACACACACACACACACACACACACACACTGTGGACACCTGTTACTTATTTTGCCTACACACACACATACACACACACACACACACACACACACACACACACACACACACTGTGGACACCTGTTACTTATTTTGCCTACACACACACACACACACACACACACACACACACACACACTGTGGACACCTGTTACTTATTTTGCCTACACACACACACACACACACACACACACACACACACACACTGTGGACACCTGTTACTTATTTTGCCTACACACACACACACACACACACACACACACACACACACACACACACTGTGGACACCTGTTACTTATTTTGCCTAAACACACACACACACACACACACACACACACACACACACACACACACACACACTGTGGACACCTGTTACTTATTTTGCCTCCCGGTTTCCGTCTGGGGCGATCTTGGCCGGAGGCCCTGAGCCCGGAAGCCGAAGTCCCGCTCAGGCTGCGGGCACCTGGGGCGTTTCCAGGGGAACTTCCGGGGGAAGTGGTCAGGGAGAGTTGGCCGCCCGCCTGGTGTTCCGGGCCAGGGTGGGGTGGGTGGGATGGGGAAACCGCCCCTCCGCACTTCCCTTTCGACCTTGAGGCCGCCCAGGCAGAAGCCCCCCTCCCGGGGACGTCACGCATGTCGGCGGTCATCCTGCCCACACCCACTGGCGCAAAGCGGACGCGAGGGCAGCAGGAGTGCAGTACGCCTTGCCCGCGCTGCCACCCCCTCGGGAGGTGTGGCCGAACAGGTATCAGTCCTGGGTGGGCTGCAGCCTCGGGTGGGACCCAAGGCGGGTCACCAGGCCTCTCCAGCCTCCGTTGGACACCTGCAGAAGGGACCTGTGACGGAGTGGGAAAACGAAAACGCCTTTGGGCAGAACCTGGCTCAGCGCCTGGCACCTCGCATGCTGTTAGGATTCCTTTCCTCGGGTGGCGGACTCTCGGAGTCACAGCCTCGGCATCCTGGAGGGAGAATGGCGGGCCAAGCCGAGAAAGCCAGGCCGAGTCCCATCTCTGCGGTATGCAAGCTGTGTGGCCTTGGGCAGGTCACGTCTCTTCTCTGGCAAACGGCTTCACAGCCACCGCCTCAGGCGTAGGTGAGAGGATCCTCTGAAGGCCCAGCCCCCGGGATGGAACTGGCTGGAGTGTCTCCTTCCCGCGGGCTGGGGGGGCATCCCCTCCCCTGTCAGCGCCCCTCCTGTCCCCGAGGCCGAGTCGAGGGAGTTGCTCTGCTAGCAGTGCTCACCCTGTCTCCGTGCCTGCTGTGCGCCCGGCACCCCCAAACAGTGAGGACGTCGGCCTGAAGCCCCGCCCTCGTGGAACTGGCGTTAGGGGCTTGGGAGAGACAGACGAGAGGCAAGTGAGCAGCAGCCAAGCGGGTCAGCTCCCAGCAGTGCAGTAAGGAAGATGAGGCAGCCTGCCGTGGTGGAGACTGACTCCTGGGTGTCCAGCAAGGGCCTTCCGAAGACGAGAAGTGACCACAAGGATGGCGGCCAGCTTGGTGTCAGAGCGGGGAGTGGGATGGACAGCCGCTGGGGGTCAGGCTCGAGGACAGAGGGGTGGGAGGCTCTGGCAGCGTCCCCCAGGAGGTGTGGCTGGGCAGACACATGCTCCAGACTCCCCACCGGGCCTGGAGACCTGAGGGCCGCTGTGGAGAGTGTCCACCCCATCCCCTAGACGCTCGCTGGAGGCAAGGCAGCTGAGGCCCACCTCTGAGCTGCCGTGGACGGGGAGCGGGGCATGGGGCCTGTCCGGTGGCCTGGCGGTCCCAAGCCACCTGTCCAGCTTGGCTTCAGACCCCAGACTGAGGGTGACCAGGTGGGGGGGGGCACGGCCAGGAGAGGCAACGAGGCTCCGCTCCAGACTTCGACCAGCCGAGAGCTGTGGTTCATCCGTAAGCACGGCTGCCCTGGAGATAAGCGGCCGAGGAAGGCGGGGCAGGCGGTCGGGGAGGCGCTCGAGCAGCAGTGAGCACGTGGGGTTTTCCTCGTTCGAAGTGTGTGGCACGCGGACCGTCCCAGCTGGGCCCTCGCTCCGTTCTCACAACAAATCCTGCCTAGTGGGAACATCTGCCCTGTCTTGCAGAGGGGGAAACTGAGGCAAGGGACTTGCCCGAGTTCTTGCCAGCAGGAACGTGGCAGCGTGAGAATTGGGAGCTAGAGCTGAGCTCTCCTGGAGATTTGGAGGGCCGGCCGGCGCAGGGGGCTGGTGGGCGGGGAGAGGCTCTGGGCGCCCCACCCCCCTCTCAGGGAGGCCTCGGGACCCGCAGCTGTGCCCTGCTGCTCAGTCATCTGGATGACGGACGTGGCCGTTGGGTCAGTGGCGGAGACGGCCCCACCTGGCCCATCTGGACGCCGCGTGTGCTGCAGGCAGAGTCCTTGCCGCCGGCTCCGGGGCCGCCTCCTGGCTCGTGTCCCTCCACCCTCGCTGCACCTGGGGCCCTGGGTCTGCATGACGACACGAGGTCACTCCCCACATCCTCACGCGGCTGCTTGCTGTGCCCCCTCCCGTGTACAGCCCCCCTCTGTACAGCTGTGAGTGGGGGGCTTCCGCCACCCGCAGGGGGTAGGGGAGACAGAGAGATCCGGAGGAGGGCAAGTCCCAGCAAGACTGACCTTGGGCAAGTGTCTTCTGCTCCTGAGCGCGTGTCCTCCTCTGTAAAAGGGGGAGAAAGAAACCCACCAGGCTCAGGGCTTGGTGATTTTGTACTGCAGACATCCCGGGGGTGGGCCACGCCGGGTGGGGAGCTGAGCGGCCCCAGACATCTGCCCACACGCAGCGGTGAAGCTTGCCTCTGCCACGAGTTGGGAGTCTGGCTTGGAGTGCACACCTCTCCCCAAAACCCCGCTGGGTCTCAGTTCCGTTTGAAAAGCAGAGTTCCGCGGGGGGCCATGGCAACTGCCTGTTCCCCAGGCCCCAGACCCAGGAGGTGCTTCAGAGTCTTGGCCGCGTCTCCCGGGGCCACGGGCGGGGCTCTGAGCGGTGACACCCACCGGCAGGCTCTCCAGTGAAGGGCGTGTGTACATGGGTCAGCTAGCTTCGGCTGTGTAACCAACGACGAAAGGTGTCGTGACTTCAAACAAGTCACGTATGATTTTCCATGGTTGTGCAAGTTGGAAGGTCCAGGAAGTTCTGCTGCGCGCTGTGGGTGCGCTCTCTGGGCTGTGCTTGCCGGGAGGCCAGTTGGTCTGGAAGGTCCAAGAAGGCCTCGCTCTTACATCTGCCAGTGGGTGCTGGATGCTGTTTCCTCCATGTGTCCCGCCCCCCCTCGTGGCAGACCAGCCTCCTCACGTGGGGTCTCCTCGATTCCCTCCACACACCCACAATCACAGCTTCTGCACATGGCAGTCTGAGGGCCGCATTCCCAGAGCGAAGCAGAAGCCGCAAGGCCTCTCGAGGCCCGGCCCTGGCCCTGACACGCCGTGACTCTGCCGCATCCCGTTAACCGTGAGAGTCACGTGGTCGGGGGGAAGCAGCTGCCGTTCTGGGTAGGAGGAGGGGCTGAGTTTCACCCTGAGGGGCGAGGTTGCCAGGAGAAGAGGAAGTTGTGATCGTGTTTGCAGCCACAGGGTGTGTGTCATGAGGGATTTTCTGGGCTCTTCGCTCACACAGGCTGGGGTGAGGGGAGATGTTTCAAAGTCATCCTACACAAGGCCAAAGTTACTCTGGTGTGATGATCCTTGGTGAGCCCTTAAGTTGCCCCTGACGGACAGAGTGCCTGGTTTTGTCGGCAGTGCCCTGCATGGCAGAGCTCCGTACCCACCCAAGTGTGAGACGCCCCGGCCAGACCGGTGGGGGAGTGAGGCTTATCCAGGCACAGCAGGCCTTGCTGTGAGGAGGGTCCCTTGGATCCTGGCGGGGAAGAAGCAGGTCTCAACCAGCCGCTCACCTGCAGGACGATCTTCCTCCCGTGTGGTTTTTCAGCCTCTAGAGCCAGCTGCCAGGACAGCAGCCTCCAGCCACAGGCGGCCGTTTACATCTTAACCAATTAAAATTCCGCCACCCTACCAGCAGGCGAGGAGCCCGGAGGGAGCTCTTCCTCTGCTGAGTCCGCCTCTGAGCATCCGCCCTGGTACAGCCGCCTCCCGCCTTCCCGCCCTCGTGGGCATCCAGCCTGCGGGCTGCTCAGGACGCCAGAGTGACTTGGCCTGGACCCAGCTGCTGGCTTTGGGAGACTCAGGTCTTGGGGGGGGAAGGCTGGGAACACTGGGGGCCTGGACCCGATTCACCCTCCCCTGCGCAGCCAGGCCCCTGGAGCCCCTCACCTTCCAGAGCAGCGCTGAGCAGGGAGCACTGGGCTGCGGCCTCCCTCCCGGGGCTGGCAGCACCAGGCCCCGTCCTCTGAAGCGAGTTCTTCCCTTCTGACTCTTCCCTTCCCTCGTGCAGTGCACGCGGGGGCTCCATCTGTGCGCCCAGCCTCTCCCAGTAAAGGGAGGATGCCTTTTTATCATCAGAAACTGTGAGAGGCTCTCTCGCTGCCCCCCACCCCACACGCAGGGTTAGTATCCGAGAGGGATGACAGGAAGCCACCAAGAAGCCACTTTCAGAGGACGTGGAAGCCTGTGGATTTTATGCGCCCAAGTGGTGTCTATTTCGGTTGGAAGATGTCCACGTGTGAAGCGTAGTGCTGGTTGGGTCTGCCAGCAGTGCTGGGCACACGTCTGAGATGCAAGAGCCCACAGAGTAATTCAGGGTCTCCCAGCCTGGGAAGCCCTGAAGCCTCCAGGAGTTGGAGTCTCTGAGCAGCCCTGGGCGTCCAGGGCTCAGCAATGGGGGTAGAGGCTGCCTTGTGGGATATCCGCAAGGCCAGCACCACGGCGGCCCGCCTGTGGCCGGTGCCGGGCCTTGTGGCAGGTGACTGAGACTGCCCCTTGGCATCATGCCCCTTCCCCCGAGCAGCCGCCAGCTCCCTCCCTCCCACCCGCTCTGCTGATTCCGCTCCGAACCTTGATGGAGGGTGGACCGTGGACCTGCTCAGGGCCTCTCTCGGCCTGTGGGCCCGGCTTTCAAAGGCTGTGATCCCTGCCATGGGCGGATGGAGTTTGACTTCCTTATAGGTCAGGGGGAAGGGAGGAGGGGGGAGCAGCGGAGGCTGAGGTGATTCAGATGCAGATCCCTGCCCTCCAGGATTAGGGTTTGGCTGGGCTTTTCTCTCACATAGGCTGGGGCAAAGAGAGACGTTTTAAAGCCATCCTGTCCAAAGCCAAAAATTGCTCTGGGATAATTATCCTTCAGTTGCCCATAACACACAGAGGGCCTGGTTTTGTCTGCAGTACCCTGCATGCCAGAGCTCTGGACCCACCAAAGTGTGCAGATGCCCCGGCCAGACCAGTGAGGGAACCGAGGTTTGTCCAGACGCAGCAGCCCTTGCCACGAGGAAGGCCCCTCAGAGGGGAGGCCAGCCTGGGTGTGGCTGAGGGGTTTCCACCTCCGCTTCCCCCTCTTGTAGACCCCCCCCAGCTGAATCTCAGTGTGTGGGGGGAAGGGATTTGTGTGTCTGGTTCCCAGAAGATTCCTCTTGCACACAGTAGGTGCTCAGTGAGTATTTGTGCCGAGCGAATGAATGCAAACTGTGGAGCCTAAAGACACGTGTCCCCTCCCTGTCCTCTGGCCGTGTCTTTTCTGTGGGGTGCAACGGACATGACATGATGTTCAGGGGCACCCTCTCTCGGAGCTCTGTTCATGACCAGCTCTGGACTTCTCTCTTTGGAGTCCGTGGGTTTATTCAGGCTCCAAACAATAACTTTTTAATGTGTGGATTCTTTGAGTTCTAGGAGTTGCTTTGAAGTCATTTCAGTCTTAAGAGTTGTACCTTTCGCCCACATTCATCATTAGTAGCATTTTGATGCATTTCGTCCTCTCTTCAAAACCTTTTTTCCCCTCAGAACTATTTGAGAGGTCACCACAAACATGCAGTGTGACGACGCTCGCCCCTAAATCATGCTTCAGCACGTATTTCCTAACAAGGACATTCTCTTACGTAACCAGAGTCCAATAGTCAAATTCAGGAATTTTAACACTGACACAACACGAGACCTAATGTACGACCCACAGTCACCCTTCGCCAGCTGTCCCAATATTCTTTAGGCCGAGTTTGCCCCCCAAGGGGGTCTTGTGTTGCATTTCATCATCATGTGTTTTCCTAAAGCTTTACTGAGGGATGATTTGCATGCCGTGAACTTTGCTCGTTTTAAGCGTACACTTCAGTGGTTGTCACTATACCTACAGAGTTCTGTCACCATCACCATGACTTTATTTTAAATCACTTCCTTCTCCCAGAAAAGAAACCTGGGGCCCATTTCACTCGCTCCCCTGTGCCATCCCCAGCCCCCCACAGCCACTTTGTGTCTCGACAGACAGGCCTTTCTGAGACTGCCATAGTCCTTCGGAGTCCTCCCGTGTGTCCTTGGGTGTCTGGCTTTGCTCCCTTAGCATGAGGTTTTCTGGGAACATCCGCGTTGTGGCACGCCTCAGTGCTTCGTTCCTTTTTATTGCTGACTGACATTCTGTTGTACGAATGGACGGCATCTAGTTTATCCACTGCCCTGTTGGTGGACATTTGGGTAATTTCCACTGTTCAGCGATTGTAAACACACTGCCGTGGATTTTTGCCTGCAGGATTTTACCTGGACGTAGCTTCTCACGACTCTTGAGTAGATACCTAGGATTGAAATTGCTGGGTCACATAGTAACTCTCTGTTTAACTTTCTAAGAAACGGCCAGACTCTTCCCCAAGGCAGCTGCATCTTTTCACGTTCCCATCAGTGGCGTGTGAGGCTTCCAATGTCTCCACATCCTCTCCAACATTTGTTATTGTCTGTCTTTTTTTATTCTAGCTGTCCCAGTGGGCAGGAAGTCGTATCTCCTTGTGGTTTTGATTCGCATGTCTCCGATGTGGAACTTGGTTTCCTGTGCTTATTGGCCATTCATACATCTCCTTTGATGAAATGATGCAGACCTTTTGTCCATTTGAATACCGTATCGCCTGCTTGTTATTGAGTTGTAAGCATTTTCTGCATGTTCCAACGCAAGTTCCCTGTGTCGCCGCTGTGATTTGCAAATATTTTCTCTCTGTGCAGTGAGCAGTTTATCTTTTCACTTTCCGGATGGTGTGTTTTGAAGTGCAAAAGTTTTTTTGTTCTACTGCTTGTGGTTTTGGTGCTGTATCTAAGAATCACCGCCCGATCCAGGGTCACAAAGATTTGCTCTTCTGATTTTGTCTAAGAGTTTCATCGTTTTAACTATTCCACTTGGATTTTTGACCATTTTGAGTTCATTTTTGTGTATGGTGGGAAGCAAGAGCCCCTTTTGCATGTGGAGAGGGACGGTTGTCTCACTGGTCCCAGAGCTGTTTGTTAGAAAAACTGTTTCTTCAGTGAATTGTCTTGGCACCTTTGTCACAAATGACTTGGCGATGGACCTGTTACTTATGTGTGTTGGCCCCCATGTCTTGGGCCAAGACAATAAGCGTTGTTTTCACGGAGGCAAAACCCTCCCCCATGGTGGCAAAGCAAGTACCGGAGGACTGCAGACGCAGCACTGCTGCCTGGTGTCTGCGGCTGCCTTTTGGGCGGTGTCGTGCACCTGTGGCTGGCGTGGCCTCCTCCAGGGGAGCAGCACTTAACACTGGCCGCCGCGTTTCTCAACGTGGGGTCTGAGGAACCTCACAAAACGCATTCTTGGGGTTCCATCAATGCTTCCGTTTGAGAAGCCCTGAATGCAGCCCCATTTCACAGATGAGGAAGTAGAGGCCCAGGCAGAGAAAGTGAAATCACCGAAGTCAGGCATCTGCAAAGTGCCCACAGGCCGGCACAGAGGCAGCACGGGGTAACGATCAGAGCCCGCTTAGAAGAGTCACTCCCCCTCCCTGAGCTTCCATGTTCTCACCCGTAGGATGAGGATTTCTTTCTTTCCCTCCTTCCTTCCCTCCTTCCTTCCTAGCCAGAGTCTCACTCTGTTGCCCAGGCTGAAGTTCCGTGGCACACTCATGGGCACTGCAGCCTCGCCCTGCTGGGCTCAGGTCCTTCTTCTGTCTCAGCCTTCCAAATAGCCGGAACCACAGGCACACTCCACCCTGCCCCGTTAATGTTTTAAAAATTTATTGTAGAGATGAGGTCTCCCCAAGTGGCCCAGGCTGGTCTCGAACCTCTGGGCTCAGGCAGTCCTCTGGCCCCGGCCTCCCAAAGTGCTGGGCTTACACGTGTGCACCACCATGCCCAGCCATCTCAAAGCATTTCCAGGAACAGAGAGAGTGTGAGTCAAGTGCCTGGCACAGTGCCTGCCTGACACAGCGTGGGATCCACTTGGTGGAAGCTGGGCTTATTGCCAGCTGAGGGCCGTATCCCCCCTTCCCTCTGGAGTGCCTCCTCTCCTAGCAGGGCAGCCCCTGGGGGCTGGCTCCTGGTGGCGGACTTCCCTCTGCCCCACGCCCCTCACCTGTCCCCACTGCCTGTTCACTCACAGGGCAAGCTCTGTGCAGGCCCTTGCTGGTAAGCGGTGATGGGTCAGACTCCATCCCTCCCTCCGAGAACTTCCAGGAGGTAAGCAGACCCACTGGCTGATGCTCACAGAGCAGTTGCTATTTTTTTTTATTAATAGCTAACGTCTGTAGAATTTCTGCTCCATGCCTGGCCCTGTTCTAAGCACTGTCTCAGGGTATACAGAGCACTGTGGGAGCCAAGATGATGTCAAGAGGAGGTGATATTTTTGGAGCTGGATTTAAAAGATGGGTTTGGGCTTCAGCTAATAGACAAAAGGACATAGGCGTTCTAGGAATGTTTGCCTATTTGATGGATGAAAATGGCATCTCATCATGTTTTGTACTTCTTAAGTGAGGTTGTGCATCTTCTTGTATGTTTATAGACAGTTTGTATTTCTTTTTCACTGAACTACCTAGCTAAAGCAATTGGGCATTTTTGAGTTGTTCATTTTTTTCCTTATTGATTTGGAAGAACTCTTTATATGTGAAGGAAACCAAGGGCATAGTATGTGCGGATTCACAGTAGCATGAAATGGTAGTGTTCTCAAAAGGTGTTAGATTTAGCTTGGCTTTGGGAGAAGTGGCTGAAGAGGAAGCTGGGCAGGGAGGCAGAGCTAGTTCTGGCTATGGGTTGAGGAGCTTGGACTTTATTCTAAAGGTTGTCGGGCGCTTAGAAGAGTTTTGAGCAGGGAAGGGATGTAATTGAATTTTTTTTTACTTGCTTTGAATAAGGGACTTTCTTTGGAAGAGCTAGGAGAGATAGAAGAAAGAGCTAGAAAGTACAGAACTGTGAGTATCCACCTGAAGGATGTCTACTAGGTTTGGTGGGCAGCAGGGAGTCACAGAAGGTGCTGGTTGTGACCGAAGAGGAAGTAGAGAGGCCGTGGGGATGAGGAGCTGCTTGCTACACTTCCTGCTCTGCCAGCAGCTGCGGAGTGGGGAGGGGGAAGTATCAGCCAAGGCTGGTCTCTGGGGGGGTGAGGGGTTTTGTTTTTCAGCAGGAGGCTTTTCCTGCACAGGACGTCTCGGTCCCACCTGGTGTCCAGTGCTGGGTCACCCGACCTCACGCCACAGGACTGACCTCCGACCCAGACAGACGGGACCATTGCCAGGGGTAATCTCGAGAGGAAATGTGAACCAAGAGTTTCCAGGCAGGGCACTGAGAGTGGAAGAAGGAACAAGGACCAGGACGCGGGCGAGCTGGGAGGCATCTTAGAAGTCGTGCAGGCAGCGATCCTCGACCCGGCCCCCACAAGTCCAGGGGTGGGGAGCCCCTGCCTCCCCAGCAGCCATCCCTTGTCTGCTGGCTCTTCCGGTGGGGGGCTTTGGGGCTGGCAAGGCGTCAGAGCAAGAGGAGTCTTGGCACTTGGCTGAGCTTGTGCTTCTCAGCAACAGGGACGTTGAGGCCCAGAAGGGACCTTCCCCCTTGGGGGCACGCATTCCAAACCAGTGTCAGAGCCGGCCCTGGAAATCAGGCCTCTCAGCTCCCCGTCTAGGTTCGGGGTTTTTAAAGCATGATTTTTTGCAAACGAACACATGCACAGAATGCAAAAAATACTGAAATTGAGCCTTTCCGCGAGCAGCCGCCTCCCCCCCACCTCCCAGTTCTCCACCCCTTCGCCAGGGCACCCCAGACAAGCTCCTGAGCACCCGTGTCAGAGGGACATGCGCCAACACCGACCTGTGGATTCTGTAACCCCCTTGCTTACGTAAAAAGTAGCACACTCTACACACTGCACCTTGCTCTTTTACACGAACAAGATGTCTGGGCGATGGCTCCTCGCCAGTCCCTGCAGAAGTGCCGCGCTCTCTGTGACGGCTGCATGGGCTTCCATCGTATGGACGCATCGTGATCGTTATCTGCCTGACAAGTCCCTCGTCGGTGGCGTTAGGGAAGAAGAAGCCTTCGATATTTTTATTCATCTTAAAATCATTTGCAGTCATGTGCATTCTGACATTTCGGCACAATTCACCACATCTAGGATGGGGTCCCGTAAGATTAAAATCCCGTGGCTTTACCATACCTTTTTGTGTTTGGCTACGTTCAGGTACCTGCATCCTTACCATTCTGGCCCAGTTCCCTGTGGCATTCGGTGCAGTGACATGCTCTCAGGTGTGCAGTCTAGGAGCTGCAGGCCATCCCATGCAGCCTAGGCGTGTAGCAGGCCACACCACCTAAGCTCGTGTAAGTGACGTTTGCACAGTGGTGCAATCACCCGACCATGCATTTCTCAGAATGTAGTTCCGTCGTTCATTAAGCGATGCATGACTGTGTTTGATGTTTTAGACACAAAGACATGTGAAAAAGAAAATCTGGTCCGTGAGCTTGTGCCCAGACAACCCCTTTTGACTTTGTAAAAATCACAAGAGTACAGAAAAGTATAAGATGGAAAGTAAAAGTTCCTCCCGTAGCCATTCCACACACCCCTCAGTCTTCCCAAAAGGTGGCCATCAATTAAATGTTGTTTTGGCATGGGTGTATCCTTTGGGGGAAAAAATTAGGAAATGCCAGCACACATCTATGCAGAACCTTTTACAACTTACACAAAGGGTAATAACATACACAGTCTTCTGTCCCTAAAAATATGTTTTGGCGCTCTGTCCATCATAGGATAAAGTTCCAGCAAATGGGTGTGTCTTCAGGAAGCAGCTCCCTCCCCTATGGCAGGACACTGCACGTGTTTCTTTTCTTTCTTTGTTTACTCCCACACTCGATGCTGTGGTTGTCTGTCCCTGTGTTTTATATCGGCATGTTGTAGTAGCTTTGCCACATGACCCTTCCTGAAAGGTCACACTGTCTGGCATCTCACCCAACAGTATTTTTGAGAGCACCCATCTCTTCCCACCCTTAGTGGCAAACATCTTATCACACTTGTGTTTTTTTTTTTGCCAACTTGGTAGATAAAAATGGTAAGCATGTTGTGCTTTGATTTGTATTTCTTTACTATGCATTTCATTACAAATGAGATCGAATCTTTCCATGAACTGCTTGTTCATATCCTTAGATCTTTCTTCTAATGGGTTAGTCATCTTTCTCCTATCAATTTGAAAGGACTCTTTATGTATTAGGGAAATTAACTTTCATCTCATTTTCCTCCATTAACTTCTGTCATCTGTGCTGCAGACATTTTTTTAAGTTTACCATTTGTCTCTTTTACTTTGTCTGTGGTATTTTTATCCCATGTATATAGTTCTAGTTTTTATATATTTAAACGTATCAACATTTCCCTTCATGGCTTCTGGGAGTAAAAATATTTGCGCAGTGCATTTTAGACAGCCTTTCTACGCACGAGCACAGTTGGTTCTCACAGCAGCCTTCGAGGGAGGCAGGATGGGATTTTTACCGTCAGTTTCACCTGCAGATGAGTTCGAATAAGGCTCAGAAAAGTCAGAGGACTTGCCCAGGTCACACAGACTCTAAAACCTTTGCCGCTCTGGCTCCCATCACCTGCCTTCTAGCCAGCCAGGTAACTTACTCCGGACATCGATGACAAGGGATATGGCTTCTCCTGGAGAGCATTTTGAACTATTAAAACTACAAGCGTCTCACCTTCCCTCACGTGCTCTTTGCAAAACTGTGTTTGAAATTATAAGGTGAATCCACCCTTCTTAAGAACAAAACCTCCAGCTATGTGGCAGGGTAGGACATGAGGTTCAGGGTGGGGAGGAGGGGACTCACATCTTGCTCCACAAGCCAGCCCCCCCAGGTCCCTCTTCAGGTGGACGCGAGCTCCAAGGAGAAGCCGTGGGCGCGCTCTCGCCATGAGGCAGGAAGCCCCACCAGCTCCCGGACTGTTCCTTATTCGCGGCTGTCACCAGTACCTTGTGTAATCCGGGGACTTCTGAGGGGTCAGTAAAGGCTGCCAGCGTGGAGAGCGAGACAGGCGTTCCTCGGAGACTGCAGCTCCCCAGGCCTGTGTTCAGATTCCAGCGCACCGCTCGGCGGCTGTGTGATGTGTGCAGGTGGCTTTCCCTCTCTGTACCTCAGCGTCCTTGCTGAAAAACTGGGAGAATTCTGGCTAAGGGACACGAAATGACCCTCACCGAGCGCCCGGCCAAGTGCCGCCGCTCGTTCCTTCCCGGCTCTCCCGCCCCGCCCGAGGGCCCGGCGTCCAGGGTCCCGGACGGCCCAGCCGAACGCCGGGGCCGCGCGCGCCCTCCCCGCCAGAAGCCCGGCGAGGGGACCGCCCGGCCAAGGTCACTCCGACCTTCGCGGGGGCCCGCGGGCCGCGCTCCTCCCGCCTCGCGACCCCGCGCGCCGCCGCCGCCGCGCGCGCGCGGGCTCGGGCGCCCCTGCCGCCGTGGCGGGCCCTGCGGCGCGAAGGACGGCGCGGCGGCGGCCGGCTTCTCCCACGCGCGCCGCCCGGCCCGGCCCCCGCCCCCCGCGGCGCGCGCTCCCCGCCCGCCCGGCCTCCCGCGGGCGCCGGGGCCGCGTCGGCGGCGCGTGGGCGGGCTCGCGGGCCCGGCCCTGGCCCCGCGCGGGCGGGCGAGCGCGTGGCGCGGGGCCGCGGCCGCGAGGGGCGGGGCGGGCGCGGGCCCCGGCGAGGGCCGGCCGGCCGCGGCGGCGTCCCGGGGCCCGGCCGGGCCCTGGCGAGCGGCGCCGGCAGCCCGCGCGGCGCGCTCCCCGCTCGGACGCCCTCGGCCCGCCGGGCGCGGGTGACGTCGGCGGCCGGGCGGCACCGTCCTCCCCGCCCCCCGCGCGCGCGCGCACGCCGCTCCGAGGGGAAACTGAGGCTGGCGCGGAGAGGCCGCCCGCCAAGGTCGCGGCTCGCGGGCAGCGCCCGGCCGGCGGCGCTGGGGCTCGGGCTCCCGCGCGCGCCGGGGCCGGGGCCGCGCCCGCTGCGGGGACGGCGCGCGCTCGGCGGCCGCAGGCGGACCCGAGGTAGGCGCGGGCGGCGCGGCTGGCGGCGGGCGGCGGGCGGGGGTCGGGGCGCCGCGGCGCGGGCGTGCCCGGCCTGGAGGCCTGGGCGGCGGCTCCGCCCCCGGGGCGCGGGCGCGGGCGCGCGGGGATCGCCCGCGGCGTCGCGGAGCCGGCCGGGGAGGCCCCGGGCCGGGGTTGCGCGGTCACGGGGACGCGGCCGGGGCTGCGCAGCCGCGGAGCCGGCGGGCCGGGGCCGGCGCTCCTTCCGGGCCGGGCTCTGCGGGCGCCGCTTGCTGGAGCCGGAGCTCGAGGTTGCGGCAGACCCGGCCCCGCGCGGCGCGGAGGGCCCCCCCGGAGCCCTCGCCGCCGCCGAGGGCGCAGTCTTGGCGCGTGGGGGGCGCTGCCTCCCCGCGCCCTTGCGGCCGGCTGCCTCCCGAGGCCGGGAACGTGGAACCCAGGCCCCAGGGGCGCCGGGCGACGCGGGCGCCCTCCCACCTCCCGCACCCCCGGCCCCTCTTCGCTGCTCCTGCCGCCTGGCGGAGAAGTCCCGCCACCGCGTCCGGTCCGGAGCCCGCGGGCGGGAGGTTGAGGCGTCTCCGGAATTCGCTGGGAGCCAGATGGACGCGCGCTGGGAGGGAGCGGGACGCGTTGCTGGGCTGCTGGGCGGGAGGGCCGGCCCCAGTCTGGCCCTGCCCTGACCCACCCGTGCACCCACTCCAGCCCGCGGTGACCTTGGGCGGCCCCCCTCCCGCCCTCCTGTCGCGGGGGACTTCGCCTCCCCCACCAGAACCCCCGGGAGTCGGCTTAGGAGGCAGAGCTGGGGGCCCAGAAGAGCCAAGGCGACTTCTGGGCCCAGTCCTGTCTGGGCCGGAGGAAGTGGGAGTATGGGCGTGGTGGGGCTGTCGCCGAAGCCTGTTCCGCCTGCCAGCCTGGGGACGGGCCTTCCTGGGCCAGGAGCTTAGAGAGAGGCGCCCCCGCGCCCGCCCCTCAGAACCCAGTCCTGAGGCTGTAGGAGGGCTGGGCAGGCAGGCGGGGTGAGTCTAGCTCCTCCGACCCTGGAAGTCCCACGGAAGACCCCTTCCTTGTTTCTACCAGGCGCTTGCCGAGCTCTCAGCTGTCACAGCGGAGCAGTCCCTGGAGCAAAGGGAGCAGAAAGATGACAGTGGGTGCCCCCGCCCCCGGCCGTGTCGGGGAGCTGAGGCTGGCAAGGGCTGCGGTCTGCTCTGCCTGGTCAGCTTTGTGCACTCTGCTCGGAGCATGCTCAGCAGTTTGGTGGCGGCAGGGGCATTCTGGGTCCAGCAAGGAGTCCGGCTGGCACGTGGACCAGCCACTGCTCCGTTCTGTGGCCAGTCGCCACCACACAGTGCACACCCCGGCCTGTGCAGCCCCCTCTGAGTCGAGGTGACACAGGAATCACCTTCTGGTCACGGTCCCCTGCCCCCGCATGACGCCAGGCTCCTTGCTGGGGGCCAGGCCTCTGAACCACATGCCGCCAGGGCCCAGAGGTTGGGTTTGAGAAGGAGAGAAGAGAGAGAGCCTCAGGCAGCACCCCCTCCTGAGCTGGCCGGAAGAGACGAGCTGGGGTGACTCCAGGTGCCACCCTGCCCTGCCGGAGGGAGCAGCCGTCTGTGTGAGAGGTGCTGGAACAGAGGCCGAGAAAGGCGAGGGGCACGTCCAAGGTCACACAGCATATTCAGAGCTGAGGGTCCTGTCCCTGCCTCTTCAGCCACCCCGTCGTTCTTGGGGAGCTGCTCGCGGGGGCATGCTCAGGGGACTATGTCCCCGCTCCCCCCAGGGCCCTGCAGCTGAGGGACCAGGGAAGGGAGCGGCCCTCCCCACTGCAAGGGACTCTGGCTCCTGCACGGTGCGCAAACATTAAGTAATCTTGGGTCTCATGACTGGAGTCGCCGTTCTCTCTCAAGGCTGCTTAAAGGACTCGTGGCAGCCAGCCCTTCCGGCCGCCGCACCAGCCAGCCTGCCCTGCTCTGTCCACTCCTTGCTGCTTTCCCCGCAGTGTCCCCCTTCCCCCCTGTCCAGAGGGGAATACCGAGAACTGGGACCGTCTGTGTCCCCAGCGTACCTCCACACCAGGGTTCTGACTCCCAAGGTGGGGTGGGCCTCGGCACCCCGGCGTCCCTAGCCAGGAAGAACACAGCCATCCGTTGTTCATGTAGCCAGTCTCCCGTTGTCGGGGTGTGCTTGCTGGGGCTCAGGGAGGCTGTGCGTCTGGCCTCCGGTGGGCCGGTTAGCCAGGTGTCTCATCGCTCCTTCTGCTCCTTGTAATTAGGGGTGCAGGGAAGGGCTGCTCGTTCCCACTTAGGTGTTTTGGGCGTGGAAGAGGCTGGTGAGGCTCACCCTTCTGGTGAGGGCCGTGTGGGCTGGGGTCCCCTGTCCCCCGTGGCTCAGACCTAGCCCGTAGGCCTACCCTGCGGTGTGGCACAGAGCCGCCTCTGAGAGTGGCCTGCCTGGTACCCCTGCCTTGCCCTGTCTTGTCTCCTGTAGAAATGTGCGCCCCACCCCTACCCCCGGGCCAACTCTGCTGGCCCATGGTGGCACCCTGAGTCCTCCCGTCCTCCCCTCGGGACAGCATCCCCAGCAGGAGGGGAGTGTGCCGGGGCACAGGAAGTGCCTGACCTTAGACTCCCTGGGAGACCGGCCTTCCAGACCTTCGACCGTCCCCCGCCCTGGGGCTGTTTGGCGGCTACGTAGCAAGCACCCTTTGGAAAGCCAAGGTCTCAGCGGGGCGGAACCGTGCATGCGGCTTTCTAACCCAGCAGATGGCAGTTCAAACCCAGCAAACGCTTTGCGAGGCATCGACTCCACGCCAGACCCCATCTCAGGGGCTCTCACGTATGTTACCCTGTCCTGTCGGCAAAGCCACAAGCCCCTCGTTTGTGTGTGTGATACTGCTCAAAGCTTCGCGTCAGAACGATGCCACCCCCATGGGCCAGCAGGAATGTAGAGCGCTGCGTCGTCCCCTCACCACCATCGGTTGTCCTCTCAGAGCCGCTGGGTTGCCCGAGAGCCCCAGCTGTTTGCCAGCCTGTGTGCCCAGACGCCCTGGGGGGCATTCCTCGGGGAGGGTGCCCAGACGTAAGCACACACAGAGTCCAGGCTGACCCACATAGATCCCTGCATGCCGGGAACTCACGGTGGGAGCTGATGACTGTACATACGCAGCTGGGACCTCACTTGCTGCCTCTTTAGAAGGTAACCCTGGCCTGGGTCCTGTCTTGGCCTGCTGTGATCACTCAGTCTCCTCCAGACTGTGAACCCCCCGAGGGCAGAAGGGTGGCTGAGGCACCACCTTCTCCCTTACGCCAGGGGCTAATACAAGTTTTCTTTCAGCCAACTGAGCTGGATCCAAACAAGCAACAAACTGCCTTAAAAGGTAGTGAGCTCCCCACACCGAAGGTATGCAGAGGTGGGGCGGTGTAGAGGCTTTAGGATTTTAGTTCCTTGAGATGCTCTGGAGGGCCATTTGAGCCGAGCTGATGGCTTGCTTATTTACTTATTTATTTGAGTTGGAGTCTCACTCCATTGTCCAGGCTGGAGTGCGCTCACGGCCACCCCCGGGGCGACCTGCCAGGCTCTGGCAGTCCTTCCGCCTCAGCCTTCCGAGTAGCTGGAACTACAGGGGTGCTACCACAGTAGCCTGGCTAATCTTTCGATATGTTATAGAGACGAGGTCTCATCATGATGCCCAGGCTGGTCTCGAGCCCACAGACTCAGGCAGTCCTCTCACTTCAGTCTCCCAAAGTGCTGGGATGCCCTGTGAGCCGCCAGGCCCAGCCCGTTTTTTATTTTTTAAATGATTGGAGGACTTGGTGGGAAGCTATCAGGATGGTAATGTAGGTTTGTAACAATGCTAAATGCCAGGGTAAACCCAAGTGCCTGAGGGTGTATGGGGACACTTCATTATTCAGCTCTGCCCCGTGCTGACCGAGAACCAGGTTTGGGCTTATCCGGGCATCCTGAGGGTTTGGCGTCAACAGAACCAGGAAGGAAATGGAGCGTCCGATGGTGAATCCGGGAGCTGGGGCCACAGTCGGCCCCACTAACTCGGGGAGCCTGGGGATCGGAGAACTGGCCTCCTGATTGCTTTGGATGAGTCACTTTCCCACCTTTATCGGGAGCTCTATTCCCCACCCGGGCTTCCTCACAGGGGACCGCAAAAAACCAGTAAACACTTTGGAAGTGGTAGCCAGCACCCAAAAGGACTGGAAGTGGGTGGGGCCCGGAGTGGCTGAGGCTCACAGGTCCTGGTATGCTCCGTGTGTGGGAGAGCCTGGGGCCAGCCTGTCCCCGGGGCTTTAGCCACAGACTGGGTGCTGGCTCTCTGTGCCTCCAGCTCGGTGATCTGTTGATAGGAGTGCCTGAGGCAGCCGGGCTGGCTCAGATCCCAGCTCTCGACTTCCCAGCTTCGCGCAAGGTCTTAGGCCGCTCGACCTCTCTGAGCCTGTTTCCTCCTCCTTAAAGTGGGGTGATGATAGTACCGGGTTCCTAAGGCAGTCCGGAGGGGCATCCGGCGAGTGTGCCAGCATCCTAGTTAGTTTTCATTTCCTCCTTTGGGGATGTCCCTGGAGCCACCCAGAATTTCTAGGACCCCAGAGTCCAAGTGGGATGGCAGCTCATTCATTTTCTCATTGAACAAATGTTTGCGGAGCACCTGCTGTGTGCCAGGCTTTGCTTTTGATGCGGGGGTTACCACTGAGCAAAGAAGACCGAAGCCCTGCCCTCTGGGAGCTTTTATTCTGGCGGCAGAAGACCCTCAGCCTATAAGTAAGCAGGTAAAGTTTCAGCGTGCTCCAGTTGAGGTTAAAAGTGACTTGCAGTGGGAGAGCAACCTTGGGCAAGTTCCTTCCCGCCTCTGATCCTCAGATCCCGTCTGTGAAACGAAAGAAGGGATGAGCCCAACTCAGATGCCGTTGTCGGTGGCTCTGGAGGTCCACACCTGCTCCGCTCCTACCACCCAGACCTTTCTGTTGTGATGTGACATAAGCCCTCACAGAGGAAGGGAAAAGGCACACTGCAGAGCTCAAAAAAGCAGGATCATGCGTGTGCCGTGACGGGAGTCGAGAGGCCGGACGCGGCCAGCGCCCTCATGTGTCCTCTCGGGCTCCTCCTCAGGGATTCTCGCCTGCCGGCCACTGTGGCCACCGTGCCCTGCTCACTCCTCCTGCTGCACCCCCATGCAGTGTCTCCTCACAGCCCAACTGTGTTTCTCGTATCTTTGAGCTGTCCACGAATAGACTAGGCGGTCCGTGGTCGCTCAGGTCTGGCTTCTTTGGCTCAGCGCTGGGGCCGCGAGACTCGCCTCTGCTCGAAGTTGCTGGAGATTTTCCTTTGAAGAGAGTCATCTTCCCCTGTATCAGCAGGCCGAGGCGTGTGTGTCCAGTCCGCTGATGGACTGACCACGTGGGCTGTTTTGAGATGGTGTGTCCTAGTGCACGTGGCGCACACGCCTCTGGGACACACACCTCCACTTAGAGCACGCACATGGCCCCCTTCCCAGAACATTGCCGTGCCCTGGCTGTGTCCACTGCCTCCCCCTGCCCGGGCACTGGGCACGCGGCATGGTCAGCCCTTGTGGTTTTCATCTGCCTGGTGGGTGCGTCGTGGTTTCTCATTGTGGTTTTTCGTTTGCATTTCCCTGATTGCAGGCGAGGGTGTGCATTATTTGCTTGTCTGTTGGCCATTCGGATCCCCTTGGGTGAAGTGCCCGTTCACGTCTTTTGCCCGTTTGGGGCTGTCTTTATTTTCTTATGATTTGGAGGGTTCTCTGAGTGTTCCGGATTCTAATACTTCATTGGGTGTACATGTTGTGGATATCTTCCCTCTGTGGCTTGCTGTTTTCACTCTTTAGATAAACTTCTGAATTTCAGAGTTCTTAGTTTAAGTAGTCAAATCCTTTACTTTATTATTCACATGTTGTGTTTGCTTTGTTTTGTTTTTTGAGTTGGAGTCTCACTCTGTCACCCTGGCTGGAGTGCAGCGGCATGCTCACGGTCACTCCAGTGTCGACCTGCTGGGCTCCGGCGATCCTTCCGCCTCAGCCTTCCGAGTAGCTGGAACCACAGGCATGCACCATCCCGCCCAGCTAATTTTTTGATTTATTGCTGAGATGAGGTCTCACTATGTTGCTTGTGCTAATCTCCAGCCCCTGAGCTCAGGCAATCCTTTAGCCTCCGCCTCCCAAAGTGCTGGGATTACAGGCTTGAGCCTCTGCACCCAAATGATCATTTTGTGTGTTGTAAGAAATCCATTCCTACCCTGTGATTGTAAACACTCTCCTGAACTCACCATTCACGTTAGTCTTTATTTTCGTGTGTGAAAATTGATTCTCTCCTCTCTGCCTGTCATGCACACACAGAGACACACACAGGGTCACGTGTGCACAACCCCCCCACACCCAGGTGGCCCATTTGTGTCCCTTCTCCCTATCTGCACTGTCCCCCGGCCTGTATCCACATCTCTCTGGACAGGGCAGGCAGTCGTGCAGCCTCAGGCTCTGGGCTCCAGGACCCTGCCAGGGTGGGTGATCCAGCAGGCTCTGAGCACGGGGCGGACAGCCCTCCCCACCCCCACCGGGACCAGCTGCCGCTCCTGCCAAACAGGTCTGTGGGGCTGCGGCATCACGTGTCTGGCTGGCGCTGACTCGGGCTCTGGTGGATTAAGCAGGGGCTTGGGGTGTGTGACCCACACTGCCCACTGCACAGCCAGGGGCTGGCTGAGGGGACTCATCTGCGTGGGCAGTGGAGCCGGCCCGAGAGGCAGCCCGGCTGCGTTGCTTGTGGCCCGCGGTCCCCTCCCACGGCGCTGGACGAGGTAAGGGAAGGGCGGGATGGTACCTGGCCAGCTCTGGGTGGCCCTAGCTGGAAAATGCAATGTCCCTTGAGCTCTTTCTGTCCGGGCCTCTCGGGACAGCTGAGGGCTGGGAGGTGTCACAGAGGGCCACAACCTACAGCAGGCCCCTGCTGGGTCTCAGGTCCCTGGGCGAGTTCACAGGAGCTCGCCCCCGGTTACCCTGCCCACCCAGCTCCCGTCCCACGTCTGCACCCTCTTTGGTGTCTAGGGTCTACTGGGGAGGGGCTGCCGCCAGCCTCTAGTCTGCACCCCCAGACCGCAGTGCCTCTCCCCAGACAGTGGCCAGTGCCTGGCCTGGCAGAGCTCAGCCAGCCGAGGACACAGCCTTCCAGCTCCTGGATTCCGCAGGGTGGGAGGCGGGGTCGGGCCTGCGTGCGTCCCCGCGCCTCTGTGTGTCAGGCACCTCGTCGTGGGCCGGCTTCACTCTCACCCTGCAAGGCAGGAAAGACCCACCCATGTCATAGGAGAGGAGACTGAGGCTCGGAGAGGTGCTGGGTCTCTCCCAGGGTCTGGCCAGAGTCCCCCTCCACTGGGCTGGGAGAATGACCACCTGGTATCTCCCCGTCCTGTCTGCGTGACCCCAGAAGTTGCAGGCCCTGCCTGGTCCCCAGTAGGTTCCCAGTGGTCGAATGGGCCCCGTTCCCTGTAGTGCAGGGCTGCCACTACCTGGGGCTCCAGAGAACCCTAGGTGCCTGGGGGAAAAGCTAGGGGGCGGAGCCAGAGCCTCTGCTCCCAGCTCAGCCGGACTCAGCCACCCCCACCCCCTGTAGCAGCACTCTGTCAGCCTAGGCTAGTGGGTCCGACTTGGGCTCAGGTCCAGCTCGCTGCGGCCTTGCTCCATTTCTTGGCTTGCACGGTGGGAGGTGAAAGTAATAGTACCTGCCACACCAGTTGCTCTAAGGCCGAGGGGAGACGGTGGGAAAGGGCTTGAGGCCGTGGCCTGGCAGCCGGGAGCACTCAGCGCATCCTGCCTTTGGGCTTCACAGGGAGAGTCGACATCTGAGGTCCCTTCGTCCTCCGAAATCATGAGCTCTGTCCCTTTCCTTTCCTCCTGGGCTTTTTCTTTATGTGTTTATGTCTATGATATAAATTGAATGTTTGCTGAGGAAATACAGGCGTGTGGCGAAATTGTCAAACACTATAAAAGAAGATGCTGTGAAGACAGCGTGTGTTCCCCTCCCAGAGCAAACAGGGAAAGCATTTTTTGGGTGTCTTGCCAGAAGCATTCAGTCTGCATGCATACATGGATCACCTCCCACCCTAAATGTGTTTTGATGACAACACCTGGCAGCTTGCCCCACCCTGTGCTGTGACTTCCTTCTAGGCCTTCCTATCTGCCCACTCTGGGCTGAGGAACCCAAGCCGCCACCTCCCTCCAGAAGGCACACACATTTGCGGATGCTGGCTCCAGATTTTCCTTGTCAGCAGGACTTGAGGAAGGCTGTAGCCTGGCACAGGGCAGACTGGGGGATTGTTGGGTGGCAAAGAACGGTCCCTCTGTGCCCAGCGAAGGCCCAGGTTGGAGACCAGCCCCCCACTGCCCGCATATCTGGGGCCAGAGTGAGGGTGGAGCCTGGGAACCTGGCTGAGGCCCAGCCCGGCTGCCAGCTGGCCATTGGGTGACCTTGAGCCAGCCCTGGCCTGCTCGGGGCGCCTGATTTAGTGCGGTAGCACAGAGCATGTGGTGGCCTCAGCGAGAGAGCTGAGGGTCTGTTCCCTTGACAAGCCACGCAAGCCTTACGTCACCCAACCTGCAGTTGCCTTCAACGTGGGATTGCTTTGAAAGCGTGCATGGTGTACTGTGAGGCCGCTGAAGTCAGGACTGGCATTTTCTCCTGGCTTCTAGACCTAGCAACTTACCTCTGTCCATGCACAGCTCTCAGAGGACTGGGAGCGGGGTGGGGCCTACCCTTCCTCAGGGTCTGAGAAAGGTAGGCGGCAGATGGCTGCCTGTGGCCACAGGCCCTCTCAGGCCTCACCAGGGGAGTCCCTGGCCCCTGAAAGGAGAAGCAGGACGCACTGTTGGCCCGGGAGGGCGGCAGGGACCCGGGGCTGCCGTCGCCCAGGGGGACAGAGCTCCAGGCACCCGCGTCGTGGTGCTGTGCACTGCACAAGCTGCGCTCTTGCCGAGCTGTGGGTCTGAGGGGCTGAGTCCGCCAGAAGAGGGCGCCTTTTCCAAACGCACACCTGGGCCCTGCTGCCGACGCAGAACGAAGCCTCAGATGTGCTCACCAGCAAAGGGGAAGTGCGGGGTGTGCGGTCTTCTCCCCGTCTTCCTGTGGTCTTCCTGTGCTCGGTGTTCTAGAAGCTCCCTCCAGGGATTCTGTGGGTGACTCCAGGGGAGAGGACGTTGCCAGCACCTTCCCCAGTTCACGTGAGCAGCCCGACTCAGCCCCTGCCTGGCGGTCCTTGGAGGGAACTGGGCCGTGCGCCTGGCCTGAGGGGCTCAGAGCACCTCTGGGGCCCTGTCCTGGCCCAGCTGTTTCTGGCGGTCGACCCCGGAGCAGGCCACCTCTGCAGACCCTCCATTTTACCACCTGTCCGTTTCCCTTGGGACTCAGGCATGCCAGGCCTGTTGCCGTGTGCCTGCCCCTCGAGGAGCGAGTGCTTCCTCTGTCCAGGCGTGTTGGCTTGGGCAGCGCTCGCGTGAGCGGGACACGCTCCCTTCGTCTGCAGGTCCCTGAGCACATGGTGGCGCCAGGCGCCGGGCTGGGGCCGTGGACAGTGGTGAGGCTGGAGGCTTCTCCTCCTCGCCCCACTTCAGTGAGAGAAGGCAGTGCCCCACGCAGCAGCATTCCCGGTCAGAGCAGTGGTCAGAGGGCCCGGGAGGAGGTCATCCAGGCGTCTCCGAAGGAGCTGAGGTGGGACGGTGGAGTCAGAGGGAAGCGGGTCCAGAGGCGGGCCAGGCCACGGCTGCCGCTCTGGGCCCCTGCCCTGAGGCTGGGCATCCCTGGTCCTGGCTGTGCTGCCAGGCTGCAGTTCTCCGGCAGGGTGACAGGTGGCGCCAGCCCCCAGCCATGGCAGGTGGGGGGACCGGCGGGGACCGGCCCAGTGAGAGGTGGGGTTGGGGACCGTCTGGTCAGGCCAGGGCTGGGCCAGGCTCGCCCGCTCCTCGCCTGCCCCCCGCCCCCCAAGCCTGTGCCCAGACAGCAGTTGTCAGCCCCTGCCCCTCACCCCTCCCGAGGACCGCTCCACCAGCTGTGCCCTGAGCTGTCTTTTTAATCCGATCTAAATTTACCTCCAAGCCCTGCTTGGGACAGTTGCGTGGAACCACCCTCTGCAGGGAATGGGGCTTGGGGGCTGAAGCCTGAGTGCCAGGCTCAGACCAGGCTGCAGCCCCAGCGGGTGGCGGCCGAGCCTCCAGTCCTGCCCCACGGGGGGGGGGTGAGGGTGGGTGCGGGCGCGGCCACCCGGTTCTCTTGGGCTCCTTGCTCTGCCCCGTGCTCAAGCACCAGAGAGGCAGGCAGCCACCCCTTCGTGGAAGTGGTTGGCCACGGTCCAGGCCCCTCCGCAGCCTCAGAAGCAGGGGTCCTGGCCCAGCACCTCAGTTCTGCTTCCTGCAAGCTGGGGCATTTGGGCCAGTGAATTCTCAGGGAACCTCAGCGTGGCTCGGGGGTCTGGGTCATGGTCGGCCCATGGCGAGTGGGGGCTGCTGTGGCTGTTTTGTCGTTTCCGCGAGTCCCCTCCCAGGACCGACAGCAGCCCCTGCCCACAGCTCCTTCCTGTCTGAACGAGGGCTGTAAGCTGTGGGGAGGAGCCCCTGAGGCCAGGGCTAAGCAGAGGCCCCGCTCAGGTCTGCCTGGAGGACCCAGAGCATGACCCTCCTCCTCCCTTTCTAGAACAGGGGGCGGGGCCCAGAAGGTGCTGTGGGTGCCTAGGGTTGGTTGGGACTAAGCACATTTGGGGGTTTTTGGAGTCAGGGTCTCACTCTGTCACCCAGGCTGGAATGCAGTGGCACCATCACAGCTCAATGCTGCCTCAACTTTCTGGGCTCAAGCAATCCTCCAGCTTCAGCCTCTTAAGTGGCTGGGACTCTAGGCATGTGCTACCACACCCGGCTGACTTTTTGATTTTTTTTTTTTTAAGACATGATGTCTTGCTATGTTGCCCAGGCCGGTCCCAAAGTGCTGGGATTACAGGCATGACCCACTAGACCCAGCCCATTTTTTTTCCTTTGATAATAGTGTTTCTCAAAGTCCATGCAGTTGCGAGCTCAGACCATTTTAATAGCAACAACGATGACAAGCTGCTCTCTGTGTTATTGCCATCATTCTCTTACAAGTGTACTGTGGAATTTTCTAGAGGCTATACAGCATGTTGCCTACAGCACTTGTGCTGTAAAGATGTCTCAATTTTAATGTTTGAATATGGTAAATATTGATAGCTATAGCCCTGTAAATGATTTTGGGATCCTCGGTAAAGAGAGTGTAGTGTAAAGGGAAACAGATGAAAAACCTTGAGATCTTTAAAAAAAAAACAAAAAACAGTGCTTGGCAGATGCTAAAGGAAAACGGACAGTGGGTTTCAACATGGGCAGCAAAGGGAAATGGTGGGAATTGAGGCAAAACAGTATTTAACTTGCCAACAGCTGGGAGACCAGCATGCTTTGCACAACTGATTCGCCACCAGTCCCTGGTGGCCAGGCAGGAACATGGGCTCGTGTGGCAGAGGGTCCAGCTTTCAAAGAAGCCTCAGCTCTAGCCCAGACCAAACAGAGCCCATCTGTCCCGAGAGCTGTCTGGGGTCCTCCAGTTGCAGCCTGTGGCCTGGAGTCTCGGCGTCCCCGTCTATGGAGTGAGCAGCCAAGGGCCCTCGTTGGGGTGCCAGAAGGCAGGTGCTCAGGTGCTGGTGGGGGAGAGGGCTGGGGCTGTCTGGGAGCGTGGTCTCCCCCAGCTTCTGACCCTGATGAGGGCTGAGATGAGGCTGCTGTCCAGGGAACAGATGGTGGGAGGTGGGTCCCCTCAGCTGGCTCTTCTGGCTCTCTTCTGTTACGCATTAGCATGCTTATGTGGAGGGAGTCTCGTGACTAATTCTGTGATCATACTTAAATAATAATTAATTATAAAGAATAATGAGTCTTTCATGGTAGTTTATTGGAAGGCTGAGGTGCAAGGCTTGTCGGAGCCCATAAGGCAGTGGTGGCCGTTAGTATGCCACCACACTCCGGCCTGGGCGACAGAGTGAGACTCTGGCTAAAAAAAAAAAAAAAAAAAGTAGTTTTTTTATTCTGGGTTGTTTGTATTTCTGACATGATTTTTTTAATACGGTTTACAACTCAAAAGATCAAGAGGCTATAGAGGGAAAAGTTCTCCCTGTTGTTCTTACATGGGAGGTAAAAGGGAATGGTGGGGATTGTGGCAGAGCAGTGCTCACCTCCCAGAGGCCTAGTTCTCTTACCCAGAGACATCTCGTGTTATCAGTTTCTTGTGTCTTATTCCTGTAAATATGTGTTGCCGCCCCATTTTTAAACACATCCTGTGGCATTACCATGCAGACTGTCTTGCACCTTGTGTAGCTAACTGTATCGATCACTTATCCCTATGAGGTAGGTGTTATCATTCTCTTCTGTGGGGAAGGAATTTGCGGATCAGAGCGCTTCTGTGCTGTGCCCCAAACCACACGGCTAGGAAGCAGCAGAGCCAGGATTCACACCCAGGTCTGGCCTGCTCCAGAGGCCCCTCTCGCTAACCACGTCCCCACCCAGCCTCACCCCCATGCTGCCCTCAGAGCGGCTGCCGTGGGGCCTGGTTCATTCGTCAGATGAGGCGGGCTTCAGTTGGGCATCTGTCTTCAGGACGCTGTGGCTGCCACGGACAGAAACTCACCTGGAAATTGCTTAGGGAAAGGGGGAATTGCTCGGCCCCTCTCACCAAAGTGCAGAGAGGGCAGGGGTAAAACCCAGCTCCAGGAATTCAAATACCACCAGGGCTCACTTTCTCTGCTTCCATTTTCCAGGCAGTTCTTACCATTTTCCCAAACTGACTCTGTCCACCAGGCCAGAACCGTGGCCCTAGGGACTCCCCGGTGTTCATGGACCCAGCTTTCCCCTCGGGAGCTCGACTGCCCGAGTTCCCTCTCCCGCGTTGCCCCTCTCCAGCTGCGTGGCCACGGGCAGGGGAATTCACCTCTGTGCCTCCACTGCCTCATCCGTTAAACGGGAAATGAGTGTCTACCTCATAGGGCTGTGTGGTGAGGACTGCCTGAGATAGTTCATGGTACGCACTTGGACATACTAACTTTTACTACTCCCTTAGTCGTGGTTTGAAACACTGTAGGGACCGTCCCTGGCTGGTGGGAGCCATAAATTCCTCAGGGAGGGAGGGGGGCCTGTGCCCTCCCAGCCAAGTGGGCTCAGCCCTCCCTGGGGGACGGCTCCTGGAAGATGCCCCTGACTGCTGCAGGGGTAGCCCCTGAGCCTGCCCCTGCACCCATTCTTGTGCCCAGATGGAGCTCAGGCTGCCCCCCTATTCACCCCAGATGGAAGAGGCAGGCCTTTGGGCGGCAGCGCCAGCAGACATCCCAGCCCCATGATGTGACCTCTGGCAAGTTACTGTGCTTCCCAGGGCCTTAAGGAGGGACGTGCGGCCTCTTTGAAGGCTCACTGTGAGGCTTGGTGGTGACATCCACAGCTGCCCAGCCAGGGCCGGCACACGCAGCCCTTCCGAGCCTGCCAGCTCTTCCCCCCACTCCCCTGCGGCCCTGGCACCTTGCACTGGGGCCAAAGTGCATGAAGAGCCATTGTGTGTTGACAGAATAAGCGCTCTTTCCAGCTGGAGGCTGCATCCCATAGTGGAGACGCTGTTGGTGTCAGCCCAGCTCCCCTGTATTCTGATGCGTGCCCTTGAATCCTAGGCAAGGGGTTTGGCCTTCTGAGCCTCCATCTTTGTTGTAAGATGTGGACAGTGCCCTCTCGGTGGTTGAGCGGGGGGCAGGTGCCTTGTGCAAGCCCCCGGGGAGTACCCCGCCCCGAACTGGGCCTTGAGAAGTGACGGCGCTGTTATTGCTGCTCTGCTCACCATCCCTGTCCATGGGCTACAGGTGGTTGCCAGTGAAAGCCAAGGGGCGGAGACTAGAGAGCCCTTCAGTTGCAAGCAGCACACAGCAAGCTGGCCACGGAAGCAAGAGGGCATTCACTGGAAGGCAGCTGTTGTCCCGACCATCCAGTGAAGACTGGAGGCAGTAGCACCTGTCCTGAGGGTAGGGGGCATGATCAGCGAGGATGACAGGGCGGTCACACAGCTCACAGTGCCCCTCCCAGGAAGGAGTGTCCAGGGCCCTCTGTGGGCCCCTGCAGGCAGGACTGGGCCTGGGAGAGGCCCGCCCCGTCCCACTGCCCGAGGACCAGGATGAGGCCTTTTGCAGGGGAGAATAGGGGCTCTCGGGAAGAGCAGGCCTTGAGGGAGGGCGCGGCCAGGGTCCAGCTCCAGCCCCACTCCCAGCCTTCCGTTGCATGCATGGGGTGCCTCAAGTGTGGAATCGCCCTTGGCCAGGCGGTGACCACTCAGATGTGGCTGGGGTATTGAACAGATGGTTGTGTGCTTGTAATGTAAATGGCGTCCCTAACGTTCCAGGGGGTTCAAACGTTGATCTCTTTGCTATTAACACGCACGTTACAGCCATGTGTGGAAACTCTGGGTTGTGTGGCACCAGGGCTGCTTGCTGTGGGTCAGCGCCGGGAGCCCGAGGGGACTGACTGGGTCTGCAGGCTGAACTTCTGCCTGTTCGGGTCTGGTTCTCTCACCAGCCACCTATGGCCTTGGCTCAGCAGCCTGGAGACTCTTCCCCTCTGCACAGGCCCACAGGCTGGACTCCCAGCTCCGCTATGGTCAGTGGAGCAGCTTCCAGGGAAGTCATCTAACCTCTCTGCACCCCAGTTTCCTTACTGGCTAATTCAGAGGGCCCGCCCAAAGGGGCGCTGGAAGGGTTACAGGAGGGAAGGCCTGGCGACCTCGTATACCTGTCCCGAGTGCAGGAGGTTCTCCTAGGGCCTGAGCGCCTCTCCTCTGCAGCACAGCTCAGGAGACACTGTGGAACGGCAGCATGGCTTGCTCCCAGGAAGAGGACAGCACGTCCAGGCCTCCCTTGGGTCCCCGGAGCACCAGGCAGCCCTCCTCCACCTCAGGTGGCTTTGAAGTCGTTCCCTTCTTGTTGCACCAAGTGGATTCTCGGACCCCTGTTGCCCGCCAAGCTGGGCTTCAGGAAGTATCAGGCCCAGGCCACAGGTGGGCACAGGCTCAGCTCTCGGTGGCCCTTACCACGTCATATGGGCCCTGAGAGGGTCACTTTCCTTCCAGTGCTCTCAGCCCCTCTGATTATGTCCAGACAAGGTGTCAGCATGCTGACAGGTCTTTAGGGCCTTACCACCCCCCGAAAGTTCAGTTATATTTATTTACTTATTCGTGACGTAGGGAGTAACATAGCTGCACGGTTCCACAGTGAAAGACAGGAAAGGGAACACAGTCCCTCCCTTCCCGTCCCCGCTCCCCTCCCAGAGGCAGCCTCTGTCCGGAGATGTCGTGTATGAGTGTGCGTTTGCCTCCCCCACTTCTAGACCCAAATGCAGCATTCTTCAGTGGGCTTTTTCCATTTAGCAATGTTTCTTGTATCTCAGTCCAGATCAGGATATAAAAAGCGTTCTTCTGTTTCACTGCAGCCTTCTGTCATACGGATTTTCCCTGCTTGTTTCAAACAAGACGCAGCAGGCCTCAGGCACAGGACTTCTGCTGATAACAGGATCCAAGCAGATGTCTATAACGGCGTTTTGTTTTTGTTTGTTTATCTTCTTGGGGATATCCTATTTTTCCTCCGTCAGGCTGGCTTTTCGTTGAGGAAGCAGATACGAAGTTTCCTCGCTAGGAAGAAGAGTGATAAGTAGCTGGCGCACAGATGCTGTGTGGGCATGGGGAACCTACCCCGGGACAAACCCAGGCCATGCCCACCCCTGCACATGTCCCGTGGGACGATGCTCACGGCGCCCCTCCCCCAAGCCCCATGCCCCTCACCGGTGCAGCACCACGGGCATTTCCTCCCCAAGCTCATCAAGCCTTTGCCCGCATCCTGCCCGTCCCCAGAGTGCCCTTCTGCTGCGGGACCACCCGATGCGTTCCTGTTCGTGCCAGAAATCCCAAGACAGGCGTCACCGCCTCCCCAAGCCCTTCTTCCGCCTTGCCTCCACCAGCCGGCAATCATTCCTGCCTCCCTGCCAGGCCGTCCTCTTTGTGCATTTAGTGGCTCGAGAGGCTTGCTGGAGTGCAGAGGTTCTCAGACTTCAGCAGGTGCCAGGATCGTCTGGAGGTGGGAACTTACATTTCTAATGACCTTCCGGATGGGGCTGCTGCTGCCGCCCCCGGGACATGCTTGGGTCTGTCCGGCTAGGTGCAGGGACAGCCACAGCCCCCCTTCCCGCCCCATTCTCATCCTTGCCTCATTCAAGTGTGGGCTTGTCCATACTCTGAGAACCCCTGCCGGAGTACAAAGAACACAGGCTGAGTGTTAGCCTGCTGGGTTCTAATCCAGCCTCGTCACTCGTGGGCTGTGTGTCTGAGGCCAAAGTGCTTACCTTCTGTGGGCCTCAGGGCATTTGTGGTCAGCCGAACACACGCTCCACCTTGTGGAGTTGCTGTCAGGATCAGGTGAACTCATCCAGAAGCAGGGCGGGCACGTGTTGCGAGCTGCCAGTTACCCAACCAAGCTTCTTGGGGCGGGGGCCCACAGGGCCTTGGAGACCTCATCAGCGAGTGGCATGCAGTTAGCGGTCACAAGGGCTGGCACCGTCGTTGCCCGCGTTCAGGAATGTACACGTTCACCATGGCAGATGTATCCAAATGGTGAGTCACATGCCATGTGTGTCCTGTCACCAGTGATTTGGAAACAGTGGAGTTGGGTCAGGCTGGTTAAAGCCTTCCCTCTGGGACAGGCGAAGAAGGCGTTGTTTAAATCCGTAACAAAAAGTTTGTAGAGGGGAGTGTCTAACCACTTAAAAGAAGCTGAAGGGAGCTTTTAGGAGCACGTAAGGTGTCTGTCCGTCCAGTAGGCTCTGAACTCCCCCGGTGCTGCTCTTTAGCCTGAGCTCACTGCCTAAGAGCCAGCAGGCTGCTTCCCCGGCAGCTGCCTGGCATGCGGGCCCAGCCCTGCCAGGGAGTCTGAACCGGCAATATCCTGGTGCGGTGTCTGCAGGAGGGCAGGCCCTGGCTGCTTTCCATTTATCTTGTTGCTAGAGTCCCTTAGTTTCTCCACCTGCCGTAATACGCAGATGGGCCCGAGATGAGTAAAGCTACTAGGAAGGAAACCCAAGTATGGCAAGGATGGCCATTCGTTTTGCCCCAGGGCTGCCTCTTTTTTATAAAATCTTCGGCTGTCAGATTCCTGTGAACACTGGGCCTCCTCGCACACTGGAGGTGAGAGTCAGTGTTTTTGCAGAACAGTTTTCTGACTCTTCTAGAATCTCTCTGTGGCGTAAAGAGGGGTGGGGTGCAAGGTGTTGGCTCGGGCTGAATGAGACCAGGATGAGGATGGGGAGAGGGACGGGGGCTGTGGTTGTCCCCGAACCTGGCTCCACGGGATTCATGCGTCCAGCAGACATGGACTGCGCGCTTGCTGCAGACCAGGCGCCACCTGGACGCGGGGCGCACGGTGTTGGCTGAGCAAAGTTGCAGAGCTGCGTTCTGGGGGAAGCAACAGACGGCAGGCTCGGGATGCGGCCAGGTGACAACGGGCTGTGAGTGGGCTTTGAAGGGAATGGATGAGGTGGAGAGACTGGGGGTGTGCTTTGCTCTGAGCGGGGAGTCCGAAGTGACCAAACGTTGGGCTGTCTGGAGCTCTCCGTGTGTGGGTCTGCAGCTGGAGGCCGAAGCTGCAGAAGCGAGTTCCTCCCTGGTCCAGGCCCTGACCGAGGCCCTCGGAGCGCTGGCTCAGCCTGTGGATGTGCTTGTTGCGGGAGGCCTGGAGAAGAGGCGGGAGAAGGGGCAGAGGCGAGGGCCGTCTCCCCTGCCTGGCCCCCTCTGGACTTCTGGGGCGGCCTCAGCAGCATGAGGGGAGGCCAGGTCCTCCCTGGGGGCTGGCCGCTGCTGGTCCCCTCCTGCTTCCACCCAGAGGGGAGGTGGCCTCCCCCGAGAAGGGAGGCTGGCGGAGGGAACGGGGTCTGTGCCTGGGGTCCCGGGAGCAGGCTGCCTGTGGGCAGGGCACCAAGGCTGCACGCAGATGTCTCCATCCTTTACAACAACCCAGACGTGTATTATCGTTCATTCCCTTTTTGCAGAGGAGGAAACTGAGGCTCGGGGGGTTGGTTGCTGCCCAAGACCACGGCGCCAGGAAGGGGACAGGCCCGGAAGTCTGACTCTGCAGTCTGTGGGGGACAGGTGTACAGGCTGCTTTTGTTCTCATGCCAGCCAAGAAGGCCTTCTTGGAGCTGGGTCTGGAAGGCCAAGTGAGGTGGTGTTGGAAGGATGGACTTGGGACTCAGGCATCCCTGGGTTCCGACCCTTTGCTTACTGGCTGCTCTCGAACACATGCCTTGGTCTTTCTGAATCTCAGTTTCTTTTTCTGAACGAGAGGCTGATAACAACGGCCCCTTCTTTGGAGGGTCATTGTACGGCTTAAATGAGATGACACCCGTAACGTGTTGAGCACAGACCCCACGTTCATCTCACTGTGACGGTCTGGGTGTTGGCCAAGTAACCCATAAGGCTGGGATGGATTCCCCTGGTGCTGCGATAGGTGTCTGGAACCAGCCCAGTTACACAGCACAGTGGCAGCATCCAGGCTCCACCACCGAGAGCGGATGGAGAGCCATCGTCCCTGCCCTCGGGGTCCCACCGTCTGGTGAGGGGTTCTTGCTCTGCCTCAGGATGAGGGCATCAGGAGAGGCTTCGAAGAGAAGAAGACATCTGATCTGGCCTGGAAGTGTGAGGAAGCGGTTGCCAAGCATATGAACAGGGCAACCCAGGAAGGCACTGGAACGGGGAAGTGCGGGGTGCATTCTGGGAGCGGCTGCACTGTGGGGAAGGCAGCTGGGAGTGAGACTGGAGTGACAGGCAGGAGTTGGATTACAACCAAGCCACCTCCTGAGCAGGTCAGTGCCATGTGGGTCAACCGGGGGCAGCAGGCCAGCTCAGGGTAGACCACCCTGCACCGCCTCAGGGTGATCTACCTTGCCTACACAGCATGTTGTTCCGGGTTCATTCTGTTCGCTTTAGGAAGATTAGGGAAGTCCCGGATTTGCAAATGGTTTCTATGAAAGATGGTTGAGATTTGGGGCAACCCCTTCGGGTCCTCCCCCACGGTGGGAGCTTCTCCTCTCCATAAATCCTGTTTTCTCACTTAAAATGAAAATTAAAAGTTGCTAGAGAAAACTAAAAGTTGCTAGAGAATAATGGAGTTACATTATACAAATAAAAGTGCATTAGAAAAAAGATGGTTGAAACTTAAAAAATAACGTGGCACCTGGTAAGAACAGCTTTATTTCTCTGGAAACATCTCTCTTCTGGGTGGTGGACGGGCTTCCCTGAGATGTCAGTCTGCAGATTTCTGTGTTCTGCGGTTCTGAACTGCGTCTGACAGTCATGTGGATGAGTTCCCTGCCTTGTCTGGCCTAGAATAATGGTCTTAAAACTCACCTGCCCCAGGCTGAGGGCTGTAATTGTCAGTGTCCAGCAGTGCCAGCCCAGCAGTGTGGTGACGGTGGCTCACGTGGCATGAGACCTGGGGTCTGTGTTACTATTTCTAGTACCTGGCTGCACGGCCTGGGGCACAGACTTCCATCTCGGGATCAGCTTCCTTGCCTGTAAAAAAAGGATTTGGGATCGAGGGATGATCACAGAGCTTTCCCCTGGACCCAGCACTGTGACTTTGAAATGGGAGTGTTCATGTCAGTATGATGAATAGCAATGTAGTAGTGATTAAAGACACTGTAGCACAGCCCGTATGGATCTTTATGACTGTTGGTGAGACACAACTTGTTCTAAACACGAGAAACCTGGGGGAGCTGGAGCTGAGTGGTGGTATGGTAATACCGTCTAGAACTTGTGTTCTTTGTGGATGCGTTCTGGCGGGCTTCCGAGCCTCCTAGAAGAGGCTAAAGGATGTTAGCAGACCTCAGGCCCTTGGAACATCGTGTCTTTTATTTCTTTCTTTCACTGGCTTTGTGAAAGGTTGGAACTCTGAAAACCGTCAAAGGGCCCTGAGCGAAAAGTTCTCCGTCTTCCTTCCCACCGCCTCCCACCTCGACCTCAGGTTACAGGGCAGACACGCCTGTCTGCAGGAATCTCTGGAACCCTCCAGCTTCTCTTCCCAGAGGCAACCACTGGTACCTGTTTCTCCAGCCTCTTTTAAGAAATAGTTCATGTACGTGATTACAAAAGTTATGCTAACCACAGGACACCTCCGCTCAGAAGGGGGCGATGGGATTCAGTCTCCAGTAGACAGGGTGCCATCTGCAGGGAAGTCAAGGATCCCCTGAAGCTGCCCACTGGGAATGCCTAGGAGAGAAAGGGAAACGCACCTTCTGTTAGCTCTAAGGAATATGGTTCAGTAAAAGTATAAGGGCACTGGCATCCTTATCAGACCCTTCTCTAGGGCCTGCGATCATGTGAGCGGACATCAGTGGGTCTCTGTGTCACAGGATCTCCAAGACATTCGCAGGTAGTCAACAAAGAAGCCACAGCAGTCATGCCTACGTTACTGCTGCATCTCCAAGGGAAAGCATTTAAGCCAGAGCTCGAGGGGGCTACGGGGCCACACTCATCTAGAGTTTAGGTCCGATTCCTGTCTGTGGGAAGTGAGCTTTTCTTAAATAAATCTTTTCTTCTTTCAAAGAAAAAAGGAAATAGTTTATGATTGCACAATCTGATATAAGCATGGAAGCATACTGGTATTTGGTAGCTTTTACTGTAAATACACTTCACCTCTTTCTGGACTTTTCTGTCACAGTGTTGTGTCCCATAAGTATTTATGATGCGGCTGCCATCTCTTAACTGGAGGCTTTAACGTCGGCTGTACTACTGTTTACTCAACCAGTCCCTACTGGGGGCACTGTGCGTTTCCTCCCCGAGCTTCTGCTGTTTCGGACAACTGATATCCTTGGGCGTACACCTGTGCACATGGGCGGGCAGCGCTCTCAGATCCATTCTCAACAGCGAATTGTCCCATCTTGTGGCCATCTTGTCTGAAGTTTTTCTGGCCCCACCCTATCATTTTAATCACCATCTTCCCCCATAATACTTGGGTTCTGCTCCTGCAGGTCCTGTCCAGGGCAGCTGGGGGTCTGGCTGAATAGGCAGGGGTTAGCTGGAGCCACTGTGAGACACCCTCGGGGGGCCTCAGGTCAGAGAAGGGCTGGAAGTAAGTACTAGGCTTTGCGGCCATCTGTCCTGCTGTGACTCTTCCGTTTCGTCATCTCAGCATGAAAGTGCTGCAGACAGTGCATAGACAGGAGATACGGCTCTGTTCCAATGAAATGTTATTTAAAAACAAAACAAAATGAGCAGGTAGCGGGCTGGGTTTGGCTTTCAGACCTTCCGCTTATTTACTGACCTTGGGCTTATACAGGTGTTGAGGACCTTCTGAGTAGCAGGCCCCGCTGGGCAGCACAGGGACACGACTCTGTCTGAAGCCAGAACGTGGCTCTTTGGTTTGAGGAGAGAGCGTCGCAGAGCAGCCTGAGCGCGTGTGAGAGGAGTTCCAGCTTAGACCAGGGGCCAGTCTTGGGTGACTTCTAGGAAAAGTGACATCAAAAGCTGAAACCCAAGGTCCTAGCCGTGAACCAGACAGTGGGGAATTGGGGGAACTGCAAGCTAGCGTTTCCGGAGGTGTGGCATGACAGAGGGAGCAAGAGGAGAGGCCAGGGTTGGAGACATGGCCAGGCCGCTAGACAGAGGGGCTGGGCTTCACCCTGACAGCTGGGGGGAGGGCTGTGAAGACAGGGCGCCAGAAGAGTGCCTGCCACGTGTCTGGTCAGAGGAAATCAGGGAGGCCATCAGAAGCCGGGGGATGGGGATGAATCGGGTTGTAACATGTGAGACAGGCCAAGGCAAGCAGTTCAGGACTCAAATCTGGGACCGTACAGTGGAACCAAACACTTCTGTTACTTGTTTGCTTCCTACAGCCCCAGACATGAGCTCTTACTCATCCCTCAAGGCCCAACCCAAAGTGTTCCCTCATCATCAGAGCCTCTCCTGGGCAGAATTTCAGCCGCTTTCCTCTGCTGTCATGACACCATACTGGGGGATGCTTGGCACAGCAGTGCTTCCTTGTGGAGGCCTCAGAGGACAGGGACAGAATAAGTGATAATTAGTGCCAGCTAAATTAAATACTAAGGTGAAATAGCCGGGGTAGAGGTGGCTAAGCCACATCTTACAGGTAAACTGAGACTCAGAAGGGTAAGCAGTTTGCCCAAATGGTACATGAGAGGATTCTGCCTAGTCTAGTCATTTCAGCAGAATATGGTCTTTCTCTCTCCCCCTGGACTGGAACTTTTCTTGCCCCTGCTCATGGTTCCCTAAATTATTAATCTACGAGGCAGTTGGCACACTGTGTGAAGAGATAAAATGAGAGAACTGAGAGGCATCTGGTTTTCGGGGACTCCATCGTTTGGTATTCCAAACGCTAACAGGGAAATTCAACCCCTTCTAAATCCCGGGACACTGGAACAGTGTCGCCAAGTCTATCCTGGTGGGCGGCAGTGCCCTGGGCCTGGAGACGTGCCTCAAATTCCTGGACAGGCCGAGTGGCGAGGCTGTCAGCGCCTGTGTCCAGAGAGCTCCAGCAGCTGGGCTGGGGGAATTCTCTTGGCTCTGTTTATTGCTGTCTGTTTTTAGAGGGCAGTTCAGACTGGGGTGGGAGTTTTTCTGCTGCTCACCCCGCCAACTGGGCTGTTTCACCCACTACCCCTCCCAACTCCCTGTCCCCACCCCAGCCAAGACAGTGTGGCCACGGTCTTTGACTAGTGTAGGTGGTAGTCTTCTCCTCCCAGGACTCTCTGTGTATGGGTACTTCTGTACATCTTTTGAAATTTATTTTATTTATTTATTTTGAGTCAGGTGTCTCACTCTATCACAGGCTGGAGTGCAATGGCATGCTCATGTCTACCCCGCCGTCAACCTGCTGGGCGGGCGCAGGTGATCCTTCTGCCTCAGCCTTCCAAGTAGCTGGAACAACAGGTGCACACTACCATGCCCAGCTAATTTTTTGATACATTGTAGAGACGAGGTCTCACCAATTTGACCAGGCTGGTCTTGAACCCCTGAGCTCAGGCAGTCCTCTCACCTCGGCCTCCTAAAACGCTGGGGTTACAGGCTTGAGCCACCATAACCATCTTTTTTATTATAACCTTCCTATTAAGTATGACGTGTGTCTCACTGGGGTCTTGGTTTACATTTCCCTAATGATTAGAGATGCCGAGAGCATCTTTTCTTGTGCTTGTTGGCCATTTGTGTATTGTCTTTGGAGAAATGTCTGCTCAGATCCCTGGTCTATTTTTAAATTGGGCTATTTGCCTTTTTATTGTTGATTGGTAAGAATACTTTGTATAGCATGAACACTAGACCCCTGTTTGCAACCATTTCCTCCCTCTCTGTGCCTTTATTTTTAAAGTAGCAAAGAAAACATGAGAAGCTGAAAGGAGGAACGTGGAGCGAGGCAGTGAGGCGGACACTGGATTCCTGCCCAGCCTCTTGCCTGGGAACCCAGGTGCTCTCAGCCAGCTCTAGGGACCTCCCTTCCCATGCTGCTAGCTGAGGCAGCCCAGCCCCCTTCCTTCACTGTCCTCCAAATGAAAGCTTAGAAAGGGTACACGATGATGCCCTGGCATTAGTGGCTTCCTGCAGCTTCCTGACTCCCACAGACATGCCAGCTGCCTGGCCCTCCGGGAGGCAGTAGACTTGCAGGTGGGCCACCGAGGACGGGGGGGGGGGGCTTTGAGTGTATACAGACCTGCTTGCTGTCTCTTAGCCACATCTGGGCATTCCGTAAGTGTGGGTGCTGGGCCCTGCACCTGCCTTCATGGAGCCCAGGAACAGATAACAAACAAGTCAACACACAAGTGGTGAACCACAAGCCAGGAAAGCTCACAATAGGGAGAGCTTGGGAGAGGACAGAGGGAGAAGGCCTGAGTCAACCCAACTAAGCTGAGCCTCAGTTTACTCATTGGTAAAACGGGGCCAGGAGTAACCACCAACTTCACATTGTTGCCTTGAAGACCCAGTATCAGTATAGGGCTCAAAATGCTAATTAGCATAACTTAAAGCCACCATGGGTGCCTGAAAGGTGTCTGTCTCTCGGTGGGGAAAGGGCAGGGGATTGGGCAGGCTTAGGGAGAAAGAAGCCCCTTTTCTTTTCTTTTTTTTTGAGTTGGAGTCTCACTCCGTCGCCCAGGCGGGAGGGCAGCGGCCGCTCCCGCCCCCGCAGCCTCGACCTGCCGGGCTCCGGCGATCCTTCCGCCTCAGCCTTCCGAGTAGCCGGAACTACAGGCGCGCGCTGCCACGCCCGGCTGATTTTTTGATGTATTGCAGAGCCAGGGCTCGCCAAGTTGCCCAGGCGGGTCTCGAACCCGCGGGCTCAGGCCGTCCGTTCACCTCGGCCTCCCAGGGCGCGGGATTACGGGCCGAGCCACCGAGCCGCGCCAAGAAGCACCTTCTCATCAGAGTCCCTCCACAGGCCCCCGGACCCTGCGCCGGCCTCGGGATACGCCCCCTCCCTTCTCTGGGGCGCTCGAGACTTCCCGGAGCCACCGCGGCCGGCCGCGACGCGGAAGCCCGAGTCCGGACGGCTGGAGGGCTGGCGCTCGGAGCCCGTCGTGCTGCGCGCCGGGGAGAGCCCTGGCCGCGGGAGGCCCCGCGTCGGCGGGCTGCGCCGCGCCCTCCTCCCGGGGGGGGCTGCTCGCGTCGGGACCGAGAGGCTGCCCGCCCGGCCCTGCCGCGCCTGCGTGCGCCCCCCGGCGGCTCCGCTCGGCCCCGCCCCCGCGCGCCGGCTCCTCGCGGCCCCGCCCCGGCCCCGCCCCCGCGCGCAGGCCCCGCCCCCTCCGGCCACATTCCTCCGGCCAGGCCGCGCGCGGCGCCAGGCGGGCGGCGGCGGAGGGGCTCGCCGGCCGGGGCCTCGCGCTCGGCCGGGGCGGCGGGGCCGGCGGACGTCGCGCGGGAGCCGCGCCGTGCGGCCCGGCGGCGGCGGGGCCTCGCGGCGGCCGCTGTTGGCCCCGGGGTCCGGCGGCCGCCGGCCCGGGCGCTCCCGCCGCGGCCGCCATGTGGTGCCTGCACTGCCACTCGGAGAGGACCCAGTCCCTGCTGGAGCTGGAGCTGGACAGCGGGTAGGGCCGCGCGGCCGGGGGTCCGGCGCGCGACGGGCCGGGCGGGCGCGGGGTCCCGGCGCGGGCCGCGCGGGAGCCGAGCGGGGCGCGGAGGCCGCCGGCGCGCCTGCGGCGTGCCCTCCGGGCGGGGGTCTCGGGCGGAGCCGTGCTGGCGCGCTCCCGGGGGGCGTGGTGCGGCGGGGAGACGGGGCGGGGCCCGCGCGGGTGCGACGTGGGGGACAGGGAGGGCGGCGGGCGCGGAGGGTGCCGGGAGGCCCCCGCGGACCCCGGGCCTGGGGGCGGTGCGCCTGCTCTGTCGGCCCGGCCCGCGGCGGCGTGTGCGGGGACGGGGCCCCTCCGGGGCGGCCCGGACGTCCCGCGGTGCCGGCGGCCGAGCGGTGGGACGCGGTGCGCCTGGGCGCGCGCCGAGGGCGCTTTGTTGGCGTGCGGTGCCCACTGTGCGCGCGGCGTGGCCGGGGAGAGGCCGGCCCCTTCTGCTTGGGGCCTGTGGACGGCCGTCTCGGCGTCCGGGGCCTGTGTTTATGGCGAGGGAGGAGGAGAGCGTGTGTGTATGTGCCGGGAATATTGATTTCCTCTCTCCGCTGGCCAGCACAGCTGCCCCCGAGCTATCTGCGGGCCCCTCGTAGCAGCAGAAGGGGAGGGTGGGGCTGAGGGGATTTGTTGACGAGCCGGCTTGGCTTATGCTCGGGCCCCCTGGAGGAAGCCCACCTGGAGCTGTTTGATCTTTCACTTCAAAAACTCTGCAGCACGTGTCTGGCCATTGCACTGAGAACGTGCACATGTTTCCCCTCTGCCCCCTCCCCTCCCCAGGGGCCTGGGGCTCTGGGCCTGAGGCTCCATGTGGGGCTGTGGGGGGCTTCAAGGACCCACGGCTGCTTGCATCTGGGGCCGAGGCCAGGCAAGCTGCAGCTGCAGAACCATCTGTCTGGAATCAGTGATGGTGGTCTGCGAACGGGGGTCACGTTATTCATCTCCTACACACGCCGGCCGCCCTGTGCAGTCCGTCAGCTGTCCCGCTGGGTGTTGCGATTGCATTCTTGTCTTTATGGTACCAGCGTCCTCATGCTGCAGGAGAGCAAACTGAGGCTGTCAGCCTCGACTGTACTGAGGCCGTGTGGGTTATTGAGTGCCTACCGTGTACCAGCTCTGACTCTAGGCACCGGGGGCACAGCACTGATCAGAATCACGGAGCCGCCAGTCCAGTGGGGAATGTGGTAACCGTGAGAAATGAGTCGTCATGCTCTCCTGGCTGCCCTCTCCTGTGCCTGAGCCGAAGAGGAGGGAGGGGATTTTCTGCCCCTCCGCCAGGACCTCTCCACATCGCCATTACGGTTGGGATGTGCTGGCTGCCTCTTTTGTGTGTGTCTCAGTCCCACGCCGTTTCTTACCAGAAGCCCCTCTGGGTGTCTGATCTAACCCTTCCAGCTGCAGGGAAGCCTGCTTGGATCCTTCTTTGGATGGGTTGTGATGCGCAGCTGCCCCCCGAGTCTCAGGCCCGGTGTCTGGAGACTGAGAAGCCCCACTCAGGCACAGCCTGCAGTTCACCCACCAGCCTCGGGGCAGGGGGATTCCGTTTGCTCTGAGCTCCTGGTGCGTGGTTCTGAAGGAAGGCTGGAGGAGAATCAGCCCGTGCCCTGGCTTGTGGAGGCTGAGCCAGGTCCTGTGCGGACTCAGGAGCCTTCCAGAGGCCCAGAATCCTTCCAGTTGATCTTCTCCCCCACTCTGAGCCCAGACGGGACCTAGCGTGCCCTAGAGACCTCAGGAGAACACCAGTCTGTAACAGGCCCGAGATAGCCACCCCTGAGCCCAGCCTTGCCCCCGTGCACCTCCCTGCAAGTGGGCTTTTTTCTCGGACAGCACGCGGAGGCCCTCACATTGCAGCACTTTGATGCTTTGCTGTTTGAGCCTCGTGGCAACCCAGGACTCACCCTCGTTTTCTAAATGGGCACACTGACGGTGCAGGGACCCAGTCATGGGCCAGAATATCACACAAGGAGCCTAGAGGAGAGCCCAGGCTTTGTGATGGGGGCCTCTGGAGGCCCTGGCTAGCCCTGCCAGGGTTTTCAAGCTTTTGCTCAAGGAACTCGGACTATGAACTAGTTTGTGCTAATATTTGCACAGCTTTGGTTCAAAAACATGAACAAGACTGACAACTGCGTGGTCAAACAGTATGACTGGACAGATAGGTGTTTTGAAGGGCTTGGACAGAGAACCTAGGACTGTAGGAGATCTGTGTGTGTGCGCGTGCACGTGTGTGTATGCACGTGCATAAGGTTTTATCTGGCTGGACTCTGCAGAACGTGGAATCATGCTTTGCCGGGAGAATCTCTGAATCCAGGGCAGCTTGGGGCATCACGAAGAAAGGCTTGGGGGTGGGGGGACAAACAGGGTTTGTTTCAAATCCCAGCTCATTTTTGTGAGCTTCTACGAGTTACTACCCCCTCTGAGCCTGTTTCCCCTTCTGTGAAAGGGAATGATGATGCTCCTTCACAGAGGTGCTCCGAGATCATGGATGTCTGACAGCCATCGTACGGCTGGCCAGCCCCAGGCCTCCAGTCAGATGCCGCTTTTGTCCAAGTCAGCACTCTGTTCTTCTCAGCCATCAGTGACCCGCTGGATTTTCTTCCTCTTTTGTAGATTTCCTCTAAATTATGATGACGTGTGGAGTATCTGCCCAGTAATCACAGAGGCAAGATGATGGCATCACCGTTGGGCTTGGGTTTGGCTGAGGCCTGTGGAGACGTCTCCTGTGAAGTGTGTGTGTTTGTGTGTGTGTAACTGGGGGTATGCTCAAAGGCTGTTGAGTGATTTACCGTTGGTCCTCAAAAGCAAACTGTAATGCCTTTAGAGGCCATTAAGACTCTTGAAGAATTAATTGGCATGGCCTTAGAGAATCTGGCTGCTCCCACTGCACGAGCTGCTGCTGAAAGAGAATTGATGGCAATTATGGTGGAAGTATGGCATGGTGCCACGTGGGCCTGCTGGCATCCTGGCTGCTGCGGCTGCACCCCACGTTGGGCGCCTGCCCCTCCAAGCCTTGACCCTGTGGCCTGTGCCCCCCGCTTGCCTAGCACTCGCCTGGCCATGTGGGGGTATGGCCCGTCATCAGGGAACGAGTGCATCTGCGAGTGCAAGTGTGGCTGAATGCGCACAGCTCTCCTGCGCTTGGAAGAGTGTCGTGTTCGCCAGAGAGGTGTGTGTGACCCAAGGGGCACCCAGCCTTGCACTCTTCCCTGATTCACATAACAGACATTTACTGAGTATCTAGTTTGTGCTAGACCATGGCTGAGGTTGCTATGTGAATCTGTACCGCGCAGAACACAGGCCTCGGGGGCTGTACGCAACACTTCTTCCCAGCTGTGTGACTTCAGATATGGTACCTCCCCTCTCTGAGTCTTGGTTCTCTTTGATAAAGTGTGGCCAAAAGAAACTGCTGGGGGGATGTGCGGCTTTGCCTGGTGACAGATGCATACAGTAGGCGCCCATCAGATGGTGCTTTTGCTACCATCATCATCAGTACCACATTTTACCTTTAGTGAAATTGCTCCTGAATTGAGCTGGCGCCTCATGGTGTTCTTTGTTGCTGATTTGTGGGACGGAAGACTGACTTCTGGCGCCCTCGTGGCTTCTTGTGAAGCCTCTCTCCTTGCGTCCTGGTGGCTCTGACTTGAGTATCCCGCTGTGCCTTACTCGTGGATGCCTGCGGTGTCCTGGCCCATTGATGGAAAGACCCATTCTGTTCATTTCATTTCCTTGGTTTGTAGCTTCCTGACATGGTGGCAGTTTAATTTGAACTTCAGGCTCCAATGGAGAACCACAGTGAGAGTGCCCGCCCCGTTTGTAAAGATGGGAAGCTGTGACCACATTTGTTTTTTCCTCTTTCCTCAAAGGTCAGAACAATAAGAATAGCAGTGGCAGTGGTTGCCGTTAGTGAATTCTGTGTGAAACACCTAGTTCTCAAAGTAGCATGGCCCAGGGCTTCTGCTGTCCCATTTTTCAGATGGGCCACAGTTCCTTGACTTGCCCCGGGTGCTCAAGTGGGGATTTGGATTCAGTTTGCCTGGCTTCAGGGTCTGTAGACTGCATAGCCAGGCTCCGCTTCCTCTGGAGTTAAGTCGTCTTCGGCCAAACGTGTTACCTTGCAACTGGAGCCTTTCACATCTTTTCCATGCTACAGAATAGGTGTCTGGTATCTCCTGGTGTCAGGGGTCCCAAAATGTTTCCAAATGTCCCAGCCTGCTAGCTCGTTGATGGCCGCATACCGGGCTTTCTTGATGTCTTGTCTTTCTCCCCGCAGACCCCAAGAGCTGCATCCCCAGCCTCCCGGTAGGGTTCTGAGATAGTGTCCTTTGAGCCCTTGTAGCATCTTCAGAGTAGCCACTTGCATCCTGAGCACAGCCCAGCCCAGACTCTGCTCGTAATGTGGCCCTGAGGACAAAAGCTGATGGTCCCCTCCCTCGCTGAGGGACCAGTGTGAATGTGACAGGCCCCTGCATAGTGAGGAGACCCAAGACCAGGGCCTTTGCCACTGATAGAGGACACACACGCGTGCAGGTGCTGAACCTGGTCCTGTGAGAGGAGAAGAAAATCATAAATGGAAAATTTGGACGAGCCCCCATCTGGGAGGAGGCCCCGCATTCACACACATGGGAAGGGTTCTCCCGAAACCCCGTTTCCCAGGCCAGGTCAGAGTCCGTCTGCCAACACGAATACTTCCTCCCTGATGCCTGTTTTAAAAGACAGAAGTAAATGGTGTTTGCTTTTCTATTTCCAACTGGGAGGCTAGATGGTGTAATTGTTAAGTGCGAGAATACATGTAAAAGCATTTCAGTGGTGCCGTATAGCAGTATAGTAAGCGCTCAGTAGATGTTTATTCTGGTTATTCCTAAGCTTTGAAGCGTCTGCCCTCCTGAGAGAGGGGGCCTTTCAGAAAAGTCTGGGCCGAGCTGGCCCCAATTGGTTGTTGGCCCGCCCACAACCTGGAGCCCTGGCATCTGCCAGAGAGAGGGCTCCGGTGGCCCAACTTATAACATACCTCTCTCTGAGGAAAGAGTGAGTTTCAGGATTCTTGTAGTCATTTGCAGAGGGAGGAGTCAGGCGGCTAAGGAGGCAGATTCTGTAGCCAGACCACTTGTCACTCTTGCACCCTCACTCCAGCTCTGCTTCTCTCTGTCTCTGTGGTCTTGGGCATATTCCTTAGTCCTTCTTTTGTTGGGGGTGGGGTGGGGAGTCGAAGTCTCAGTCTGGCCGGGTTGGATGGCAGTGGCACGTGCATGGCCAACACAGCCTCGACCTGCTTGGCTCAGGCGATCCTTCCGCCTCAGCCTTCCGAGTATCTGGAACTACAGGTGCACGCCACCATATCTGGCTAATTGCTTTAGCCCTTCTTTGCCTCAGTTACCCCATTTATAAATGTGGATGACAATAGGGGCTCATGGAGTCATCGTGGGGATTAAATGAATTAATCCACGTGACGTGCTTAAAGGGTGCATGGTGAGCACATGATGAATGGTAGCTGTTTGCTGTTGTTCTGCACCTTACAAGTCCAACTGCACTGGAGCCAGACCATCTTAGTTGTTAGGGAGATGTGTTCCTAGAAGGGAGGGGATCCTTCACTCCCCTTTTGACCACAGACAGGCCAGGACTGGGGGAGAGAAGGCAGAGAGATGGTAGTGAGAGGAAGGATTAAAGGGCCGAGGGTTGTTTGTGGTGTGACAGATGGCAGACTGGGTAGGAAGTGGCTAAGCCCGTGGACTTTAGTGTATGCTTGTAGCCTGCTGTCCAAACAGCCTGCTAAGCAGTGGATGGTTAAGAGTATTAAGGAAATCGCTTTGCCTGTGGATTGGAAAAATTGCAAAGTGAGGCAGCTTGCATTTCAGCTGGGATGAGGATTTCTTAGACAGGATGGCCAAACAGCCTGTGCTGTGTGTGCAGGGGAGACCCCCGAGGCCTGGGGACACTTCAGAGTTGGGGACATTGAGTTGGATGCCCCCGGCCCTGTGTCAGAGGGAGCTGTCAGCTGGTGGTCTTTGGGAAACTCTGGCTTCTGGGCCCTACCAAGGGTGACTTCTGGTGTCTAATAAGGCCAAAAGCTCCAGAGCCTGGCCTCGGGGTCAGCGGCTGTGTTTGTCTGTTTGTTCTGCTGCCCTGCCTTCTCTGTCCACCATGGAGAGAGGCAGCCTGCTGCACGGACAGAGATGGCACTTGGACCTGGGGAACCTGACCTGGGTCCCCAGTCTGCCCTTTTTTCTGGGTGTGTGGCCGGGGCAAAGTGAGCCCCTCTGTGGTCTGCGGACTCCTTATCTGTCGCGTGAGGATGGTGGAGGGAGAGGCTGAGTGGGTGGCACGCGTCGCAGGCACCGAACGTCTGTTGGCAGGGAGAGGGAGAGGGTTCAGCTGAGTTTTGGGCAACGCCCCACATGTTTTTGGTGGGCCTCAGTTGGCACAGGATTAAGACTGGGGCTAGAACGGGCTACAGAATAAAAACAGTCATAATTGGTATTTGGGTGCCCTCTGAATTTTACACATGCTCATCTGGTTGGAGCCTCCCGAAAGCCCTGTGAAGTATCAGGTGCGATTTCCGCGTTAGAGGTGAGGAGACTGAGGCTAGAAAATGAAAATAGTGTGTTCAAACTCGAATTAGGGCTCTGGTTAATGTGTAGCCCTCTTTCCTTCTCCCTAAACTTGATGTGGCGGGCTTGGGCTCCTTAGAACGGAGGACGAGGCAGAGGCGGGAAGGGCAGGGCAGGAGGGCGGAGGAAGAGCCGGGTGGGGCCTGTGCAGCCCGAGCAGTGGCATCGGCTCTCTGAGTTGTGGGTGGGTGCAGGGGGACACCGGCATTCTGCAGAGTGGACCCGGAATCCTTGGAATCGCTGCCCATGGCCTTGAATCTCAGAAGCACATGTGCCAGCCCAGGAGTCATCTGGGTCTGAGCATTTCCTCCAGATTCCCTGACAGTATCTGGACGGCTCTCACCCGAGATGCTGGGAGAGAGGACCTCGAAGGGAACCAGACATGCAGTGCGTGTTTGGCAAGTGCCCGCTGCTCTGATGGTTCCTGTTCATCGGCATCAACTGTGGTGGTGGCTGTCATTTCCCTGTGTAGGCCCTGCGGTGCTGTGAGCTCTGGGGGTGGTGGGGCTGGAGAGGAAGTGTTTGGGGAAGCCACGCTTTCCTCTGCAGCTAGGCCGGAGCGGGGAGGGCCTGGCCGTGCAAACGTGAGTTCTCTGTTCCTTCTGGGCCCTTGACTTTTCTCAGAGTCATAATGTAAATGTGCAGAGTTGGGGTTTTCAGTGTGTGTTTGTTTCTGCTCACTAGTGCAAAATGGCCCAAGAAAATAGTGGGACTTGATGTGAATAGCAGAGTCCTACTTAGCACCATTTCTAGCTTTTTATTATGGAAAATTTCCAACATAGACATAAGTAGAGAGGATGGTATAGGGCCCCCATGCACAGTGTTATTTCATTGTCTCTTAGATTGTTTTGGAGCAAATCCCAGACACTTTGTTGACCTTAAATCAGGGATCTGTCTTGTGGTGAGCCTGATTTCTGGCCTTGGAGGTGTCTTTTTGCTGGGCTGAGTCCCTGGGGCAGGCCACAGCATCCTGGACAGCCCTTGACTATATTAGGCCAACTTGGGAACTCTGAGCTTGGGCCAGTTCCCCAGCCTGGTGACCAGGTGCTGCCTGGCCCATTTAGCAGGCCCTGTGTCTGGAAGTGACTGGGGGAAGGCCAGGCCCGTGACTCCCCCATCCCCCCTCAGACCCTGGGTCAGGGTATGAGGACTTGCTCCTCCATCACCCCAGGACCCTTGAGGGCAGGGCCATGGAAACGGACCGTCGGCCTCGCCGTTGGATCAGGGGTTCCCCTGGCAAGATTGTGGTTCTCGGCTGCATGTCCGCGCGTGGCCCTGCCTGCCGTCCTGGGTTTCCCCTTGCCAGGTGGTAGAGCCAAGCTGCGGCACCTCCTGCCTTCCGCAGATGCGTGGGCCCCTCGTCTGTTTAGCCTTTCAATGCCGGGGCTCCCTAGGCCTTTGCCCCGTCCCCTTCCCTTCTCTGCTTCACACTGTCTTTCATCCTGGGGTTTTGATCTGGCTCCAGCTCAGGCCCTGACATCCTGACACCAAGGCAGCAGCTCTTCCTAGGGCCTGGTGGACACGTCAGACCCGGCAAGTTCCAAAGGATGCATGCTGCCGCCCCTCCCCAAATCTGCTTCCTTCCGTGACTTTGTCTGATCCAGTGGGTTCCCTGGAGTCAGCCGGGACCCTCTCATCACCTTTGCCCTGCTCAGCCATCATATCCAGTGCTGGCCACCCCACTATGCTGGGCCTAGAGCCTGGCACGCAGCAGGGCTCAACAAGTCACCATCCTCGTTCTGAACGTGTTATCACTCCCTGCTTGTAACGCAGTGCTTGGTGCAGAGTGTGCCCTAACCAGGTCTGTTAAAAAAAGACAAAAGGTGCGTCCAGTGTGTGGCCACACCCGGTCTTAGCCATCTCTCACTCTCTTCAGGTGTGGATGCTGGGGTTGGGTCCGATGAACCGCACGTCTCCAAGTGGGGGGTACTCTTCAGACCTGCTCACAACCCTCCGGCCCCTGGGGCACACACGCCAGGCAGGAAAAGGGTGGCAGTCCCGTGTCGTGAGAGTGACAGTAGCTGCCCAGAGAACTTCCAGGGTGCTAGGCCCCAGGCTGAGGATTTGTGCATGTTATCATGTGGCCTCACAGGACACGACCCTGTGAGGTGGACAACACCCGTTTTATGGCTGAGAAGCAGAGACACAGGGAGACCAAGTCACTTGCTTGGTGCAAGTGTAATCCTCAGGGAGGATTACACAGCTCCTCCCTGCCAGGTACCAGACAGTCACCAGGGAAGGGCTCTGGGAAACCAGTATTGTAATTGCAGAAGGCTGGGGGCGCAGCGTTCCCTGGCCTGAGCCTTCATTTTCTCCCCTTTCTGTGCCCCTGTGCTGTGCTGGGTGCTGTGGGCTGACAGGTGACTGGCTGGCTCAGTGCTGCCGTGCCCCGGAGTCTAGTGTGCCGCAGGTCTGGACAGTGCTTGCCCCGAGTCCTGCAAGGCCGTTGGCGGCGGGGGTGTTGGGCAGACAGGCTGGGTTGGCTGACTCCACCGAGGGAAGAACTTGGTAGGCAGGGAGGTGAGGCAGCTCAGAGTCTCAGCCGGCCTTGCTCCTCCTCACCTGTGTGAGCCATGGGGCCTAGGGTAAGTTCCATCACTTCTCTGTGCCTCGGTTTCTTCATCTGTGTAATAGGAAGATGAGTCAGCACCTAACTGGAAAGGTTGCTGCTTACACCAGGGGAGAACCCGAACGTAGACGATGAACTCTGGCTGGTGATGGTGTGTCCACGCAGGGTCATCGGTTGGAACATATTTTTCAGTCTGGCGGGGGTGCTGATGGCGAGGGCCACTGTGTGTGTGTCACGCAAATCTCTGTACTTCCCGTTGAATTTTGCTGTGCACCTAAGAAAAGCTGAGATCGTCTGGGCCTGAGGTGGCCACACCCTGGCCCTGGCTGGCTGGGTGGGCTGTGAGGCGGGCCTGCCTGCGTCACGGGCGTCTGTCTCCTTCTCTCTGCCCACTTTCCGCCCAGAGCCAGCCTCCCAGCCTGTGCCTCCCGCCTGGCCCTCCCGGGGCGTCCCTGGGGCCCAGCCCAGCTCTGTCTGCTGGAGTCTGCCACAGAGAACTACTTTATTTAAGTTCGTTTTGCGCGTATGGAAATAACTAGAGGTCTCTGTATTTAATTTGGCTCAGCTGGGAAGATTTTTGGCTCCGTGTGTGTATATTCTGAAAAATCTTTCCAAGTGAGCCCAGGGGTTAGAAGCTTCTGGTCATCTTTGTACCGTGTACACCAACAAGGACCGCCCTGCTTCGCTGGGGGCAAGCATCTGGCAGAGGGCAAGCCATAGGAAATGGTTAGTGAAGAAAAAAGGAAGGGGGGGAAGAGGATGAAGCAATCCAGATGAGACCATGGCAAGAGAAGCCATGGGGTAGACTGCATCTTGAGACCAGGTAAGTGGTGGGCAGAGTGGAAGGAAGGAAGGAGGCCCTGGAAGCATAAAGCTCCCTACAGATGCACCGGAGATGGGTGCGTCTGGTTTGCAGAGCAGACAGGGCTTCCTTCAGTGCTGGGCTGGGGAGCATTTCTCCTGCTGTTCCTCTCTCTGGCCTGGACAAGCCCAGCACAGGCTCACGGTTGAGCCCTTCTTCTCTGGTTGTTGGCGGAGAGCAGAAACGGCCCCATGTGGGACTTCAAGTCAGCCAAGTGTGCCTTTGCGCAATTCCCGTGTTCCCACTGGGTAAGCGGAGCAGGAGCGATACCCATTGTGAAGGTGAGACAGCGGAAGCCCAGTGAGGTGAGGCCACGTGCCTCAGGCCCCTCACCTGCAAGTAGGGGGGCTGTGGAGAGGCCTGATCTCCCACTCCGTGCCCACAGCTTCCCCGACAGGCCCAGGAGGCGCTTTGCAGACACAGGGTGTTGTTCCAGACACAGATTGTTAGGCGAAGGGGCTGCCCGGGGTGGAAAGAACTTGAGTTCAAGCCTCGGGACGTTCCCTGAGGGTCTGGCTTTGGAATACACCCAGATATCAGATGGGTTTTAAAACTGTATCTTAATCCCATGGATCTTAGGAATGAGGCATCTGGTGAATTTGGACTCGGTGGTGATGATGACCACAGGATTGTGGATTGTGGTCGGTGTGATAATATGACTCTGGTAGAGTCAGGGGAAAACCAAACACTTAGAGGACCTAGCAGAGCGGAAGGCCTTGATCTTCCCACTGGCTGTGCAGAGCTGGAACCCTGCCTCTCTGGAGTTGGTGCTCTAAATCAGGTTTCTTAGGGTCCTGCGCTGTTGATCCTGGTTCTGTTCTTTGAGTTGGACCTTGGATTTTTGACTTCTGCAAGCGTCACAAACAACTGTGGTTGCCTTCAATAGACAGGAAGGTGATATGAGAGAGAGGGGGTTGGTCAGGTGTGCATGGATGACAGGGCGTGATGAAGACTGGTGATGGCAGAGCACTGCTCTCTGGTGGGTGTGGCTGCCGCCCAGCTCCATCTGTCTATAGCCCAGCAGGAATGAGGACCTGGTGTGGTCAGATCCTCAGTTGTTCCCCCCCCCAAGAGACATCAGAAACCTGGATTTTCATTTAAAACAAGAAAACTTTAGTGTTGAAATGGCGGTGATTAATTCTAACTGTTTTGTTGTTGCTTTGTTTCGTTTTGTTTTTGCGAAACAGTTTGGGCCACAAAGAGCATGCTGTATGGACCAAGTCCTGCCTCAGGCTGCCAGCCGGTGTTCGAGGTGTGGCCTCTCACACGGAGTCTGTCTTACGGAGAGCTCTGTGCAGTCTGAGACCTCCTTCCGGGTGGTGGCAGCTTGGGTACCAGGCCTCCTGGCCAGCTCTCCTGGAGGCGAGGCCCAGAGTCCTGGATGAATGGGCATCACCCTTGCCTAGTCCCCAGCCCAGTGGCATCGGGAGAATAAAGGACTCTTCACAGCCTCTGTCTGGAAAGGCTGCCCATCCTGGCTTTGGCTAGGGATTGGCCACAGGGCCCTGCCTTTTCTCCCATCTCAGGCCTGTTCCCTTGGTTTGGTGCTCTGGTGCCGAGCACATGGGGTGAGACCCTTGGGCAGGCCGGGTCCTCCTGTGGTATGGATGGTAGTGCCTGCTGCTCGTGGCGTCTTGCCAGGCAGAGGCCCTGGCCGGGCTCGATGGCAGGGTGTTGGCCTCAGCTCCCACCAGCGCCTCATGGCTCCCCTCTGCCAGCTGGCTCTCAGCCCGTGGAAAGGAGCGTGCCTGCCAGCCTGTGAGGCGAGTCTCTGCCCTGCTTCCTGTCTGGGGCCCCAGTGCCCAGCCCCGCCCGGCGGGCCTCCCAGGACTGTGAGGGGTGGGTGCGGGGCAAGCGCGGTGAAAGGAGAGCTGAGCCAGGGCGTCTCGAGGAGTGGGACTGCACTCAGCCCCAGTTCCCTGGTGACTCGAGGCCTGGGGGCTGGCGCTCTGGGTGCCATGAATGCCCCCTGTATGGTGGGGACGCTCCTGGGTTCCCATGGCCGGCTTTCATGTTTTCATGGCCCGGCTGTGAAGGCAGGTCCAGAGGCACAGGTCTCCGCCGGGTTGTGCTGCGTGCCAGCTGCAAGACCGCCTGAGTCTGTCCTCTCCAACTCCTGGCTGCCTGTAAGTGGAGAGGAACAGGCCTGCTGGCAGCCACGGAGCTGCCCTTGACCCCGGAGAACTGTTCTGCTGCTCTGTGGCTTTTGGTCCCAGCTGCTCAGTGGCTCTTCCCCTAACGCTTCTGTTTTGTGGCATCAACCCCCCGGGGCTGCGCCTTAGTGACCCGTAGCATTGTTTATTCATTCAGCAAGCCCGGACTGAGCATGTCTTGTGTGCCCAGCCCTATTGAACCCTGCAGGCACCGCAGGGGAACAGGCAGGCCCTCTGCCCTTGCGGAGCTCACTGTCATGGGGAAACTGACGTAGGAGCGAGGAAGCATGAAGCAGACGAAGCCAGCTCTGGAGCTGGCTCTGCGTGGTGGGTGTAGAGGTCTGGGAGATGGCACCTGTCGCTCCAGACACCACTTGTCTTCCCTCCTGCCGAGGGTGGCCCTTCTCCCCATGGTTGTCATGCTGCTGAGGAAGTGTGGCAGGGCCGGTCCCTGGAGATGCCCTGCGCTGACACCCATGTGCTGCCGGTTTCCCCTGTCCCGGGCTCCATGCTGCATTTGTGCATTTGGCTCTTTCCAGGGGGAGCCCCCAAGGTATAGAGGAACAGGGCAGACCAGATTCCCGGTTCTTGTGACTGCCCTCTGACACCCCCCCCCCCCCCGTCACTCCCCAACAGCAGTGAGACAGTCTGCTTCACTCCTGCAGGCAGACACTGCTCTTTATGATTGAGAGTGAGGCCTGGGCCTGGAGGCGGGAGCCACCAGCTCTCCGGGGCAGTAAGATGGCCTCTGAAAATGTTGCCGAAAGGACAAGGCTGCAGGCCTGGCTGTGTGGCCCTGGGATCACAGGTCACGGAGGCCTTTCTGCCCTCTGGCTGTGCGTTGATGAGAACAGGCCCTGTCTGAGGACAGGAGGGCCGCCTGAAATACTTCCCCTCTAATTAGGAGCCTTTAATTAGGCCATGTTAATGGAGCTTGCTGCACTGTTTCAGACTCTGCTGTGTTGCCACGAAGGGGTGGCCTTACCCTCACTGTGCGAGTGGGAAACTGAGGCTTGGAAGCTGGGGTCAGAACCCAAGTGTTGGACTCTAACCCAGAATCTTCCTGTCACATTTGTGATGACATGAGGGTAGCAAGTGTCTGGCAGAGCTATGCAGGGCACTCAGGGCCAGAGGGCAGGAGGCACGAGTTGGCTGCTGCTGCTGTGCCTCCCACCACCGTGGGCATCCCCAAATGTGTCGTCTTTCTGGACACACCAAGTGGCCTGAGAAGGCCTCTCCGCTCGCACCCTGCATCTTCTAGGCTGCCCGCCCATCTCGCCAGCAGCAGCTGACAAGCAGGGAGATGCTGCATGTGGTTCAGTAAGCAGAGCTCTAAAAATAGCCTCCCGCGTGGAGAAGTTCATTGTTCAGAGCCCTATATTTTTCTACATATATGAAAGCAACTTCTGGAGGTCTTGGTGCTGCAGCCTGTGGGGCAGAGCGGCACTGGGCCTCGTCTGGGCCTCAGCAGTGGCCTGAGGCTGGGGGCAGTCAGCGAGGCAGGTCTCTACCTGGGCTTCCCTCCCCCGAAGACTACAAGGCATTCGGCTACAGTCGCACGCAAGGGGGTTGGCCCCTCCGGGGCAGTTCTAGGCTGTTCCAGGACCTAGGTACCCTCGGAGAAGTCTGTGGGCAAGAGACGTGCCGACGGGGACTGCGGGCGCAGTCCCTCCAGCCAGCCAGGGGAGGGCTGGACTGACTGCCGTGTCTTCCTGGAGTGCCCAGGTTGGATCTCAGTTCCTGAAACCGGTTCTGCCTGAGCCCCGCTGGTGGAGGTCAGGGGGAGGGGGTCAGCTAACTGACCTCTCCTGGTCCGCAGAGAAAAGCAAGGCCCCAGAGGAGGTTCCTGCCCGGCTGCCCACCCACCAGCCTGAGCCCAGAGCCCCTTCCTCCGGGGGCTGCACTCAGGGTCTCCTCCTGTCACCGTTCAGATGTGCTTACGTCTCTTCCACTTTGAGAACGCGTTGGGTGGGACAAGGATGCGCGTGGCTGCATGACCCTGGGTTCAAAAGCCACACCTCCCTGGAGCCCCAGACCCTTTCAGCCGCCTTCAGCTGCCCTCTCGCTTCTCCCTTATGCTTCTCAGCACAGGCCTCTGAGCTTGCCTTCAGACCCGGCTTGCCCCGCTGCAGCCTGGTGTCTGCTGTGCCTGCTGGTTGCAAGTCGGTGCCTGGCCCAAGACTGCCGCTCCCACGGACCATGCAGTCCACGTGGGAGGCACAGCAGCTCTCAAAAGTTTTAAGCAAAGCAGGCCCCAGCTTGGTGGCTGTAGCTTGGCGTGTGCCCCTCTGTGTGCCCGACGCTGTTCTGGAGCCCCAGCTGTCAGGGGACTCACGTTCTAGTAGGGTAGCCAGACAGCAGTGCACACGCAGATGGTAGCATGATGGCAGTGGTCAAGTGCTGCAGGGAGAAGTGGGGCGGGAAGGACGAGAGAGCTGGGGGTGGGCGGAGGGGCGGCAGAGTGTGGCTTTCCAAGGGGGAAGCCAGGGAGAGGCCGCCCTGACACTCAGGTAACCTTCGAGCAGAGACCTGAAGGAGGGGAGGGGGTGGCCAAGTGGACCTTGGGGGAGAGCGCGGTCGACGGAGGGAACGGCACGTGCAAAAGCCCTGGGCGGGTGTGGCCTCGAGTTTTAGAGGGGCTGCCGGGAGGCCGGTGGGACTGGGCTGCGGTGCCCCAGGAGGGTGCCGGGGTGGGCAACAGGAGGAACGGCTGAGTCCTGTAGTCTTCTGGGTCACTGTGATGATGGCTTGGGCTCGGAATCTCGCCAGGCGAGAGGAGAGATGGGCAGGGTTACTTTTTGGCAGAGTCCCAGCTGCTGGATGGGGAAGGCTGGGGGCAGCATGGGGAGCAGGAGGAGCCACGGAGAGGCTGAGGCCGTATTGCCGGGCAGAGGAGAGGGCGGCACAGGCTGGGCTGCGGCAGGGAAGCTGGCCGTGTGGTCACCTGCTGGGGCTGTGCGAGAGGCGGAGCGGTCCGACGTGCTGATTGATAAGGAAGCCGTGAGAAGGAGGTGGAGCCGTGTCCACTGAGACGGGGAAGGCGGCCCAGGAGCTGGACTGGGGGCAGCTCAGCTTTCAGCTTGGGGTTGGGGTGTCTGGCAGACATCAAAGGGCAGGTGCTGTGCGATGTGGGTTCTCTTGGGTTCCTTCGTGATGACTGGGTGACCTCATGCAAACTTGGGAACTGGGTGAATGTAGAAGTGCTCCTGACTCCCCCTCGCCCCCCAAGTGAGGGTGACTTGTGGGTGATCCAGAAAGATCACCACCTCCTTTGTTTGAGATACGGTGTCCCTGGTTAACCAGCCAGAAGTCACACGGGATGTTCAGGTGGATGTGCTGTCATGCGGGTGCCTCATGTAAACTTGTGCTCTGAACATTTTCGTTTCATGTGTGGGTTACACCCTTCCCTGGCCCCTCCATCCCTGGCCTTGGTGGAGTCTGGAGTTCTGAGCACAGGGCTCAGCATCTGTGCCCATGTGGGTGCCCCTCGCGGGCTCACCTCTTCCCGCTCTGCCCACTGCCCCCAGGTATCCACTGGGAGTGCTCACGACCCCTCCAACTCGCCACCCCCCGTTGTGAATCTTTTCTTCCTTCCTCTGCGTCATGTTCACCCCAACCCTGCCTGCCAGGGAATCCACCAGCATTGCCAGGCCTCATCTACAAGATTTCTGCTCTCCTCCTTCCTAGGAAGGACTCCAAGGGGTCCATAAGTCCCTTCAGCACCAGCCAGGAACCTGTCCTCTCCAAGAACCACTTCGCAACCATGGCCCAGGATGTAAGACTTGAGGCATGGGTTGGAGTGCTGCCTGCATGCTGGGCTGACCTTCACCAGAGCAGCCTTTCTGCGTCCTAGGGAAAGCCCTTGCCGTACATGTCTTGCCAGGCATACCAGCTCCTTGTCCCTCTTTGAACAGTCACCCTTCCTCTGAAGTCTACCCCGTTGTGTCCTTGCAGTCTGCTCCTTAGGGGCTGTGCTGACTCTTGGGGGCTGCCTCCAGGTCTGGGAACATCCCAGAGTGGGAAGGACCTGGATCTGAATCCTGGCTCTGTTCCGATCTCTGTGATTCTAGGCAAGCCAAGGATCCTTTCTGAACCTCTGTTTTCTCATCTGCATAATGGGAAGAGCAGTGTCTTCTTGATGGGCTTGTTGCAGGGCTGAAATCTACTGACACAGCTTGTGCTGGACTCCCCCGTTTAGTGGTTGGGCATAAGTGTCCAGGAAGACTGATTTTTCCAGACGTTGAATACCTGCACTACCCCTCAAGGCGGCCCTTCCCAAACTGCTGAACTGCTAAAGAATGCTGCTTCTCTGAAGCTCCTGCCTCTGGTTCCATGGACCTGCCTGGTCTCTGCACCAGGACCACCCCTCAAAGACCTGTGGGTGGCAGCCGCCCTGCTCTTGCTCAGAGGGCTTGGTCTCCAGCTCCCCCCCAGGCCCTACCTTGGGCTGACCTGTCCCTCCCCAAGGCTGGGGCCCAGAGGCGAAGACGGCCCTAACCTGGAGCGCAGAGCAAGACCATTCCCTTTCCTCTGGGTGACAAGCCTGTGTTCATGTAGCCTTGGCAGCACACAGTCGCAGAAAGCCCCATGGGGGCACTTCTGAAGGCTGGGAGTGAGTCGTGCCTGCCCTGTCTAGACTCCTCTTCTGGCAATCAGGGAAGCAGAGCGGGTTGAGCCACAAGGCCTGGAGGTGTGAGAGGCATGTACGCATCAGGAGGCTGTTCTGCCCTGGCCTGTGCCGACTGTCTGGAGTTTGGCCTGGGCTCCTAGGCTGGACGTCAACCACAGCCAGACTCTGAAGATTGTCTGTTTCCCCCAGTGTGGGTCCGGCTCGCTCTGAAGAGGTTCGCTTTGCCATGTGATGTGGCCACAGCTAGCCACTTGCAGCCAGGCTTATTTATCTTACTCACCTTATGACCATGTGAAACCCCAGGACGCCAGGCTCTGTACCCTGGCCCTGCCCCTGGCTGCCGGTGCTTTTGCTCCGAACAGCTGGCAACAGAGATGTGGCAGGGGTCAGGTCCCAGCCCCTCTCTCCTGCAAGGGTGACCTTGACTTGGTCACTCGGCTCCATCGAGTTCCAGGTTCTTCGTCTGCGGAAGGGGGGGAGGTCCTGACTTTCTAAATTCTAGCTCCCAGGGATAGTGGCTGCATTACAGACCACGTGTTTAAAGACCTGACACAGCATCTTGTACCCATGGGTTTGCAAAGAGGAGTTGCTGTGCAGCTCAAACCTGTGTATGACTGTGTGTATGTACATATTACCCCCTCCACCCCCCTCCAGGAGCAGCTGCATGAACGCAGTGAGTACATGTTTGGGCTCCAGTGGCCAGCCTGAATCCTGATCCCATGCGCTGGCTTCATTCCCCTGGGGGCTGGCTTCGCCTCTCCATACCCACGGGCTGGTTGAGAGAACTGGAGGGGCTATGCGTACAGCTTAGAACTCGCTAACCTTGTGGGCTTGAGCTGGTGTTACCATCACACTGACGTTAGGGGTGAACAGTGGGTCCCTACTTCCACTGTGACCCTCGCTGGTGCCCAGAGCCTCCTCTGACTAACTTTTTTTTCTTGAGAAAAGTCATTCATGACTTCACAGGCCATAATTAGAGATATCCGTGGCCGGGAGGCCACAATCCTCCTCCCTGACTCACTCCAGCTAGTCAGGACGTGGCATCTGCTCCAGTCTGGGCTGAGGGGCCAGGGTTCTAGCTCTCAGGCTCTCCTGCCTGGCCCACTGAGCCAAGTCACGTGGATCGGGCCACTGGAGGGTGTCTGGGGCCCGGGTCTCCCTCTGTCCAGGGATCAGGCTCTCTGTCCTGGAGGTGTGTATTGTGGAGAGAGAGGCCCTGCAACAGGCGGGGTGCCGGGCAAGTGACCCTGGCTCGGGCACTGGGCCTGTCTGCCCGTCCCGCCTCCAGCTGCCAGGCTGTGTAGGTTGGGCCCTCTTAGTCAAAGAATAACCAGACAGACATTGGAAAGCACTTTTTATGAGCCAAACACTGTCGTAAGGAGTTTGCTGTTTTGACTTTGCTAAGTTTCAGCAGTCCTGTGAAGTAGGTACTCCTCTATCTGCCAGTCACCCCCAGCCTTACCCTGTGACCCCAGAGCTAGGGTCCTTGGCATCACCACTTTCGTCCCTCTCCCCAGCAAACCCCATTCAGTCTGTTACCAGGTCCCGTTATGCTATGTGAATGGCACCCCCTTGAGTTATGCAGTGCGGCTAAAGATAGGTTCTTAGGCTACACAGAAAAACCCATGCTGTGTTCACTGTTGTCCCCGTGCTTGTTGGAAGCACCCTGTGGTGCCATGCTGGTTGCAGTAGGATGACCTGGTCATTTATTTTCTTTCGGGATGGTTTGAAGTTGGTTTTGGCTTTTTGGAGTGTGGAAGGGTTTTAATCCTATAAAGGGTCTCCCCACTTTACAGGATTGGAAATTGAGACACAGAGGTATTTCCACCCATGATCACACAGCTGGTAAGCAGTGCAGCCAGAATTCCAACCCAGATTTCGGAGGCAGCAGCAGGGAGCCCATTCAACCCTCTCACTTGGCGAAAGACAGATAGTGGGAGGAGATTTTTCAAACTGTGCTCTCTGTTCTTCTGCAGTGCCCTTCATCCCAGGACAGTAGGAAACTCAGGAGGCTGTCCTGCAGTGATCCAGCATCTCACCCAGCCGTTTCCCTGCATAAAAATAACGCATACCACCTCCAGGGGAAGGCATGTGTCGGAAACTAGAGACGGGAGAGGAGCTTGGGCAACCCTTCTTCGTCAGAGCTTGGAGAAGGGTCTGCTGTGGAGGCCCTGGGGCAGAGGGCAGACACACCTGCCTGTGGTTCCAGGCTCTCACCTCCTCTCTGGCCCTGTCCTCAGCTGGTCTTGTCACCAGGGACCCCATCCTGGATGCATGGAGCTCGTCTACAGGATTTAAGTGTGCTAACTGTTCCTGGCTAGTACCCTGGAAAAGCCACACCGATTTGTACTTCTACCAGCAGAGCCTGAGCGCGCCTGTTGTTGCATGTTCTTGTCAATACTGGGCATTTGACTTAAAAAGTCTTTTTGAGCTGGGCTTGGTGGCTCAGCCTGTAATCCCGCGCTTTGGGAGGCTGAGGTGAGTGGATTGCCTGAGCCTGCAGGTTCAAAACCCACCTGGGCAACTTGGCATCTCTACAATTAATCAAAAAAAAAATATTAGCTGGGCGTGGTAGCGTGTGCCTGTAGTTCCAGATACTTGGAAGGCTGAGGCGGAAGGATCACCGGAGTCCAGCAGGTAGAGGCTGCGGTGGCCAGGAGCGGCCACTGCACTCCAGTCTGGGCGATAGAGTGAGACTCCAACTTAAAAAAAATATATAAATAAAAATAAATAAAAAGTCTTTTTGTTTATCAGTTCAGAGCAACTCAGATTAAGAAAAGACTCTTGAAGTGCCTAAGCTATGTAGCTTCTGAGTGGGACCATTGGAAAGTGAGGCTCTCTGGCTCAAGATAGGTTCTTAGGCTACGCGGAAAAACCCATGCTGTGTTCACTGCTGTTCCTGCGCTTGCTGGGGTAGCCCTGTGGCACTGTACTGGTTGCAGTAGGATGGCCTGGTCATTTATTTTCTTTCGGGATGGTTTGAAGTTGGTTTTGGCTTTTTGGAGTGTGGAAGGGCTGCCGCCTCTCATAGCTCAAGGGAGCGCCGTTCACACAGCATAACGGGACTTGGTGACAGACTGAACGAGGTTTGCCGGGGAGAGGGACTCAAGTGGTGAGGCCAAGGACCCTGGCTCTGGGGTCACAGGGTAAGGCTGGGGGTGACTGGTGGACCTTCCCTTCTGGGGAGGATGGCCTTGAGGGGAGGCATGACCTCTCCCAAGCACATTCTGGACCTGCAGACCCCAGGTGGCTAGGGGCCTGGGAATGCCCGGAGCCAGGCTGGCCCAGCTTCGGAAAGGCCTGCCTGCCTCTAGCCATTCCCATCCCAGTCCCATTCCAGAGCACCTCTCCCTGGGCCCAAAGCTGCCCCGCACGGCAGGCAGGGCTCCCTCTGGTCTCTGGCCCGTGTTGGGTTCGGCGGCCACCGTCTGCTTCTCTGAGCTCAGCTCCCTCTGCCCCACGCCTCGGCTGTCTGGGAGTAATGGCAGCTTCTCAAGTTCACAGGCGGGCCCAGACCTCACTCACTCCCCACTGCTGGGGAAGAATGCCCCGTTCCACTGGCTCACAGCTGTCTTCAGGCCGGACTGGAAGGGTCTGGGTGAAGGGTGGGATTCCTCCAGCCTCAGAGGTGGGCACTGCTCCTTCTTCCCAGCCCTGTTGGTTGGGGACAGCACAGTGAGGGTCCTGACCTGCCACTCCAGCAGCTCAGAAGCGGCTCTTGGTCACCAAGGGGTTTCTTGCTCATGCTCCATTGACCCACAAGGAAACCCCTGTCAGTCTCTGTGTTCTTACTGACTCAGGATCACGGGACTGTTTTCAGTGCTCCCCGCATGAGTGGAGGCCAAGCTGCATCTCTTCAAGGTCTAGACTTTGTTTCCTGTTAGCCTCTTGCCCGTGAACATAGATTCTGCTCCTGACTGCAGCATTTCCAGTTTGGGGGATATCTCATGGAAATGCTTCCTTGTGATGTGCTGACTGGCTGCAAAGACCGGGAGACCTGGAGGAATGTGGGCGGGGCGAAGGCAGACAGCCTCGGGATGGGCTTCCTGGGGAACCCTGGCCTTCCTCTGGGCTGAGGCCTGAAGCCTGACTGGGGTTCACTCACTCCTTCGGGCAGCAGTCAGTCGGGGAGTGAGAATTCATTGCAAGGCACTGTTCAAAGCTTTGTCAATGGAGGGGAGAGTTTTAAGACCACCTGTCCTTGTCCCTCGCCCCCCGCCCAACATACACACACCAGGCCCAAAGGAAGCTGCTGTGGGTGGGGATTGCAGGGCTGGGAGCTGGGTAACTCTGATATGTGGGGAGAACCTTGAAGCACGATGTTCCTGCCATCCTGAAGACATTGAGTCCACCCTGCTTTTATCGTAGGTAGGGAAACGGAGGCCTTGAAAGTAGGGGCGGCCCACCCTGATTCAGGCCCAGATCAGGGCAGAGCAGGACAGAGAGCCCTGACCTCTCTTTATCCCGGCTCTTTCCCAAGGAGGGGCCTCTGTCACTCCTTAGCCCCTGGGGAGTGGGGTTGGGCGTTCCACTGCCCGACACCAGAGGCCAGAGCCAGAAGCCCTGTCCTCAAGCCACAGGCTGCAGCGCAAGGCTGAGACTCACAGCCTGACTGGCTCGGGGAAGGTGGGCATCAGCGGGCAGGCTGCTCTCTACCGCCTGATTGTTGGCTGTGACCTCTGTTCCAGGACCCCCTCCCCTGGGCCCTCACTGGTTTCTCTGGGGTCAGTGAGTAGTTTCACCTTCTGCATTTGGCAGTGGGGCCTGTTCTGCCCCACGAGGAGCAGTGGGAACAGAAGCATAGCTGAGCAGGGTGGCTCCCTGGGCCCTGGGCGGTTGAGCGCAAGGCCTTCCCGTTGGTCTGAAGAAGGCACTGTTGAAAAGCACTGCAGCCTGGGTGAGGCCTGTGTGCTGCTTTCTGCTGGACCTCCACCCTGGCGCCAGGGAGAAGAGGGTCTTTCAAGCCCTTCCAGCCTGTGGTTGAGTGCTCTCTCAAGGGCGGGGAACCTGGCAGGGCGACCGGAAGTTGGGTTGGAAACAACTTGCGCAGATTTCTCCCTTCTCTCTTTGTCCTACACTGAAAAGCAGTCTGCAGTGGAAACCAGCGTCTGCCCACGTGCAACGGCCTTCTGAGTTCTGAGTCAGGATGAGTTAGGCAGCCCGTCCCATGTGTCCCTGCCGGTTGACGCTGCTCCCACATGATGACTTGGAGACTTCAAGAGGGATATTGTTCACACTGTGGGATGAGAGGCCATGCAGTCGAGGCGAACACTGTCTTGGGGCTCCGTCAACTTGGGCTTGTATCCTGGCTCACCTGCTTCCTACCCATGTGACTTCAGGCAACTCTTCCAGACCTGTTTCCTCACCTGTAATGGAGGAGTTCGTAATTTCTCCTTTACAGACTGGTTTTACCATTTAGAGAAAATGCACGTACAACACTGTTATTAGTTTCCAAATCTGTTGTAACAAGTACCACAGACCAGGGAGCTTAGACAGCAGACATTTATTTTCTCACAGTTTTGGAGGCTGGAAGTCAGATGAAGGTGTTGGCAAGTTTCTTTCTTTGGAGGCCTGTCTCCTTGGCTTGTAGATGGCTGTCTTCTCCCCGTGTCCTCACATGGTCATCCCTCTGTGTGTGTCTGGGTCCTAATCTCTAGTTCTTATGAGGATACCAGTCATATTGGATTAGGGCCCACTCTAATGACCCTGTTTTAACTTAAATAACTCTACAAAAGCCCTATGTCCAAGTATAGTCACATGCTGACGTTCTGGGGGCTAGGGCTTCAACATACACATTTTGAGGGACACAGTTCATCCATAACAAATGCAAGCATGATGGCCAGCCCCAAGGAGGTGTGCAGTAGAGAGTCATCTTTGTTGATTACTTTTTTTGTTTTTTTTTTTTTGAGTTGGAGTCTCACTCCGTCGCCTAGACTGGAGTGCAGTGGCCGCTCCTGGCCACCGCAGCCTCGACCTGCTGGGCTCCGGTGATCCTTCTGCCTCAACCTTCCGAGTAGCTGGAATTACAGGCGTGCGCTACCACACCTGGCTTATTTTTTTTTTTTTGATTTATTGTAGAGATGAGGTCTCGCTGCCCGGGCGGGTCTTGAACCCGCGGGCTTAGACAATCCACTCACCTCAGCCTCCCAAAGGCGCGGGATTACAGGCTGAGCCACTGAGCCCGGCCATTAATTACTTTTTTAAAGTAAAAAAATATAGGCCAGGCTCGCTGGCTTAAACCTGTAATCCTAGCACTTTGGGAGGCCAAGGTGAGGGGATTGCTTTAGCCTACAGGTTCGAAAACCACCTGGGCAACTTGGCGAGACCTCGTCTCTACAGTAAATTGAAAAATTGACTGGGCATGGTAGCATGCGCCTGTAGTTGGAAGCATGCTACTTGGAAGGCTGAGACAGAAGGATCATCTGAGCCCAGCAGGTCAATGCTGGGGTGACCGTGAGTGTGCCACTGCAGTGCAGCCTGGGCGACGGAGTGAGAGTCCACCTCAAGAAAAAGAAAAAAATCAGGCGTGTACTTAATCCAGGTGGTAAGAGAGAAGGTAACAGGATTCCCTTAGTATTTACTGAGTACCTACTATTGGCAGGCACTGCTCTGGGCACTGGGGATCATCAGCGACCCAACAGGTCAAAACCCCTTCTCTCAGGGAGCTGCCATTCCTGGGTAGGAGACGGCTAATAAGCAAAACCAGTCAGGAGAGTATATTGTATGCTGGTATCAGACGTTAGTGGGTGGCAAGTTGTACAGAGGAGACGAGGTCTGCGTGCGTGGGGCGCAGCCCTAGGAAGAGGCACCGAAGCAGGTCCTGGCCTGGTCCCTCCGGCTGCACAGAGGACTCAGCCATGGGGCAGGCCAAGCGCAGGGAGGGGGCTGTGGGCTTGCCCCAGCACGTGGTGGCTGTCCCCTCCCACCCCGTCATGCTGAGTCCTGGCTTTCTGCTCACCAGAAGTATCTTCCTCTCTCTTCTCTGCAGCGTTGAGGGGGAGGTCCCCAGCAGCGAGACCAGCACATCACTGGACAGCCCCTCGGCCTACCACCAGGGCCCCCTGGCGCCTGGTTCCAGCCTGAGCCCGGACCACTACGAGCACACGTCCGTGGGAGCCTATGGGCTGTACTCGGGGCCGCCGGGGCAGCAGCCACGCACACGAAGGCCCAAGCTGCAGCACTCGACCTCCATCCTGCGCAAGCAGGCTGAGGAGGAGGCCATCAAGCGCTCGCGCTCCCTGTCCGAGAGCTATGAGCTCTCCTCGGACCTGCAGGACAAGCAGGTAGGCAGGCACGCCCCCGGACTGCATGGGGACCAGCGGCGTGGCGGCGCTTCCCGCCCGCGCAGCCTCTCGGGGAGCGGCAGGTGGCTTTCTCTGACAGGTCGGCGTGAGGGGCATGCTTGCTAGAGACGGGGCCTTTGCCTCAGTCCGCGTTCCTCCTCTTGTAGCTCCGGGGAGCCTCTGGCCCAGCCTGGCTCTGGCGGGGACGTTTGAAAGGATGCAGAGTGAAGGAAGCTGACTGTCTGACATTCGTTCTGGGGCACACGGAGAGCTGTCCTCCAGTGCGGCCTTTCCTTTGTCCACGTGCCACAGCCCTTCTGGCTGGAGCCTGGGAGGCCTGGCGAGCGTCTTTGAGCATCGCGGCCTACCAGGGCACATGGCTGTGTGCCTGGCCACTGAGATTCTGAGGACCCAGGGGGCGACTGTGGGAAGGAGCCCCTGGGCGAGAAGGAGGGAGGTCAGTTTGCACAAAATCAGCACAGGCTCCAAGAAGAGCACCGAGCCCATCTGCAGCTGGCGAGGTGGGGCTGCTCCTTACGTTCTTCCTGGTCTACAGCTCTGTGTCCTCGTGGAAAGTCGCTTCATGGGACACTGTGCTCCCTCCCCCGGGGCGCCTGGTCCAGACCCACCACCGGGTGGGCGCCGGCGGGCCTGCTTGGCTGGGCTCCAGGGAGGGCGGGAGGGGGGCGTCCTTTCCCTAGCCGGCGGCAGGGAAGAGAGCGTGAGGGCTGGAGAGGCCCCTGGGAAGGAAGGCCGAGAGCATCACGGCCCTCGGAGCTCAGGCGCGCAGCGGGCTCTTGGCCGAGGAGACGAGTGGATGACAGAGGGATGTGCGAGGCAGTGAGTCAGGAGCGAGCAAGTCCCATGGCCGTTTCAGGCCGCAGGAGAAGCCTCGAGGCTCCCAGGAGGCAGTTCTGCAGGACTGCGGGCCGACTGGGGAAGCGGGTCGGACTCTCCCCCACTCGTGAGCGCTGCACTTTGGGCCGGCCCTATGACGCTCAGGTGGCCGTCTCTGCGCTGCCCTGCCCAAGGACACTTTCCCGCCACCCCGGACTCCTGCAGGAGTCGCCATGCCCTTCCTCTCGCCCACATCTGTCCTGTGGGCCTGGTCCCTAACCTTCCTGTTTGTCCTGTGAGGAGCAAACTTGGGACCTTGCGTGTCCCTGCCTTCCTGCGGCAGTGGTGGGGGCTCTGCCCTGGGTGGGCCTTTTCTCCTGGCAGAGGACGCCCTCCTCAGCCCCCTCCTCACTCGGATCTTGCTGCTGCACTGTGACTTTGGACAGTCCTTCCTCAGCTCTGGTCACTCTCTCTTCTTTTACCTGTGACTTGGGGCTGACAAGGGGGCCAGCAAGGGATCAGGGCGTGGTAGCAAATAGCCCCCTACACCCTATGGCACTTGGCCCATGGCCAGGCCAGCTGCAGGAAAGAACAGCCTTTGTTCCATTTGCTCCTTATGTACAGATCCAGAGTGTATCACAAGCAATTTATAGGAAAAGACGTCTGTAACAGGACCATTAAAATAGAAATGAGGCCGGGTGAAGTGCCTCAAGCCTGTCATCCCAGCACATTGGAAGGCCGAGGTGAGAGGATTGCCTGAGTCTACAGGTCCAAGACTAGCCTGAGCAACTTGGCAAGACCTCATCTTTAAAATAAACTAAAAAATTAGCCTGGTGCGGTAGCGCTCGCCTGTGGTTCTGGCTATTTGGAAGGCTGAGGTGGAAGGATCGCCTGAGTCTAGCAGGGCAGCGCTGGGGGGGCCGTGAGCATGCCACTGCACTCCAGCCTGGGTGATGGAGTGAGACCCCAACTCAGAAAAAAAATGAGAAAAGTTGAGACTCAGTAGAGGCCTGTGAAGATAATTATATGCTTAATCTGAGCCGAATGTGACTGCAGCTGTTCGCTTTCATTCCATACATGTTAGCCGAATGCCTACCATGCACCAGATACTGCTGGGTGCCCAGGAGTCAGGGGTGACCAAGATGAGGCCCGACTCTTGGTGCACTGTGGCTCAGGAGACAAATATCAGCAAGTTAGCAGCCCAGAGACAGTTTTCTTCCGTAATGTGGCACAGCCACTACGGGCTGTTAAATGGGGGAGGAAATGGAGCAGCTGTGGGAGGTGACCGCATTGGGTAAGGATGGCAGGGAAGAGCTTGCTAAGGTGACGTTAGAGCTGAACGTTCCAGGAAGAGGCCAGGGCAGGTGCAAAGACCCTGAGGCAAGAATGTGCCTGGCACAGGTGGGAAGTGGAAAGGAGGGCCGGGTGGAGGTGCTGAGGAGGTGAGGGGGCGGAGATGCCTCCGAGGGCCACCCGGTGTTCGGTGCTCTGCCGAGCTTCCTGCTAGGGATGCAGAAGTGGCAGACTGCATGGCAGTTGCCAGAGAGAGTAGGATGCCCATTTCCATGAGGAGTTTTTAAGTCTGGGCAATGCAATGTCCTGCTTTAGCGAGAGGAGCCCAGTGGGTGGTCTCATGTGTTGTTCTGTCCACTGCCATCTGCACCCTCCAGTGGTTTCCTGTGGTTTCCTGTCCCTGAGAGCAGGAGGCCTGGGTAGGCATCAGGTGCTGTCCCTGTGCCACTGAGAGGTGACAGTCCCAAGCTCCGCTTGGTGGAAGGTCTCTCCTCTCAGTTCCTTGTCCTTCCTGTTCAGAAACCTCCCTTTAAAGAGCAAGAGCAGCCTGCGAGGAGATCCCTAGCCATGTGCTTGGCTCCTCTGCCCATAGCAGTGTGGCCCGGGCTGGCTGCTTCCCTCCTCGAGCCTCTCGCCCCCGTCTGGGAGATACAGTAGATGTGAGGTTGTTGTGAGTATCAGACGAGGGTGGGTGGTCTCCAGGACAGAGTGGGTGAGCAGATGTCAGCAGGGTCCCTGTCCCACGTCCCAGTGAACTTTCAGTCTTGACCTGGCGTTAATTCCGGCCCAGAATAAAGCGACCGTCATGAGTTTGGGAGACAAGAACAGGCCTGCGTCAGTGTGTGTCCTCTCGGGGGAGGGACTGTGAGGGGCTTTGGTGACTAAATGTAGAGCCCATTTCTGCCTTCCAGAAGTCCCGTGGTCCCCAACACACACACAACTTGGGCAGGTCTCACGAAAAGGGGGTGGCTGCCTCGCATGGGAGGCCCAGCACTTGCAGGCCAGAAAGCCCTGCAGTGAGCTCCGGGCATGGGCTGGTGGCCCTGGTTCTTGTGACTCCTCTGCCCAGGGTGATGGGAGGGGCTAGGACCATGGGCCTTCTCAGGCACGCACAGAAGACAGGGAGGGAAGAAGAGGCTTTCCAGAGCCTCGCCTTGGGCCCCTCGGCCCTGCAGGCTCTTTGAGCCCCACTCACAGCCCCAACATAGAAACTTTCTTCTTACAGATGTGGAAGTGAGGTCATCTCTTTGGACGGTGTTCAGTAACTTCAGGGCTAGAGAAAAGCAGAACCACCCTGGCCGACTCTGGGCCCGCCCGGGCCTAGAAAAGCCGTTTTGATCCTAACCCTAGTCCCAGGTCTTCTTTGTCTAGGCTGCCCGTCCCCCTTCTGTGGGTCCAGGAGAGCGACATGCCTAGTGTTTGAGGGGCTGTCTCTGGGCCTGTCTCATGGTTGAGCCTGAGGTGACTTGGCCCCATGGAACCTCCAGACTCAGGTGACATGGTGACTTGCTTTACAGGGAGGGAACAGAAACATGAAGTCAGTTGCCCAGGCCCTGAGCCACTCTCGCCTTCTCAGCTCTCAGCCTTGGTTTTGCTTGATGCTGTCCGCTCCATTTCTGTGCCTGCACTGTCTGCTCTCTGCTCCGTGGGGGCAAAAACCCTGTGTCTCCCTTTCTAACTTCATGTCTGGTTGACGCCCCGCTGTGGCAGACAGGTGGGGCCAGACAGGCAGGGCGCAATACTGCGCCTCAGTGCTAGGACCCGAGACCTCCACAGCCCCCTTCAGAGGCCTGCTGGGCCCCAAGAACCTTCAGAGGCTTCTTGGCCTGGCTTTCTTTGATCTCCGCAGAGCTGGCTCCAGCTGCCGGGGTGTGTTCGCTTATTATTCGGGAGTAGGGCTCGGGGAGTGGTCTTCAGGGCTGTCCTGGGCCACGGTGGGCCAGTGTGAGCCTTAGGACTTGGGGAGACCCACACAGCCCACTCCCCAGCCCCCTCCCTGCATGAGCCCTGCCCTTTCAGGCCACCAGCTGTGCACCCTGTCTGCAGACACATGGAGACAAGCTCTCAGGAACATTGGTGCCCAGAGTGAGAGCCAGCTCCACCCTGAAGGTCTCGTGAGTGTGTCGGCTGTCTTTTCTGGGCCTCACTTTGCCCATCTGTAGAGTGAGGGGGCTAGGGGGCCTCACAGACTGCAAACCCCTTTCGGGAATGTGACTGAGGGTCTTCTGGCCATCGGCCTCTGTCTCGTCAAGGGCCACAGTCATGGGATGTAGGTCCTAGTGCTACCCCACTTCATAGATGAGGACACTGAGGAACTGCAGGGGGCTGAGGTTTTTAATCTCAAGTTATATAGCTAACAAGGAGCCCTGGAAGAATGAGAATCCAGGCACCTGGCCTTTAAGCCTGCTGCTCAGCATAGCAACTTCACAGGCCTCCCTGAAGCTCAGGGACTCCTCTGGCCACAAGAGCCATGTGGTTGATGCTGTAGAAAGGAGATGAGTCTGGCCCATGGCCCATCCTCAGCACCCAGGGCCTTGGTGAGATCATGGGCAGGTCCCCCAACCTGTGTGCGCCTCGGGCTCCTTTTCCCTGGAGGGCCAGCCTCGCCTCTTCTGGTGTCTCCTAACATGCCTTTGTTAGACTGCATGACGTACTAGGACCGGGGGCCTCCATGACCCAGGATGTTTGAGAAACTGAGCACACTGTGTCCCACTAAAAGGTTTTGAGAAAGGAAACATGCTTGTGCTCACTCGAATGTGTTTCTCCATGTTTTCTTTTGAGTCAGAGTCTCATTCCGCTGCCCAAGCTGGAGTGCAGTGGCATGGCTAGAGTGCAGTGGCATGGCTGGAGGGCAGTGGCATGATCACAGCTCCCTGCAGCCTCAACCTCCTGGGCTCAGGTGATCCTCCCACCTCAGCCTTCTAAATAACAGGGACTTCAGGCATGCACCACCACGCCCAGCTAAGTTTTTATTTTCTTTAGAGACGAGGCCTCACTCTGTTGCCCAGGCTGATCTCAAACTCCTGGGCTCGAGGGATCATCCTGCCTCGGCCTCCCAAAACAGTGGGGTTACAGATGGGAATGACCACGCCCGGCCTGGTGTTTCTCCCTCTCACTTGAGCTTGGGACCCGTGTTTCACGTCAACCCACCAGCATCCCCCAACAGTCCCTGTCACCCACTTGGGGACACACTGAGACTGTCCTCGGCCAGGCTGTTGATGCTGAGAAGCAGGAGCAGGTCTTGGTGGGCGTCTGGCTGCATCGCCTGTGGACTGGCTCGTTCTCCTCTCTTCCCCTCCAGGTGGAGATGCTAGAACGAAAGTATGGGGGGCGCCTTGTGACCCGCCATGCGGCTCGCACCATCCAGACGGCGTTCCGCCAGTACCAGATGAACAAGAACTTCGAGCGCCTTCGCAGCTCCATGTCGGAGAACCGCATGTCCCGCCGGATCGTGCTGTCCAACATGAGGATGCAGTTCTCCTTTGAGGGTCCTGAGAAAGTGCACAGCTCCTACTTTGAGGGGAAGCAGGTCTCAGTGACCAACGACGGCTCCCAGCTGGCGGCCCTGGTGCCCTCTGAGTGTGGCGACCTCAGTGAGCCATCCAACCTCAAGTCCCCGGCCCCCTCCAGCGACTTCGCGGATGCCATCACCGAGCTGGAAGATGCCTTCTCCCGGCAGGTGAAGTCCCTGGCTGAGTCTATCGATGACGCCCTCAACTGCCGCAGCCTGCACGCCGAGGAGGCGCCGGCCTTGGAGGCAGCACGGGCCCGGGACGCCGAGCCCAAGCCTGCCCTGCACTGCATGGACCACCGCAAGCTGGACGAGATGACAGCTTCATACAGTGACGTCACCCTGTACATCGACGAGGAGGAGCTGTCGCCCCCGCTGCCCCTCGCTCAGATGGGGGACCGGCCGTCCAGCACCGAGTCGGACCTGCGGCTGAGGGCCGGCGGCCCGGCCCAGGACTACTGGGCCCTGGCCCACAAGGAGGACAAGGCCGACACAGACACGAGCTGCCGGAGCACACCGTCGCTGGAGAGGCAGGAGCAGCGGCTGCGGGTGGAGCACCTCCCGCTGCTCACCATCGAGCCGCCCAGCGACAGCTCTGTGGACCTCAGCGACCGCTCAGACCGCGGCTCCCTCAAGCGGCAGAGTGCCTACGAGCGCAGCCTCGGCGGGGCGCAGGGCAGCCCCAAGCACGGCCCCACGGCGCCGCCCTCCCCCGGGAGGAGCCCGAGTTGCGGCCCCGGCCACCCCGGCCCCTGGACAGCCGCTTGGCCATCAACGGCTCGGCCAACAGGCAGAGCAAGTCTGAGTCCGACTACTCAGACGGGGACAACGACAGCATCAACAGCACGTCCAACTCCAACGACACCATCAACTGCAGCTCCGAATCGTCCTCGCGCGACAGCCTGCGGGAGCAGACGCTCAGCAAGCAGACCTACCACAAGGAGACGCGCAACAGCTGGGACTCGCCCGCCTTCAGCAACGACGTCATCCGCAAGAGGCACTACCGCATCGGCCTGAACCTCTTCAACAAGTGAGTGCCCACGGCGGCCTTGCCCCAGGCGCCCCTGGGGAGGAACAGGCGGGCGGCGGCTGTGGCAGCACGGGGCCTCCGCGGGAGGGCAGGGCCGCGTCCCCCTGTGCGGCTGCCTCTTGCCTGTTCCACGCTGAGTCGGAGGGTCGGAGTGGTCGTGCGTCGGCAGGCGAGAGCCACGCGAGGGCTGTGGCGGGCGATTCCACCCGCGAGCGGAGGCCCTCCTGAGGGCTGCGGTCCCAGGGGTCGCAGGTGGCGGGGGGTGGAGGGTTTTGGGGGGTGAGGCAACGAGAGAGAGGGCGTCAGCCCCTGGGCCCGGGCCCTGTCCCTCGCCGCACTTCCGAGTCTGCCACAGCCATAGACATCGGGCTCGGGGGTGACACCGGGCACAGGCCTTTGAACAGGGACATGCCAGGCCGTGCCTGGGCGGGGGGGGGTCCGGGGCGGGGGCGGCCAGACCTGCGGGTGTTTGGGGAGGGTCTGGGGGAGACAGGCGAGACCTGGCGCCGTGTCTGGCGAGGGGACGCTCCAGGGGCAGACACAGACCGGAGCTAAGGCTGTGTCTGTGGGTGCCCAGGGGCAGGTTCAGGACAGACCTGGTGCTGTGGCTGAGGGAAGGGGGAGTCAGGTCTGGGAGAGCCGTGTGAATTGGGCTCTTGGAGCGCCTGCTCCCTGAGGGGTCCTGGAAAGCACAGGCAGGCAGGCCTGAGAGCAGGTCTAAGAAGGGGTGGGTATTTCAGGCAGCCTGTTCTGTTTTTTTGAGTTGGACTCTCACTCCATCACCCAGGCTGGGGTCCAGTGGCACGCTCCCGGCCACCGCAGCCTCGACCTGCTGGACTCCGGCGGTTCTTCTGCCTCAGCTTTTCAAGAAGCTGGAACTACAGGCGCGCACTACCACTGCTGGCTATTTTTTGGATTTATTGTGGAGTCGAGGTCTCAAACCCCTGAGCTCAGGCAGTCCTCTCGCTTCTGCCTCCTGAAGTGTTGGGGTTCCAGGCTTGAGCCTCCGCCTGGCTAAAGCAGCCTATTCTTAGCACAGCCGAAAATAGCAAGAGAAAGGGGAAGAGGGTGAGCACTCTCTCTAGGGATGTCGCCAAGCTCGTTGAACCTGAGACTTCGTGAAATTTCCGCCCCAGGGCCTCTGGGATTCGGACCATTGGATGCTAGCCTGGCGCCAGCTCCCCTGGGGACCGTGGATGGGGGGAGGGGAAGACATGGCCAGCCTGCCTGAGGGTTCCTGACACACACCCCAGGAGCCAGGGGCAGACGGCGGTTTTCCCAGAAGGTCAGACTTGGTAGTGAATGGCACTGCAGGATCCGGCCACCCCAAGGCCCCTGCCTGGGCTACACGTCAGCTTCCTCTCCTCCTGGAGTGGGGAGGCAGGAGCACTTACTTCTGAGCCATCCCTGGGACACATGGAAGTGCTGTCTGGGGGTGTCAGAGAGGCCTGCTCAGGAAGCACCTCCAGCGAGTGGCACAGTCACTCGGACCCAGCTGCGGGCTGGGGGCCATGGGTCCTTGTTCAGCTAGAAGCTAAGAGTCTTGGCCATCTCACGTCCTCCAGCCATGCTTTCTCCAGAGATGATCTGCCCGTGGCCTGCTGCACATCAGGGCCAGCCCCACCCTGCGCGAGCCATGGCACGCTGCCCACTCGAGGCCTGTGTCCTGCTCGGCCCGTTCTGACTCGGCCCCGAAGCCTGCCCCACTGCCCAGCTTCAGAGCCGTCTCTAGACCCGGGCCCAGGTGCCCTAGCAGGGAGGCTGGGAGAGCGGGGAGCCCGCACTCGGTGAGCAGGTGGGGGCAGGACACACAGCCTCCCTTTACCAGCCGGCTCTGGGTGGTGCAGTTTCTCCTCCCTCTCCGGTTTTGAGTCGCACACGCGACACGCGCATGCCTTCTGCACGGAAGACACAGGCCTTCCGGCTGAGGGTGGCCTCCTTCACTCCTGGCGCTCTGCACTCTCTCCTTCCCAGTCCTCCCTCCTGTGCAGCTGTGTGTGCCCTTGGGGCTGTGGACCAGGGCCTGGCCCCGTCTTCGAACCCTGGCCCTCCCGCTCTGTCTGTCTGTCCTCGGGCAGCGCGGCCGCCGGCGTAGGGTCCCTGGCTGAGGGAGGCTGATGCCGCAGGCGGTGAGGGAAGAGCCAGCAGGCGTGGGGTGCCGGGGGCAGGACCCTGCACCGAGGAAGGGCTGGGTGTGCACGAGCTGCTGTCTGGTCCTGGCTGGCGTCGCTGGGGCCGAGACCCTGGGACGTTGTCTGATGGCTTTGGCTGACCATCCACATAGACCACCCTGACCCTGCCGCCTGTAGTCCACAGTCTGCAGGCTGGTCACTCTTCCACAGTTACCAGGGAAGCCAAATGGCCATGGCCGTAGCAGTGTCTTGCCTGCTTTGACAGTGGGTAGAATCCCTCGCCCCAGTGGGTCTCCAGGTGAGAGAGCTAGAAATGGGGTTGTTGGGTCTCAGGCCTGCTTTTTTTTTTGAGTCGGAGTCTCACTCCGTCGCCCAGACTGGAGTGCAGTGGCCGCTCGTGGCCACCGCAGCCTCGACCTGCTGGGCCCCAGCGATCCTTCCGCCTCAGCCTTCTGAGTAGCCGGAACTACAGGCGCGTGCTACCACGCCCGGCTGATTTTTTGATTTCTTGTAGAGATGAGGTCTCGCTGCCCAGGCGGGTCTCGACCCGCGGGCTCAGGCCGTCCACTCACCTCAGCCTCCCAAGGCGTGGGATGACAGGCGGAGCCCCCGAGCCCGGCTCAGGCTTTTACTTGGAGTGAGGCTGTGCCTCCCTTTCCCCTTCCCAGGCCCGAGCCCGAGCACCCGCCTCCCCTCTCCCGCGTGGCTTTTCCTGGGGGTGGTGTGTCCCCTCATGCCACTGTCACCCTCCTCCGCTGCCCCCACCTCCACCCACACTCCCTGTCCACCCGGCCTCTGGGACAGTTCCAGCAGGGAGCTTGCCCCGCACAGGCCTGTCTGGTGGGACAGGATCCCAACGATGGACCCGAAGTGGAAGGGCCAGCAGCCAGGGGAGAGGAAGAGCAGACATGGCACCCGAGAAGGCGAGGGGGCTGTGGGCAGGGGCACCCGGGGGCTGCGGAGGGGCCTGCGGAGGGCTGCTCGGCGTCCCGGTGCCTCTCCCAGCCTCTGCTCACTCCCCCCCGGCCCCGATGCCAGCCGCACATCCGGTCTGGCTGGCGGCACTGGGAGGAGTGCCATCCAGGAGCTGGAGGCCGGAGGCTTTCAGTTCCGGCCCTGCCACTTGTCAACTCCCCGAACTCTGCACCTTGCTGGCTGCGCTGGAAAGTGGGTGCAAGGCCCTTGCCCCCCAGGACTTGGGGAGCATCAGAGCTGTGGGGAAAGAGCCCTTCTCAGAGCCTGCTGTCCCAGGACGTACTTGTGGTCAGCAGCTGTCGTGGCCAGCCAGGGCTTCTGAGGCCAGAGCGAGTGCCAAGGGAAGGGGCCCTCCGGGCCGCGGGCTTCAGGAGGACCCAGGCCGGCGGCGTGACGGGTCAGGCGGCCACATGTCAGGAGAACGGCTGACCCTGCTGCTCCCTGGGTCGGTCGTGGTTAGCACAGGCTCTCCTGCGGGGGGCGGGGCACTGTTAGGGAGCCCACTTCACAGGTGAGTAGACTGAGGCTCCAAGAGGATAGCTTGCCCAAGGCGGCACAGCTGCCGGGTGACTCGGCAGGGCGTCGCACCCCAGCCCCCAGGCTCTGCACACATGCTGTTAAGATCTGCCGTGTGGGACAGCTACCGCAAGTGCAGCCCTGGGCGCCCCCGCTCCTCACTCAGTGACCGATCTGTGAGGAGGGTCCAAGAGGCGGAGCCACACACGGCGGAAGGCCACGCCACCCGGGAGCAGCGATCCCACGGCGACGCACCAGGGAACTGGGGCCAGTGCCGGGCAGGGGCCTCACAGAGGCTGTCGCCTCCTTGCCCACAGAGGGCGGCGGCATCCCCCGCGCTCCCTACTTCTGCTCCCCGTGCACGCACCGGGGGCTTGTCTCGCTGTGTCTGCCTCCTCTCTGTCTTGGGCCTCCCACTCTCCTTTTGGCCCGGGCCCTGGCGTCCTTGTCCCAGCGGGGCCAGGCCAGCCTCCTCCATCTCTGGAAGAGTGTTCGTAGCCCAGAGCCACCTCTCGATGACATGGCATCCTCATCAGGCAGTGGGCACCTCAGCTCGGGAGTGTGGAGGCAGGGCCTTGGCGAGCACTTGGTGTGTCAGTATGGCTGGGCTCCTGGCTGGGCTGGGAGCTGTTCCTGGGGACCCGTGCTGGCCGGCGGTGCCCCTCTGAGAGCCAGGCCTCCCCCCCAGCCCCTGGCCCCTGGGGCCCCCCAGCCACGAGTGCCGTCCTGCCTCCTGGCGTGACTGCGGGAGGGAGGGAGGGAGGCCGGGTGCACCAGGGAAGCCTCGGGGCGCGCTGCGGCTCCACCCCTCTGGCACCCCTCTACCTGCAAGGAGATGGGCCCGAGGCTGCCAGGCCTGTCCAGCCTCCCTCGGGAGGTGGCTCCCGATTTGCCAACTCCAAGCCCACACTCCTTGTGTGGAGCGCGTCTGTCGCCATTAATAAAAAGGGCGGCAGGGAGAGCCAACCTGTGTGGCGCTCGCAAGAAGGGCCGGGGCCGTGCTAAGCCCCACAGGCCCACCCGTCCTCTCACTGTGACCCTGGGAAGTGTGGGTGGAGGCAGCCAGGTTCTGAGCAGGCGGGGCAGGAGCCCGCGGCCAGGGCCTCAGCGGCCGCGGCCCACAGCACGTGTTGTGCTGCTTCGAGGGCTGGTAGAGCCGACAGTTCAAAAGATGGCTCCCTCCAGAGCACTCTGTGCTGGGTCTTTGGAGGCTGGGTCCCGTTCTCCCCGACATGGGTCATGGGGGCTGGGAGTCTCCAGCACCCCCAGAAGCCCAGGGTGCCGAGCCCCTCGGAGGGGAAGATGGTGCCAAGGAGGGCCCACAGAGTGCTGGCCACACTTCGGAGGGTGTTTCTCCTAGCTTCTCCCCGGGATAAACACCCAGGAAGGCGTTGGTGTCACTTTCAGCTCAGGTTCACACTGTCAGAAAGAACAGGGTGAAAGTCAGCCGGGTGAAGTGGACAGTCTTGCGGTGAGCTGGCCCTGGAGATGTGGGGACAGACAGAGAGCACCTCTCTGCAAGGCCTCGGAGGCACTTGAGCCGGGGCTGCTGCATTAGAAGGGCACTTCCAGAAGGCAGAACTCGATGAGTCCATCCTCACCCATGCCCCTTCTACGGGCAGCTGCCAGGTGGGCTCAGACCTCTGAGCACAGAGCTGCTGGGACCTCTAGGCGTGCAGGCTCCCGTGCTGGCTTTTGTGCCCTTGGCATTAGTCAGGACTTGCTCTGTGGCAAGTGACAGGAACCCAAAGAGGTTTAAGCAGAGAAGCTTGACCGGTTTAAGGACCTGTCCTCCCCAGAGTTGGCCCTGTCCCTTGCCCAGTCCTCCCTGACCAGGACAGGAGGGCCGCCTTGGGCCCGCAGTCCAACCTCAAGGGAACCCCAGCGGGAAGAACGGTTCTCCTCCCTCCTTGGCTCCTCTTGGCCCTCGTGCCTCTCCGAACCACTTCCTGTGGTCAGCAGTGACTCCAGAAGCGGAGTCAGCCCACTGGGTCATAGGGACCCATGAGGGTGGTGTGAGAAATCCGGAGGCCGACCCCAGGTGCTGGGCAGCCGTCTACTCCCACATCTCTGAGGCAGCTTGAACAATTAAACAGGACTGTGGAGGGTGTGGTGGCACGTGCTTGTAGTTCTAGCTGTTTGGGAGGCTGAGATGGGGGTCATGTGAGCCAGAGTTTGAGGCCAGGCTGGACAGCAGAGCAAGACTCCATCGTTTCAAAAAAATCAAAACAGGCTGGGTGCGGTGACTGAAGCCCGTAACCCCAGCACTTTGGGAGGCCAAGCCCAAGGGTTCGAGACCAGCCTGGGCCACATGGTGAGACCTCGTCTCTACAATAAATCAGAAAAATGAGCCAGGTGTGGTAGCGCATGCCTGTAGCTCCTGCTAACTTGGAAGACTGAGGCGGAAGGATCGCCGGAGCCCAGCAGGTCGAGGCTGTGGTGGCTGTGAGCGTGCCACTGCACTCCAGCCTGGGCGACAGGGTGAGACTCCGACTCAAAAAGTAAAAAGTGTAAAAAGACTGGAGAGCCATTTTCTTGACTATGCTGAGAAAAGCTCCGGAAAACAGCCAGCATGTGGTTTCAGCGGGTAGGCGTTCCTTAAGCACAGCCCACGGCCTTGTCCCTGCACTTGCCGTAGCCTCGCGCTGCTCACTGTTCCCGCCGACAGCTCGGCTCTCCTGAGTGATGGCGACCGATGCATGCGAAGGGAGTGAGGGGTGCGGTCTGTGCTTGCCTGCCACACTTGAGTCTGACTGCATCGGTGTCAGAGGAAGCTGGCTCAGCCAGCCTGAGAAGAGGCATCTGACACCAGACCTGGGGCTAGGGCCTCTCCTGCTGCCCGCGCCTGCCAGAGTGCTTCGGGGAGACAGCAGCGCCTGGGGTGTGGGGGCGGGCCAGTGGACACGGTGAGGGCATGGCAGTCAGGGTCCTGCTGGGTGGATCTGAGAAGGACAAGGGAAGGGGCAATGGGAGTTTTACACGGAGAGGCTGCCGGTGACTCTGGAAACTGGCTTGACTCCGGCGCAGAACAGAGTGGCTCTCCAACAGCAGTGACGCGGGGGAGGGTGGAGGGAATTTCTAGAGACTTCTCAGGGCCCAGGATGGGCTGACAGTCCCAGTCCTCTTCGTCTTGCTGAGTCACCTAGAGCTACGTTACTTGACATTTCTGTGCTGCCACTTTGTTAGCTGTCAAATAAGGCTCTTGTGTTGGCCTTTCCCTCTGCCAGGGACCCTCTTCCTGGCTCCAGGCTCAGTGCTGCCTTGTCAGGGAGGCCTTTCTGCCCACCCTCCTGCCCTCCAGCTGCGGGTCCTGCCTTCCCAGGTCGCGGTGGCATCGTCTGGCTTTAGTTTCCCTTGCCCTGGCCTCTCCTTCCGGCTGTGGAGCAGCCATATTTCTGAGGGCTGAGACGCATAGTGCCTCAGCGCATTAACTCGTGGCTTCTTCACAGTGATTCGGTGGTGTGCGCTGTTACCTCCGTTGTACAGAGGTTCAGGGAGGTTAAGTGACTCACCCTGGGTCCCCGGCCTGTAAGTGGAGCCTGGATAAGCCCCGGCTTCTGGCCCACACCTCGCTCCCTCGCCCTCTGTGCTGCCGTGTGTCCCCACATGTTCAGAGCATGGCTCCCTCCTCGTCCCTCCCCACGAGAAAGCGGCTTTTGCGGCTTGCAGGAAGGGGGCCAGCACAGCGCCTGGTGCAGGGCGAGTACTCGGGAATGTTTGGGACCAGTGAAGAAGGTGGGGGCAGCTGGGGAACCGCACAGCCTCTGGAAGCGGCACACACCAAGCCCGCCCGCACCGGAGAGGGAGGGGCCGTGCAGTCCTGTGGGAGCCGGCGCTGGGGGCCTGGGGAGGCGGCGCCAGCAGCCTTGCTGGGGTGTGTGCGGCCGTGGGGCATGTGCTCCTCGAGTAGACACTGCGGAGCTCTGCAAGGGAGTCAGCGGGTCGAGGGCCCACCACTGCCAGGGCCACCGGGAGCAGGTTGCGAAGAAGGGCTGGGAGGTGGAGGGCCAGCAGGTCTCCGACGAGCAGGGGATTCACACGAGCTCTCCAGGAGGCCACCAGCCACCCACTGTGAGCAGCCGTTCAGAGACCCCTTGCTGACCTGGAGCCCGCTCCGGGCTTCCTCGCTCGTGCCTGGCCGTCCTCACAGGTGCCCGGCGAGCTCCCCGGCACTGGTCCAGGCCCCTTGGAGTGGATTCCTCTCTCCTGCGACGGCACCCTTGAAACCTGCCGGAGGAGTCAGTCCCTCCCACTTGCGCTCCTGCTGGAGACCTCCTGGACTCATTCCTCTCCACCCCTCACCCTCCTGCCCGCCTGCCCCGCAGATTCGTCAGTCAGCAAATACTGGCAGCTCCGCCTCACTCAGACTGTGTCCTGCCCCCCACCTCCCCGCCCACCTCCGGGCCTTTGTGCTCACTGTGGCCTCCCTGACTCCCTGACTCCACCCGCCCGGAGGAGGCCTCCGCTCTGCCCCACAGTGACTGAGACCAGGCTCGGACCTGTCTGCTGGGGTGCTGGGCACCCACGCTGGCTCTGTTCACTGTGCTGTCCAGAGCCGTGCCTGGTGCACAGACGCGTGGCCCCTGCTCGTCCCCGAAGAGCCTGTGTTCCCACGGCCTGCGTGCAGCCTCGCTTCCTGAAGCACCTTCTGCTCTTCCTGCTGCCCTCTGAGCTCCGACGGGACCGAGGAGCCTTGTCCCGGAAGTCCCTGGATGCGGCACGAAATCACAGGCGGGGCGGACGGGGGCAGGGAAGGGAGAGCGGCCCCCTCCCAGGCAGGTGACAGGAAGTGGAGGCCGGCGGGCCCGGCCCTGGGCACCCTGTGAGCAGCCTTGAGACAGGCAGCTGCGACGGAGGGCGCACCCACCATGGCGGGGCAGGGGCCAGGCGGCTGGGTGTGGACAGCCCCGCGCAGCCCTATGGGCACTGCTCCGTGGGAGCACAGGCCCACGAGTGCCAGAAGCTGTGGTTTTTCAGAAGAACCCAGAAATCCACACTTGCTCTGCATACTCTTGGTTTCTCAATATTGGCAACAAACTGGAATTCTTTTTGTTGACAGCTTGTGGGCCAGAGAAAACCATCTGTGAGCTGGCTGTGGAGACCCTTCCCTGGAGACCGAGGCAGGGAGGGAGGACGTGGGCTGGGCCTGGGGCTGGCGTGGCACAGGGCGGCAAGGACACCCAGTCGGCGCTGCCCAGGTCATCGGCGGGAGAGGGCTCGGGGCGGTTTTTGGGAGACCCCCGAGTTGCAGGGTGAAGAGAGGTGGTGGCATCCGCTTGTGAGCAGTGGAGCCTCTGGTCCTTCTGTCCGGAGCAGCCCCACACGGGCAGGGCGCAGGGTCCCTCCACTTCTACTTGCTTTCCAGGACCTCGCAGGCCAGTGGCTGCTCCCTGCCACACGACTGGGGGAAAGCTTAGGGGTGTGGTCATCCTGGGCTAAAATTAGCAGGGTCACCTTGCAGCCAGGAGGCTTGCTTTTGCTTGCACGTGGAAATGCGGCGTCTGCAGGGCGCTGCTGTCAGCCGAGAGCTGCACAGATTTGGAGGCAGATGGACACTGGTCTTTGACTCTATCCCCCAACCCAGCAGACAGAAGAACGCACGGGGCCTCTTAGGTGCTCGTGAGAAAGCACATTGCCTGGAAGAGGCACTCAACTGCTGGATGACCCTTGGTGACCTTGAGAACTCAGGACAGAGGGACAGTCCGGCCTGCCACAGCGCAGCCCTGGGGACTCCACACAGCTACCCAAATGGCCTGCAAGCACCCCTGAGGTGGACAGCTGTCCTCCCAGGGTCACCTCCGAGTTGGCCATCTTCAAAACACGCTCACACCACCCAGTCTCTTTTGACCTACTCTCTCTGCCGGTTCAACCAGCTGCGAGGCCCGCCAAAGATGGGCGGGAAGTCAGAGGCCCGAGGGGAGAAGGGGCCGGTCTCAGCTCCCGTGGCCTGAGTGCTGCCTCGAGACAGCCTGCTCCCAGGGCTGGGGTGAGCAGTGGGTCACAGTGATACCTGCAGCCACGAGGCCCCACCTGGCCAGGTACAGACAGGGGTGCTGTGCTCTGGTCTGGGGCCAGACCCCCTCAGCTCCTGACATTTGCTGCATGCCTGTCCCTGTCCAGACGGCCTGCACTCTGGGGCCGTGCCCCCGTGGACGCACTCAGCCGTGTGAGGCAGCCCCACTGCCTTCTTCCAGCAAGGCTACCTCTGTGACCCCCGTGAGAAACCTTGCCTCTCTGCCCCTCACGCCTCTCCTGTGCACTGGGGCTCAGCCGACCAACCTTTTGTGGCGTTTGCTAAGCGGCCGTTGCAGGCACTTCATTATGCTGACTCAGTGAGATTTTACAGCAGGGGAAGCTTGGGCCCCTGGCAAGCCCATCCAGCCGTCGGGCTCCCGAGCTGCTGACCAGAGCGTTGACCTCAAGGGGTGATGATTCAATGGGGAGGTGCTGGGTGCCCGTGCGTGCTGGTGAGCACTGAGCATTCATCACAGATTCCAGACTGCTGCTGGCTGTCAGTGGGCGGAGGGCCCCAGCCTGCCGGGGAGTGCTGCAAGGGGCGCAAGGGGGTGGGCAGGACAGGGAGCCCGGTCACGTGTGCGCGTGCGAGTGTTCGGGGCTGGTGCCAGTGACTGAGGAGGCGAGCAGGCGGGGCGGGGCAGCGAGGGTCTTTTCCGGCACTCGTGGAAGCGCCTTGGCCAGCCCCCTCCAGCCCATTCTTGGCACGGGCCTGGGTGGCTGTGGGCGAAGGCTTTGGGAGGAGCCAGGGCAGGATGCCTGGAAGCCAGCCTGGGCTCTCGTGTCCCCCGCCAGGTGGAAGAAGGGCCTGGGGACCCCCAAGTGGCTGCGGAGGAGGAGCAGGGTTGTGCCCGGGGTGGGGGTGCAGGTGGGCAGGAGGGAGCCTGCTGACGGCCGCTCCGCAGAGGCTCCCCAGACGCCGGGCGAGGGCCTGGGGCTGCCAGCGCTGAGCGTGCTTCTTGCCCCCCCCAGGAAGCCTGAGAAGGGAATCCAGTACCTCATCGAGCGGGGCTTCGTGCCCGACACGCCAGTTGGGGTGGCGCACTTCCTGCTGCAGCGCAAGGGCCTCAGCCGGCAGATGATCGGCGAGTTCCTGGGCAACCGGCAGAAGCAGTTCAGCCGCGACGTGCTCGAGTGAGTCCTGGGCGGGGGCGCTGGGGAGGCAGGACCCGGCTCCGCCCGCTGCCTCGTGCACACTGTTGTGCACACACGCGGTGCCAGCTGCCCTCTCTGCCAGGCTTGTGCTGCCTCTTCCTCTCTGCCCGCCCCTGGACGGCCCCTGGACACGTTTGTGCAGACAGCCCTGCGGCTTGCCCGGCACACACGGGGCACCTGCCCTCAGGCAGGCCACCTCGCCCGCTGGCTTCCCTCCCTCCCTCTGGCGCTATGGCGTGGTTGGTCCAAGCCCGCGCTGAGTGTTCCACAGCCTCGGGCGGCAGGATTGGAAGGCACAGGTGGCTGAAGATCTGGGCACCCTCCCTGGCCTGGCCGTGGTCTGCCCGGCAGGGCCTGGGCTCTGCTGTGCCTGACTGGCCCCCGGGGAGAGTGGGGGAGAGCTGGGCCCGTGCCCGCCGCTGCTTCCCTGGGTGGGCAGCCCGCCCCGGGGCTCTGCTGCCTGCTCCGTCTCCTGGCCGGGAGATTCGGGGGCGAGCGTTCAGTCTCGTCCTCCTGACCACGGTCCTGCCCGGTGTCTGCCTTCCGTCTCCAGCCCCCTTCACTGTCGGGGTAGGAAGGCAGCCCGTGCTACCAAGCGACGGCCGTGTACCAGGCCCTGGGTTGTGCTCTCCCTGTGAGAGTGGAGGTGGGCATCCCTGTCAACCCTGTTCACGGGCGAAGAAGCCAGAGCTCACGAACCGGAGACCAGCTCAGTCCAGGCAGCCTGCTCGCCTAGCCTTCTGGGGCCTGGGGCACAGCCTGGGCCCTGTGTTGGAGGACCTTTCTGGCCCACACAGGGAGAGGAGCGCGAGAGTAAAGAGCTAGCCGTCCCACGACAAGGCAGTCCCTGCAGCTCCCAGCCAGGCCTGGTGCAGCAGCTGCCCAGGGCAGGCGGTCTCGGAGCGTGTGGCCATGTGTTGCCCAGGGCCAGGCTGCGTCTGCGTCTGCATCTGCCATCTCCGCTGCTTTCCTGAAAGGGGGCAGTGGGTGCTGCTGCCTTCTGTGTTCCAAGGCAAGGAAACCGAGGCTTCGAGAGGCCCCGTGTGCTGTCCGCCACCAACACAGACTCGACCACCCCCGCACGTGCACTCAGAAGAGAGCTGTGGGCTCTGGCGCTGGCCGGAGTGTGGCAGGCCCCCGGCAGAACGCCCGCACCCTTCCTTGCCCAAGCACACGCAGCCCGGGAATCTTTCTCCCCACCCGGTGCTTCTGTTCCTGCCTCGTCTGCAGAGATGCGCTGGATGCAAACTGCTGTGAGGCTTGGGGGAAGCCCATCAGCTCCTTGGTGAATCCGTTCAGCTCCCATCTTCCACCCCCTGTGGCCATCCCTGCGCCCTCCCCACGCCCCTCCAAGCTGGTCCCGGGTCCGTAGGAAATCCGCGCATTGTTCTCCTCAGGTCAGAAAATAGCAGCGTCCTCAGGAAGTGTGAGCCTCCCAGCCCACCTCCCTTGGGCAGCTACTCCATTCTGGCCAGGAGTCTTCACTGCTCCCTGCAGCCTCCTCCAGGGCTGTTGCCCAAGAGACCTTAAGCGCCGCGATAAGGGTAGGGGCGGTCGCAGCTCGTGCCTGAGCCCATGCACCCGGGGGAAGTGGTCCTGGGAGAGGCGGCTAGGCCCTGGATGGCCAGGCCTGTGCCCGGTGAGAGTAATCATGGCTTCATTACAGAGGGAACCGGAAACCTGAGGCTGCTGGCGGAAAATGTCCCGGCCCTCAGGGTTCCCGGTGCAGACCCCACCTTCTCTGTTCAGGGGTCACCACGGGAGACACTGGAAGGGTGTGCTGGGCTGGGCCAGGAGAAGAATGTGGCTGGTTAGAAACTGTTCACCAGCCACCTCTCCAGGCTCTGCCCTGCAGGTGAGGGTGGCGTCACCCCCCCAAGATGCCCCTGCAAGACACCTGCAAAACCCAGCCCACCGTCCCCCATTCTCAACGTGAGAGGATAGGCTTTTGGGGAAGGCTGGTGCCCTGTGCCCGCCTTTCTGCGTCATGCAAATGGTAGGACTCGTCCTTCCCCGCAGAAGGAGAGAAGCCGTTTGCAGGAATGTCTGCCGCAGGCTGCTCTGATGGCTGCGCTTAAGCATGTTTATCTCTCGAGAAGGCCCCCATCCAGAAGAACCATATGCGCTGCCCCCCATGAAAACTGCACATGTAAACATAAGCGCAGCGTTCCCTACAGTTTCCAAGGGTCCCAGGCTCCCCGGGAGCTGGAGCGCTCTTTGGTGTGTTCTGAAGGGATCTTGGCTGCTTGGACAGAGCTCTGTGGAGGACCCTCCCAGCCCACAGGCAACCTGTCTGCACGGCTCTCGGGACGGCCCTTTGGTGCCCGCACTCTTGAGGCTCATGGTCTGGCACCTGAGGGAGGGCGAGGGCAGGGTGTGCCACCCCTCCCAGGGTGAGGCCACGTAGGCGGGGCTGTCTGTCTTCGTTCCAGCTGTGTGGTGGACGAGATGGACTTCTCTGCCATGGAGCTGGACGAGGCCCTCAGGAAGTTCCAGGCGCACATCCGCGTCCAGGGAGAGGCCCAGAAGGTGGAGCGGCTCATCGAGGCCTTCAGGTTGGGTCCCGGGCGTTCGGGTGGGGGGGCTGTGCGGTGCTGGGCGAGTGTCCCCGGCTGCAAGGCCTGAGCACCCCTCGTCTCTGTCGCCCGGCAGGGTCCGGTGTGCGTGAACGTGGCTTTGGGGGCGCTCAGAGCGGCCCCTCCTGCCTTCCAGGCACGGTGCCGGGCTGCTCACAGCCATCATGGGGATGAGTGGGGTGGAGGGAACAGGACTTCTTATTGCAACTGTGAAGGCAAGGCAGCTGGAGGAGGAAGAGGCTCAGATTCTGACTGTTCAGCCAGGATTTCGAGTATTCTGCCTTCCTTCAAATCCTGCTCGTTGACCCTTCATCCGGAGCCTCTGTCTAGTCATTCGTGTGTTTGTTCTCAAGGAGCAGTCAGCCTGTCACAGTGACTCAGAGCACAAGCCCTGTAGCCAGCTGGCCTGTTCAGTCACCACCTCCACCGCTTACCAGCTGTATGACCTTGCGCTGGCTGCCTCACCTCTCTGTGCCTCTTGCTCACCTGTGGAGCTAGCAGTAGCACGTACCATCTAGGGGGGAGGCCAGGTGGAGCGGCCTGAGATGTGTGGACATACCTAGCCTAGTGCCTGGCACGACGGTCAGCCCACCGTTGAGGTCAGCTGTTATGACACAGTCGTTTATTCTGGAGCTGCGTGCAGACTGGCGATGTTGGAGTCCCTGTGCCCAGTGTTGGGAGCAGGAGATGCGAATCAGCTGCTGACCCAGTCCTCTGGACTCAGGGCCGGTGGTGGCGTCAGGAGGATTGAGGGCACGAGGGGGCCAGTCCCAGGGCCCTGTGAGCAGGCAGTGTCCAGCCACTTCCTTCCAGGCAGGCTTCCAAGAGGGGCGGCACCGAGCCAGACCCTGTGGACGGGCAGGACCGAATCACAGCCCTCTGGCATGTAGCCCTCGGCCGCGGTGCTCTGCCTGCTCCTCTGCCCTGCCCCTGCTTCTTCTCACCCGTCCTTCCTCAAGGCCGCGGGTGGAGGTGGCGGGGATCAGGGCATGGGAGTGGCAGTGGCAGTGGCAGTGGCGGGGGGAACCGAAAGCGCGTGACTCGGTGAGGCCGGGCGAGTTGGCCAACCTGCTGTCTCAGCTGCTGAAACTGAGGTCCCGCCTTAGCCATGGCCGAGACGGGGCGCGGTGTGGCTTCCTCTGAGCAGGCGTGGAGGTGGTCTGGACCCTTTACGCGAGGTCCTGGAGGGCATCCCCACTCCAGGCCGGGGGGCGACGGGCCCAGCCTGCAGGTGCCCACCCACATCCACTCACTCTCAGTGGCTGAACTTAGTGGCGTGGCTGCTCCGAGCTCCCAGGGAGCTGGGAAACGCAGCCTCCCCGGGCAGCCGTGTGCCCAGCTGAACTCAGTCGTGGAAGAGACTGCAAGTAAAGGAGGGCACGTGGATCGTCAGGGCGGGCGCTGCCAGGCGAGCGTGATCCCCCCACCGGGTGGAGGAGCCGAGGCTCGGGGACACGTGGCAGCCCCGGCTGGCAGGCGGGGCCGAGTGCGTGGGGGCCGTCGGACGGGCTGCGCCGTGGCCCTGACACGCCCCCTCCGGCCCCAGCCAGCGGTACTGCATCTGCAACCCTGGGGTGGTGCGGCAGTTCCGGAACCCAGATACCATTTTCATCCTGGCCTTTGCCATCATCCTGCTCAACACGGACATGTACAGCCCCAACGTCAAGCCCGAGCGGAAGATGAAGCTGGAGGACTTCGTCAAGAACCTCCGAGGTGAGCTGTCCCCCGGGGGGCGGGCCGGGCAGGTACCCCAGGCGGGGCTGTGAGGCAGCTTCGTGATGTGGAGCTGGGCCTCCGGGTGCTGGTGTCCGGCACGTGACTGCCTTCAGAGCACAGCACAGGTGACCGGAAAAAGCACCGTGTGAAAAGCCCCCCCCGGGGCACAGGCTGCATGACACACGCCTGAGACTTGGGGTGTGGGGCACCCGTGCTCCTGGGGAGGGACGCCGTCAGCCGTCCTCCTCCGAGGAAACTGGCTGGCCCTTTGTGTGTGTGTTTCCAAAGAGCCTGACGTCATCGCCATAATTGGAAAGCTAGTAGCATCTGCCACATGTAGAAGGTTTAATCAAAAAATAAATGCAGTGAAAAGGAGCAGTGCTAGCAGTGCTGCTGAGGCCTGCCGACGACTTCCGGCCGCTGGAGCTGAGGCTGAGGCCTCAGGCCTCAGGCCTCTTGGGCAGACGGGTGTGTGCCGACGTGGTCAGCCAGAAGCGGGACCTTCTCCCCGTGACTTTCTCCCAGGTGGCGCCTTGTCGGGAAGGCATGTCCCTTGTGTACACTGGAGTCCCTAGAAGGAAAGGGGTGGCACTGCGCCCTCTCTGTGGGAGCACTGGGTGCGGGAGCTGAGGGTGACTCCTGGGCCCCATGTCAGAGAGAGAGCGGACTGAGCTGAGGTCCCTTTGCAAAGGCTGTCACGGTTCTTTAAAAGACAGAAGAGCTGATCTGAATCAGATCCAACTTTATAAGCTTGTTGAGCCATCAAACAACTTAAGGTTTTTCACTTTTCTCCTTTATTTTTATAAAGCGGTAGCTTTGGCATCCCTTCTACTTGGACTGAATGTTTCTCCCAGGGAGTATCTCCAGCTTCTCCCCAGCGTTCCTGCTGGGGGTTTTAAGGCGTCCTCGCCTGCCCCCTGCTGGTAGGTTCTGCTGTAGCAGGACAGCGAAAGAAACGCCCGATGTTTCCCCAGCAGAGGCCACCAGGATGGCCTCGAGCTTGGCTCCAAGACCCGAGTGGTCTCCGCCCATTCCTCTTGGAAGCAGCAGGGGGCCTGGGCTGGCTGAGGTGTGGCTTGGAGCCCACAGACTCATGGACGGCCGTGGCCTGCACTGGCATGTGCCCCACTGCTTCGTCTGATGGGACCGCAGGACCCAAGGTGGGTCATATCTGTGGCTGCTGGGAAGCCAAGGAAGCTGGGAGCTCATTAGTGGCAAATCATCTCACCAGGAGAGAGTGGAGGCCAGAACAGGCAGGTGAGTGGTGCAGGAGATGGAGCTAAAAAGCCCACGTTTTGCCTCCTGTCTACCCTGGGGCCTCTCCTGTCCCGAGCCTCTCTCTCCGCAGGGCCGAGCCTGATTCTGATGGTCACAGAGTCTCACAGGACCCCGGAAGAGGCCAGCCGCTCTGTCCCTGCCAGGAAATCGGGCTGTGTGCTGCATGCTGTTGGCAACCCAGGAGAAGTTGGAGGGTTTTTGTGATTTTTTTTTTTTCTGGTGCTGGAGCCTCACCCTTGTAACCTGGGACTCCCCTGTATGAGAACTAACAGGAGGAACCAGAACTGATTCCCCAGAGAAGATGCTGAGTCAGGTGTTTGCCAGTCAGCAGCCCTCCTGGCAGTGGCTCTGTGGTTTGTGTCTTTGGGATGGGGTGGTGTTAGCATCTCCGCTTCCCAGGGCAGCGACTGAGCATCTCGATCTCGGGAAGCAGGCTGCTGGTCCCGTCTCCAAAGCCTGGGCTATTCCGCATCACCTCTTTTCAAGCCAGGAGTTTGGGAGTGCTCTGTCTCATCTTCCTTAGCCTTCAGAAGGAGCAACCGAGGCTCAGGGGTACTGGCCCAGGGTCGCACATCAAGTGAACTGCAGAGGGAGGAGGGGTCCTGGTTCCCTAAGCCAGGCTGGCACTCTGTGCCAAGCACACGTTCAGCTTGTTTTTGAGAGGAAAATCTCCAGCCCCGCCCCCAACACACATTCTCTCTGGAACCCCTCACTCCGGTTTGTTCAGTGGGTCCAGCAGCTGGAGAGCCCCTGGAGCCTGAGGATGGGCAAAGGAGGACTAGCTCACCGGCATGGAAGCCAGATAAGGAGTATTTTCCTCTCCCTTTTTTTTTTTTGTTGGAGTCTCACTGTGTTACCCAGGCTAGAGTGCAGTGGCATAATCACGGCTACCTCAGTCTTGGAGCCTCTGGATGCAGGCGATCCTTCTGCCTCAGTCTTCCAAGTAGCTGGGACTATAGATGCTTACCACCACATTAATTTTTTGTTTGTTTTATTGTAGGGATGCAGTCTCGCCATGTTGCCCAGGCTGGTCTCAAACTCTTGGGCTCAGGCAATCCTCTCGCCTCAGCCTTCCAAAGTGGTGGGATTACGAGGGTGTGAGCTACTGTACCTGGCCTATATTTTCCTTTTATTAAAACTTATTTAAAAAATTTAAATGTAGTTTTTGAATGGGTATTATCTTTGCATAGTTTGAAAACCAAAAAGTAACACAATCCAGCAGTTGTGCTCCTTGGTGTGTTTTTCAAATGAACTGAAATCTTCGGCCTACGGAAAACCTGTCTGCAGTGTTCACACCACTAAGGTGCACCTAACTAGGCAGTTTTATTTCTAGTTGTGAAAATGGACAAGTCAATTGCAGGTAAGTAAACTGTATGACATCCAAACAGTGGAACACTATTCAGTGCTTTTAAAAAGAAAGGAGCTGTCACCCATAAAAAGACTTGAAAGAAACTTTAAGTGCACATGATTAGGTGAAAGAATCCAATCTGAAAAGGCTAAAGTGTGTGATTCCATCTCTATGACAGTCTGCAAAAGGCAAAGCTGCAGAAACAGTGAAAGGGTCAGTGGTTCCCAGAGCTAGGAGGGGGAGAAAGAATAGGGAAACAGAGGGGATTGCTAGGGCAGCAGAACTCTTCTGTGAGATGCTGCAACTGTGGACATGTGCTATTATACATTGTCCAGCCCTACACAATGTACATCAAGAGGGAGCCTTCGTGTACATATGGACACTGAGTGACCATGACGTGTCCATGCAAGTTCATCCCTTGTAAAAAAAAAAAAAAAAAAAATGGACCCCTCTGGTGGGGTGTTTGTAGTGGGTAGGCTGTACGTGGGTGGGGGCAGAGAGCGCATGGGAACTTTCTACATTCTGCTCAATTTTACGGTGAACCTAAAACTGCTCTTAAACTCCATTTTAAAAACAAAAGTCCCAGAAAGTACTAAAGTCCCAGAGTTTCCCCCTGCCCCCCACCCAGGTCACACCCTCTGCCACGGAGGTCATCAGCAGCGCTCTGCTCAAATAAGTTCAAATGCACATGGGTGGTTTTACCCTCATCTGCTCTAACCTTGCTTTGCCCATTTACTCAAGTCCCGCATCAGTTCACTGTGGCCTGCCTCTGTGTTCCCAGATGGTGCATAGTAAGTAACTTGGGCTGGTGTAGGCTGATTGTTTGACAGTCCCCTGCTAATGGGCACCTGGGTTACTTCCATCCCTTGGCTCCTTGGAAACAGAGCTGCAATGTATAAGCTGGTGTGTGTCTCATTTCTCATGGGATAAGTCCCCTAGGTGCAGTCAGTGGCCAGAGGGCATTAGCACTTGTGTGTTGACAGGTGTTGCCTGCCCATCCTGGGGCTGGCCCCTTTCCCCACCCTGCCAGCGGGCATGTGAGGGCCCACCTTCCGCAGCCTTGCGGCCCTTGGATCTGTTGCCAGTTGGAGGAGGGAGATGGATCTCAGTGGGAGGCGAGTTGGCATTTCCCTTGTGAGCACAGCTCAGTTCTCTCACAGCCGTTTTTCAGGTGGTGTAAGAGATAGGGCAGGTGCTGGTGGCTAGAGCAGCTCAGGTGGAATCCTGGCCCTCGCCTCTGCCCACGTACGTGGGGCGGCGACAGTACCCACTGCCGTGCTCACCTCGAGCACCTCCCAGCCCGGCATGCCAAGGCCCCTTGTTCCCCTGGCCTCTGTTACAGAGAAGGACACCGGGCTTGGGAGACACGTCACTCCCCCTGGGCACGCAGCTGGTAAGGGACAGAACGAGGACTTGGCTCCAGGTCTCTCAGCCCAGGCTCAGAAACCCCAGCTTCCCCACGCCCCCGCGTCCACTCCCCTGCCTGTGGGAACGGGAGCCGCACGCCTGCTTCACAGGCTGCCGTTAGGATGGAATGAGGTAGTGTGTATGAAGCCCTCGGGACACAGCTGAGAAGATGGCTGGGCCTTCCCTGTGACCTGCTGGCCCAGAGGGCTGGAGACCCCGGGCGATCTGGGATTGGCTGGGGCTGCTCTGCAGCTGTGGGCCTGACAGGGCTTCGGGGACAGGTGGAAGGCTCATGGCTCTGGCCTGCCTCAGACCGGGGCCCGCCTTGACATCCAGCCACCGCCCTGGCCCAGGTGTGGATGATGGCGAGGACATTCCCCGGGAGATGCTGATCGGGATCTACGAGCGGATCCGGAAGCGAGAGCTGAAGACCAACGAGGACCACGTGTCCCAGGTGCAGAAGGTGGAGAAGCTCATTGTGGGGAAGAAGCCGGTATGTCTGGCCCCGGGCTGCCGTTCCCCCGGGCTGCCGTTCCCCCGGGCTGCCTGGGGGGCCTTCTCGCCCACCCACCCACTGCGCGGGCCCGGCGAGCCACCACTGCAGCCACTGGCCTCGAGGCCGTTTGGGCCGAGGCTTCTTCCCAGCAGGCCTGGTGACTCTGGCGGGGGCTGGGGTGTGTCTGAGCGGCTCCTCTCGTGTCTGGGAATAGCAGCCACTTGCTCTGGGTTGCACTGGAGGGAGCTGATGCCCTGAGTAGGTGGACAGGCCGGCGTGGGCACGGCTCGGCTCCGGGCCCCCGACTCTGGCGGGCTTTCCTGTGGCCAGGAACCCCGCAGAGCCCCTCAGGGAGCTCTGCGGACGAGAGCGGGGCCGCCACGTCCTGGCAGGTGGAACTCGGGAGGCGGCGTGCGGCTGCTTTGAGCCTGGGCATCTCCGGCTTGCTCCCTGGAGGGGCCTGGGTGTGTCTTCGCAACATTAATGCCCTTTTTGTTTGTGTCCCGTTTTCCCGTAGATCGGATCCCTGCATCACGGCCTTGGCTGTGTAAGTATTCCTCCGCTTGGATGTTCCAGCTGAGAGCCAACCCTGGAGAGGCTTGCTGTCCTCAGCCCTCTGCGGCTTCCCAGAGCCAGAGTTCTGGCTGCTGGCGTTCGTTTCTGGGGCACAAAGGATGCTGGCTTTTGTCGTTGCCTCACCTTGACCCTCCGCAGTCCCTGAGGCCCCAGTCAGGCAGGGAGGCCGTTTGGCTAGGCCAAGCGTGGCGAGACCCCTGCCGCCTTCTTGCCTGGGCTCTGTTGAGCCTGGCCCCCACCCCTGTGCCTGAACCGGGCCACCTGGTGTGGCTCTTGCATGCTCTGCCTGCTGCCCTGTGCTCTGGGCCCTCACACCCACACCCGACTCTCTCAGGGCTGCCCCGCACCCCAGGCCCACCGTGGCGGCCTCGAGGTTCGCCGCACGGCCCGCACGCCCTGGAGCACACGTGCACACGGCGGGCCCGCCCTCAGGGGTCTGGCCTCAGCCCTCAGCCCACAAGCCGCTTTGCTGACCCTCCCCTTCGCCGCGGTTCCCAGCGGGAGACCGAGAGCCAGCGCCTGCCTGGCCCACCCCTGTCCCCGCACCTCATCCTGCGTCCTCTCTCCTTCAGCGTTGCTCGCTGAGCTTTCCAGGCTGGGTCGTGCTTTTCCTTTTCCTGCCTCTGGTCTTGTCCCCTGATGTGCTGAGCTCAGGCAGCCCGCCCTCAGGGCAGCCCAGGCAGTCTCCCCGGCCCGTCTTCCAGGGTGTCGACTCCACTGCGTCCCATGTCTTTACTAGCTCACTCCTCTCCGTGTGGGCCTGGGTCCTCCCAGAGCGGGGCCTGGGCCTGGCTGGTGGCCTGTCCCCTCGGGCCTGAGACACTGGCCACCTTTGGTCAAGCCTGGAGGTGGCTTGAACTGCGGCAGGGCTGAAAGCCTCCTGTGAACCCATGGTGGGCGTGTACAGGGGCAGGTGTGCAGAGCAGGGGACGAGGCCAGGGCACTTCCCAGAGTGTCGGCTGCTGCCTCAGGCTTCCCTTGGGGTCTTTCAAGCATTAGGACCGCTGGAATCTTCTGGCGAGGCCTACAAGAGTGGGAAAAATCCTGAGGTCTAGAATTAGACCCTGGATGTACAATGCTTGCTTTTGCCGGATGACTCAAGCTCTCTGTGCCTCATCTAGAGTAAATTCTCTGGAAAGACTTTTTGCAGGGATCAATGGACTTAGGTGTGCGACTGGCACATTGTGGGTACTCTGAAAATGTGACCCCCTCTCTGGCCAGTAGTTGCCATGTGAGTGTGATGTTTTAAGAAGTCTGGTGCTTGCCCGAAAGAATGAAGGGGGGTCTCAGCAGAAGCAGGGGCACTTCCCATGGTTCTCCATGAAACGGGTAGGGGATTTTGGAAGACAGCTCCCAGGACAGAGTGGGGAAATTGCTGGCAGCCAGAAGATGCATCTGCCTGGCACGGTGGGCGGGGAAAGGTGCTTTCGAACACACAAAGCCTGCAGGCTGATTTTTCTAGCTCGGAGGGCTGGACTTGTTCTCTGCGGCCCGCAGTGCCCCAGAGAGGGTCTGGGTGGCCACAGCAGGACGGCCTTTTCCCGCACAGGTGCTCTCTCTGCCCCATCGTCGCCTGGTCTGCTACTGCAGGCTCTTCGAGGTTCCAGACCCAAACAAACCCCAGAAGCTCGGACTGCACCAGCGAGAAATCTTCCTGTTCAACGACCTCCTGGTGGTACGTGGCTCACCCATGGGGCCCTGTGGCCGGGCGCCTTGGTATTGGGTGCCCTGGGTCTCCATCCAGCCATGTGTCAGCATGGGGTGAGATATGCACGTGCGTGGGGTGGGGAAGGGAAGTTTGTTTACAAGGAGAACAGTGGACGTGGATGCCTGTGGAATCGAGACTTCGTTGGCTGTGGCCAAGTTGAGGGGCAACTATGGCTTCAGCCTCAGCTGTCTCCACAGCCGCAGCAATGTCAGCAGAGCTCCTTGTGGTGTCCGCACCTCTGTGCGGTGCAGGCCTTTCTTAGAGGCCTGTCCAAGGAGGGAGAGAGGGCCCCAGCAGTTCCTGGCCTACCCCTGTCTATTCAGCACCCAGCCGAAGCCTCTTCCTGGATCGAACTGGGGTCTCAGGGTTAATCCCCCTTGCTTGCTGTGGCCAGGCCGGTGCCGTGCTTTCTGATTGGCTAGACCTGGGTCAGAAGACCCACCCCATGGAACTGGGAGTACAGTCTGGTCCCCCAGGGCTAACAGTCTTGAGGGTAAACAGGGGTCCACAAAGGAAAATTGAGGCGCTCTTGCCAGAAACAAGGTGGCATGGCTGGTAGCCAGGCAGGGATGGAGATGCCCACATCAGACAGAGGGAGGACTTGTGCTTGACTGGGTGTGAAGGTCAGTTTTTCTTCTCTCGTTACTGAGGCTGAAGTTTGGATGTGTCGGTTCAGCTCGTTTGTTAAGAGCCCTTGGCCTTGAGCACGTCCCTTCAGAGCTCTGAGCCCTAGTTCCTCCTTGGCATGATGAGTCCCTCAGAGAGTTGCAGTGGTCGTGAGGCTCTTTCTTGGGGCACATGCCGCACGTGGGGGGGCTGTGAGCTCCGCCTCCTCCTCTCATCCCAGCCTTTGGCTGCCAGACTGGAAATTCCTTCCCTTACCTGCGACCAGCATGGCAGCCAGGCACCATGGTGGGGGCTTGGCAGCGCCACAGGGATCATGAGACTAGCCCAGGGGCCGTGCCCACTGCGGGGTGTCATCAGTCTTGGCTCTGCAGCTTGGTTGTTCCCGAGAGAGGAAGCCATGGCTTTTTCCTGGGGTCAGTGCTGCTGAGCACCGGCTCCCTATTTCTGTCCTCCACGGTGCCGAGCCCCAGATGTGCGCGCCTTACCTGGCTTGGAAAAGGTGCCTGAGAGGGCTTTGTGTGGTCTTGTGCCTCTCTGCCGTGTTGTGGGGTCTTGCCGCCAGCTAGGATGGCGTTGGGGACCTGCAGGGACAGGATCCAGTGTCCACGTCTCAGTGTGAAAGGGCACGCTTCCCGCCCCATGCTGGCTTGTCCCTGCCCCAGAGCCTTTTGACTCTGAACTCTGAGAGAGTCTTTGGGCTGGAGGTCTCAGGCAGTCACTGTTGCGGACGCCATGACTCAGCTCTGTGTCTGCCCACCTAGGTAACCAAGATCTTCCAGAAGAAGAAGAACTCGGTGACATACAGCTTCCGGCAGTCCTTCTCCCTGTATGGCATGCAGGTCCTGCTCTTTGAGAACCAGTGTGAGTCTGCCCCTGGGGTCGGCCCAGAACAGCCCATGACCCCGGCAGGCTCTTGGTCTCCTGGCTGCTTCTAGGACGGAGCCTGGGGGGTGAAAGGGTGGGCACTGGGAGGCTTCTTCATTCCCCCTTTACCCACAGGGAGCACACTGCAGGCTAGGAATCCCAGCGAGCGGTCGGCATTAGGAAGAATTTCATGACATTGCTGACGCTGATGAGTTTACGTTCCTAGTCTGCTTCTTCCAAGAGACAAAACCTCATAATTTATGGTAGAAATGGATTGGCTTCAGCCATTTGTTGATAGAGAAACATGGAGTAAATAGTCGAGGTGATGCACAAACGTGGCCTAAGACAGAGGAAGCCACTCCCTGAGCAAGCCTAGACGCGCGGAGCTGAGGCCCTGTCCAGGTTCGGATCTGAGTCAGGCGCTCGGCAGCGGTGTGGCGGGGATCCTTGACCCCTTGGGCCTCTGTTCCTGGGGCTGTAGAGTGGGGGGGCAGCAGGGCCGCCTCCAAGCGGGAGTGAGCTCTTCCTCGCAAAGCCCCTGCGTGATCCTGGCATGCCGTGAGAGCTTGGTGCGGGTGGGGTTTGTGCACCGCTGGAGGATCTTCTCGGGGTTCTGGGACCGCCGCAGCCTTGGGCGAGTTTGGGGGATGCTGGCTCATCCCGCAGCACGCCACGGGCCTTTGCTTTGGACCTGGCTCCTCTGCCCGCCCGCCCCTTCTCCTGCCCCTCCTTCGCCCCTGCCCTGTCAGAGACTACCGTCAGAGGCCCTCCCGGGCTGGGTGGCGCGGTCTGCTGCTCTGTGCGCTCTGGAGTGGCCTGATGGGAAGGTGCTCACATGGAGTGAGCGGTAGGGGTCCCTCACCCTCTCGGGTTGTCACCGTCTCCGTCGGTCTGGACGGCCTTCCATCTACAGTCCCAAGAGTGTCAGGAACCTGAAGCCGGGCCGTGCAGAAACACGGGCCTGAGAGCCTGGATCTGGGCCTCTCTGCCCGGTCTCCGTCCTCGGTGGGACGGGGGTGCCCGCACTCCATGTGCGCCCTCCTCCTCACACTCCCACAGGAGCCCCAGAGACCTGCCCTGGGCCACAGCCCCGCTCCCTGCCCTGTCTGCCCACACTAGGCTGGAAGTCAGTCCTCGCCTTGGTGTCCCACCCACGTGCCGGGGGAGGGTGCCGGCCCCACTGTCCTGACCAGCAGCAGCCTGCTCTCTGAAAGGGTGGTGTTCGCCCTCCTCCTGGGGGAGGGGGAAGCGTTCGTGAGGTCCTGCAGCAGAGCTCCCACCTGGGAGCCGGGACCACGGTGAGGCCTCAAGGCAGAGGCTGCACCCGGGTCACGTCTGGATTTCCAGGGCTTGGCCCGAGAGCCTGTACACTGGCAGGGGCCGACCCTGCAGTAGCGAAGTGCCTTCATGCTAGAGTCTCAAACTGGCAGCCCGTGGGCAGTTGCGGCTCAATTATGTTGATGTGGCTTGCACATAAAATTTGTTGAGCCTATCTTTTAATCTGCACATCAAATTTAGATACTGTCGGGCTTCTCCGAAGACAAAATAAAGATGAGAACACTAGACACATGTGCCTACGTGGCAGTGGTGCGCTGCACGTGCGCACACACGCCAGCACTCTTCAGCCGCTACAGTCCCAACTGCTCTGCCTGGCGGGAGCGAAGGTGGCTTAGCCTCAGAGCAAGAGCCTTCACACGTCCACTGGCGTGCCAGGTGACTCCCGCTGCAGGGAGCACCACTGCCGGGCGACCAAGGTCTCGGGAGCCCTGAGAGCCAGGAGGTGGCACCAGGCAGGTCTGGGCACAGGGTGCATTGGAAGTGGGGTGCCCATAGCTTGCCGTTTGGGAGAGGACAGCACGCACTCTGTTGTCCAGAATTTTCTGAAGTGGCTGGCTGGATAGGGCACCTCACCCAGCTCAGGATGCCACCTCTGTCCTCTGGGACTCTGCCCTGACAGAGTGGCCAAGGACAGTGAAAGGCCTGGCCTTCAGGCTGGGGAGGAACGAGGGACCTGGCAGCAGGCCCCTCAGACGGGCCCGACTGCCCCAGACTCACGTGGGAAGCAGCACAGCCCCAGATCGGGAGACGAAGCTGTTTCCTGACCCTTCACTCTGCCACTGCTGAGACCAGGCCCCGGGCACTTCTCCCACACCCACGCAGAACTCAGCCTCACCGACGTTTTCTTGACCGGAGAGGAGCCTGCAGAGCACACACTGAGGTCCCCGGGCCTCCACCCTCTCCTTCCCCTTTGCAGACTACCCCAACGGCATCCGGCTCACGTCTGCGGTCCCCGGAGCGGACGTCAAAGTGTTAATAAGCTTCAACGCTCCCAACCCTCAGGACCGGAAGAAGTTCACTGACGACCTGCGGGAGTCCGTCGCTGAAGTGCAGGAGATGGAGAAGCACCGGATAGAGTGTGAGTCCCAGACCTCCTGGTGCGGAGGAGCTGGTGCCCTCCGGACCGCAGAGCCGCCTCCCATCCCGGGGTGGCGACGAGGCCGGAGACCGCGATGCGCTCACGCCTCCGGCACCACCGGGCTGGGGCGGCCTGGCGGCTTTCCTGCTCTTCCCCACGGCCGCACGACAGGCTGGCCTTCGCTCCCAGGCCCCACCCTGTTGTCTGTGGGGGGCCTGGGAGGCCTCCGGGCTCCGTGGTCTCCCATGGCAGGAGCGGCCAGAGCTCTGGAGCCAAGCTCTCCGCCCTGCGGCCTGATCCGTATCTAGTTGTCTTCTGCACCAGGCTGCACTGACGGAGGGGTCGCAGTCAAGGCCGTCCTCGGCCCCGCCTCTGCCTCCTTCTGTGCGAGGCCCTGGCTGCCCCTGCTAACCTCCCAGACCCAGACAGTCCTGGCCCTCCTGTCTGCTCCGGGCCTGGAGGGCGACTTATTTTCCTGCTGGTCCCAAGGCCCCCTGACCTTGCCAGCCTCCCTCCCAGGCCTCCTTTCTGCCCTTTGGTCTAGGGCGGCATCGCCGTCGCTCCCCAGAGCAAGCCGTCCCTGTTTCGGGCAGACGGCGAGCCGGACGGTGCTTGCCCCAAGCCCAAGGCCAGAGGCCCCCGCGTCGCTCACCCACCCTGCGCTTCCCTCACCCGGCCCCACCTTCTCTGTTCCAGCTGAGCTCGAGAAGCAGAAGGGCGTCGTGCGGCCCAGCATGTCCCAGTGCTCCAGCCTCAAAAAGGAGTCGGGCAACGGGACCCTGGGCCGGGCCTGCCTGGACGACAGCTATGCCAGCGGCGAGGGCCTCAAGCGCAGCGCCCTCAGCAGCTCCCTGAGGGACCTCTCGGAAGCGGGTAAGCGCTTGGCCCAGAAGCGCCTTCCAAGCCCAACACGCGCAGGACTCGGCTAGGGTGTCTGCCGCCGCGGCATGCGCTGGGCACCAGGACGGGCCTGTGGTGGAGGCCGGCAGTGGTGGCAGGGTCCCGGGGGCGGAGGGCCGCGCGGCTCCTGAGCCGAGATGTTTCCTAACCAGAGCAGCACCTGACAGCACAGAGAGGGTGTCCCAGACAGGCAGAGGGAGAGGGGCCTTGTGCGGAGCAGCTGGGGAAGGCGGCCCGTTTTCCTTTCCTTCTCTTGGGTTTGTTTACTCCTTTGTTGCTGGGTGGAAGTCGCTCTAAGACAGAGCAAGCCAGGTGGGTGTGTCCCGTGTTCTCTGCGCTGCCACGTCCCCATGTTCTATGCTGATGAATGGAGTTGTGTGAAGCCCTCCAAGCTGTCTGGATCCCCCTTCCCCTGCTTCCAGTCTTGCTTTCCCTGCCGGGCCTCCTTTCCTGGGAAACCCGGTCTCTGTCCAGCCCAGAGGCCATCGCCATGGCTGCCGTAGCTGGCTCCAGGGTGTCTGGGAAAGCCCTGAGGGAACTGTGATGGCTGTGGCTGTTTGTTTCTGTGTGTGTTTAATTTGCTGCCAGCCATTTAACTCTTAAGCCAGCAGCACCCCGTGGGCCTCCCAGATGTCCAGGGGTGGGGACCCTTGAGCGCCAGGGCGCAGGGGGCTTCTGCTGGCATCCTCAGCCCAACCTCTCTGCGCGGCCGGCAGGAGGAGCGAGGAGGTGCGGGCAGACCCCGCGGGCTGTCCGCCGCCCCCCACCCCTGCAGCCTGCTTGCCTGTGGGTGCTGCCTGAGAGCGTGGTGGAGGGTGTGCTCCAGCCAGGCAGCTTCTTCCAGGAGGAGGCCCCGGGGGCTGCCTGGGGTGGTGGTTTGCCCGCCTTGCGGCACAGCAAGCAGGAGGCTGTGGGGAGACCCAGCACTCTGCCCCCACCCGGAAGCCTGGCATGACCCTTGTCTTGGGAAGAGCCTCCAAGGCTGCCCAGCCCGCCCCACCCTGCCTCAGGGCTCTGGCCCAGACCTGCCCGCCAGCAGCACTGCCTCCTTCAGCTTGTTCTGTTCCAGACCCTTTTTCTTTCTTTCTGATTTTTCGGTTTTTGAGTTGGGTTTTTTTCCTTTGCTTTTGTTTTTTTCGTTATTATTATTACAATTTTTTTTGCCATAATAAAAAACCAGAAATCCATTGCCAGTTGCCAGCATGAGGGTTTAACCCAGGGCTTCTCAACCTCGGCACAATTGACATTCTGGGCCAAGTGACTCTGCCCCGGATGCTGTCCTGGGCGCAGCAGACTGTCTAGCAGCATCCCTGGCCTTTACCACGGCATGCCAGGGGTTCCTCTCCCCATCCTGACAGTCATTGGTGTCTCCAGAAATTGCCAGGTGCCCCCTGGGGGGCAGAATCACCCCAGGTTGAGAACCACTGATTTTCCCAGGGGCCTTGTGAAATGCAGCTCAGAGTCCGTGGACTGTTGGTGCCTCTGCAGGCCGTGGCCAGGACCTCGGTCTGAGTTGGTGCGGTGCGGCAGACCCTGCCTCTCCCCTCCTGGACAAAGCCCCCAGAAGACCTGGGGGCCCTGTCCAGCCCTGTCGGGTGGCAGTAGCTCTGGGGAACCGAGGCCCTTGTGGCCAGCCACACCCACTCCAGGTCCCCACAGTCAGGACCTCGCTGTCTGTTCTCTGTTAGAGCCACGTGCCCAGGCCCATGTCCGCGTGAGGAGTGGAGCCTTGAGTGACGGCTGTTCTGATTAGGGTCACGGTTGCCATTGTCATCTGAGGATTCTGAGCCAAGAAGGCCTGGACAGATTGAGTTATCTGGGCCTGCAATTAAAATGGAAACCCAGGAACAGATCCCAGACCGCCCAGGAAGGTGGGGGCAATGCCAGGAGGGTGTTTAATCCAGGCAGCAGCCCAGGCCCCGGGTCAGGGAGAGGCCCCCTGCGACCTCCAGAGCGAGACGCAGTGTTGGCAGCCATCTTGGGCAGGCGCCGGGCAGGCAGCCCGAGAGATGGGACTCCAAGCTCTGGACCGGGTGGGGGTCCCGAGGTCCCCAGCAGCGGCATGACCTCCTCACTCGGCATGGCCCTCCCCGCCGAGCCTGAGCTGGTGACAGCGGTGCGCCTGTGGAGAGGACGTGAGCCCCGGGGCAGCATCCCCCTCCCTGGCTGGCGCGTCATTGGTCCTGGAGGCGGGTCCCTGAGAGCAACTGCCCCGCTCTGCACGTCCATGTGCACCCAGGGAGGACCCACCACGGACGCGAAGCTGGGGCCGGTGAGGTGGCCACGAGCGGAGCTGGGGGAGGCCCCTCCACAAGCATCTCCGGGAGCCTGTGACATCCCAGGACTCAGGAGGAAGGCTCTGGTCCTGGCTGCAGCGCACTACTGTGTGCTCTGGCCCCAGGCTTCTTGGGCAGGGCTAGCCTCTTGGTGCCCCTTCCAGTGGCACGAGAGCCCTGCCTTCCCAACAGCAAGGACCCAGCCAGCACCGGGGAGCAGCGATGACCGGGCCTCGTGCCTGCCCCGGGTCAGTCGAGTCGTGGCTGGTGCTGTCCAGACCCCCAGGGGCCCTCCTGCTGCTTCCCGGCCAGGCCGCCAGAACCGAGCCCCGTGGAGAGCACCTGCCTGCGGGAGTCACTGCTCAGCAGGCGTCTGGCCGCTGGGTCCTGTGCCAGGGCAGCCCTGGGCAGCCTCGTCTGCAAGAGTGGCCAGCACGGGCAGGCGCCAGTGGTGGGAGAACACAGCAGCGCCTGCTGCCGCGTGTGGAGCAGCCTGGGCCCAGCGAGAGGCCGTGCTTCTGGTCGCCCCAGCCAGGCCACCCCAGCACGCCAAGTCCAGCAGAGCCCCTGGCACAGCGTCACGACTCCAGAGTCAGACTGCAGGAGCTGTCAGACCCTGGCACACGACTCGTGGGCCTGGGTTTCCCCAGCCGCCACGAGAGAGTCGCTGTCCGGAAGCCTCAGAGCACGGCTGGCTCAGTCGTAGCCAGCCAAGTGTGCCTAGCCGTCATTCCTATTGTGGTTGCCGCTCCCACGCGAGGTCACCTCTCCAGCCCCGGCCCCGTTGAGGGTCTCAGGACAAAGATCCCGCGTGGGCCAGGGGACCAGCTGCATCCCCTCGCCCCTCGGAGGCAGCAGCGAAGGCCGGGAGGAAGCGGGCTGGGAGCTCTTCCGGAAGAACGGCTCTGACTCCCCCCAGGCCCGGCCCAGAGAGACACCGCCTGGGGCCGGCCTATGTGCGCACACGTGTGGCACGGGCCACTCTCCGGGTGTGCCTGCTCCTCGCGGCCTGTGTGTGTGCGAGGTGCCTGCACAGGGTTGCCGCGGGCAGGGGTGGTTGTGGGTGTGCGATGAGCACAGGACTCGGGGGGAAGCTGGAACTCAGGGCAGAGAGAGACCCTGGGGCCACCACTCTTGCCGTGCTGGTCAGGGATGTCGGAAAGGTCGGTTTATAGACACCCAGCCTCACGCAGCACGGCCAAGTCAGAAGACTCCTACGTGTCAGCCGAGCGAGGCTTGAGGAAGAGAGAGGGTCGGACTCAGCCCAGGAGTGGGGGGGGGACCCTGTGGACCTGCAGCCCAGCGCTCCGGCCTGGCCCAGCCGCAGGAGGCTGTAGGACCCTGCAGGGCAGGCCATCTTCCCTCAGCCCCTGGCTTTTGGTTAGTCAAGAGTTGATGCGGGAACTCTGGAGGCAGCAGATCCGGCCCTCAGCATTTCCACAGCACCCAGAATGTCTGACGGCCATGGCCACCGAAGAGGGGCGTGGAAGCAGGAGGTTGTGGCCACTCCACAGATGTGGGAACTGAGGTGGGGTCTGAGCAGGGCCAGGTGGGTCACATCCCCGCCAGAGAGCCTTTCTGGGAGGCTGGGCTCTGACTCTGCTCCGTGTGCCTTGGACCTCTGCCCAGGGCAGGCAGGCAGGAAGGGCTCTTCTCGCCCTGGCTGAAAGACGAGGAAATGAGCCCCACCCCTCTTCCAGCTGGGAGGACTGGGGTCCCACTTGGCCGTCTCGGGTCCAGAACAGCTGGTGGGAAACCCTCCTGCCTCCAGTCTGTGGCGGGTCCCTGTCCCAGGAAGGAGCTGAGGGTCATTTCCCCCAAGCCAGAGCAGAGCAAGGCCTTCTGTTCACCCAGACCTCCCACCTGGGCCTGGGGGCTTGGGTCAGGAGACGCCCCCAAGTCTGTGTCTATGCCCAGGACCGAAGCCCGGCCCCAGACTCGGCCCAGCACACACGGATGGCCACAGTGAGGCCCCAGACCCAGCCAGCTCCCGACCGGGTGCCGGCTGGTGGCCCTGGCCTCGCTTTGAGGAGCCGCCGCTTTTACCCAGGCAGCTGGGCAAGGCGGACAATGGAGAGGACACGGCAGTCTCCTGCGTCCTCTGTGGGGCCGGCTCAGGGTGCAGTGTGGCCGTGCTGTCCATCGTTCGAGGTGGGCGAGAGCAGGCCTGGGTGTGGATCCACGCCCCGGGAGAACGGGGCCTCAGCGTCCTTCTCCCTGACACGGACAGAGCGGCCCCTGCAGGATGGCGAACGTGTCCAGCGAGCTGCCCAACTCGTGGCCGATGCGGCACAGACGCAACCGTATGGAAAGCCAAGCTCTTTCTTCCTATCCTCACTCCCAGAGAGCGGGCCAAGCTCGGGTCCCTGAGGCCAGGCCCCATCGCGGCCGAGCTTGGAGTTCTGCAGAAATCCAAGAAGTCCTCCGAAGGGACTGTGGAGGGCTGGCTGGGCCTTGGGTGTCCAGATCCAAGAGGAAGACTCACTTTTCCTTGGACAGAGCCAGCGCCTGTTGAGCACCTACTGTGTGCCCTGCGTTGAGGACATGAAGACGTCAGCAAGACTTCCTGGCTCAGGGCATGCTTTGCGGCCTCCTGGGGGTGGCACCAGCAGACGGGCCCTGGGCTGCGGGGCACTTCAGCCAGGACACTGCACAAACTCAGCACCCAGCGGCAGCCAGGAGGGCAAGGGGACATGCAGTTTAGTCCCCCCCAACTGTGAACCCACACCCTGCCAAGAAAGGGAAGAAATACGCAGGGGGGGTGGTATATGCACATGTAGAGCTGAAGTCTCCTGGAAGGCCAGGCCACTGAGGAGCGGTCACGTGGTGTTTGTGGCTCCTGCAGAGAAGCTGCCCTCGCCCCGTCCCCTGTCCCCGCAGTCAGGGGAGAACAGTCCAGAGTTAGAGACATCGGGCCCAACTGCATGCACACCTCAGCTCCCAGTGGGGCCGTGGCAAGACACATGAAGTCGGGCTGGTTTTTAAAGGTGTTTTCTGGCTTTGGGTTTTCGTTGTTTTTATTTTTACTTTTCTGGCCTTTTGAGAACTGCCTTTGAAGTTTGTTCCTGCACTGCTGCCGGCTTCTCCACTCGGCCCCTCCTCCACCGCCCCCACCTGGCCCCGCAGGCAGGTGCGCCCGCCCGCGTCTGCCCGGCGCGGCGCCAGTCCTGCGGCGGCGGCGGCGGCGCGGTGCCCGGCAGGCAGCGCCCGGCCTCGCGTCCGTGTCTAACCTCTGGTATTGCATGTTCTGGGCAGGGAAGCGCGGGCGTCGCAGCAGTGCGGGATCGCTAGAGAGCAATGTGGAAGTAAGTAGGAAGCGCCCCGTCCCGCTGCCGCTGTGTGTCGCCCAGCCTCGGTCTGTCCTTGTCGTCTCCACTTTTGTTTCCGCTCTTCCCCGTGCCGCGCAGAGACGCAGACGCGCCCCGCCCCTGCCTGCTCGCCGTGCATGCCACACCCGGAGCGGCCATGCCTCTCACGCTTGCTCGGGCTGGGCAGCGGGTGGGGCTGGTTTTGCGTTTTAGTTTCTGCTTAACTCCTGTCCCTCGTCCCGAGCATGGTTAACCGTCCCCCGCGCCCCCGCATCACACCCGGGGTCCGGTCCAGGGCCGCCCTCGCCCCCGCGGGCGGGCGCCGGCCACGGCGCTCCCTCCCCCTTGCCGTCGGACGTTCTTGCCAAACTTGGCGTCATGCCCGTCCCCACCGCCGCCTCCTGCGGTTTCGAGCGCGGTGTCTGCAGCCAGGACCACATGGAATTGCTGAGCTAGCTGGTGGGAGGAGCAGCTGCTAGAGAGAAACATCCCCGTGGATTTCATGAGATCTCATTCATCCTCTGCCCATCTCTGTGTGCCGTCCGCATCCTGCCCTCAGCTTGCAGATCGTTTTCCGTTTCCTCCTTTTTCCTTGTTCGGTTTGCTGCAGGTAGCTGCAGGGAAAGGCTGAGGCGGCCGTGCCCGTGGGCACTGGGTTTCTGAGCCCCGTCCCCCGCCGCCGCCCAGAACCCGCAGGGCCCCACGGGCGGCGAGGGGTGCCCCCAGCTGAGCGGGCCGGGAGCCTCGGGATGAGGCTTCCCCCGCCCGGGCTCCTCTCGCGTGCCGCCTCACTCCGCCCCCGCACGCAGACGCCCGGCCCTCGGCGAGGCCGCAGCCCGGTGCCCGCCCGAGTGCTTGCTAGGGGGAGCCGAGTCAAAGCCGGGGGCGCGGCCGAGCCGCAAGGCGGCCCCCCCGCTGGGTCAGGTCAGCGCCCGCAGACCTGCACAGACAGAGCGAGTGCGGCCTCCGCCGGCCGGTTGAGCAAGGCTTAGCAGTCAGCGGTGAATCTCTGCCTGGAAAAAGTCATTCTGCCGCAAGTGCCTGAATGTCTTTTAATTTCGGTTTCTATGAATTTCCTTTTTAGGGGTCCATCATTAGCAGTCCTCACATGCGCCGGAGAGCTACATCAACACGAGAGTGTCCATCTCGCCCACACCAGGCCATGCCCAACTCGTCTTCCCTCCTGGGCTCCTTATTTGGGAGCAGGAGAGGGAAGCCCCCGCCCCAGGCCCACCTGTCCTCGGCCCCGCCCCCGCCGCCCCCGCACGCCCCGGGAGGCCTGCCCCACCCCCCGCACCCGGCCGGCCACCACCCCGGGCCCGCCGAGGCCCCGGCGCACGGGCACCACCCCCCGTACTGCCACCTGCAGCAGAACCCACCCCCCTACCACCACCACCACCACCACCACCCGCCTCCGCACCTCCCGCACGCGCACCAGTACCACCACGGCCCCCACGGGGGGCACGCGGCCTACGGCGCCCACACCCACGGCCACCCGCCCCTGCCCCCGGCGCACATGGGCCACGCAGCACACCACCACGGGCAGCCGCCCGCCCCGCCCCCTGCCACCAGCAGCAAGGCCAAGCCCAGCGGCATCAGCACAGTTGTGTAGACAGCCGGTGGGGCCCCGGGCCCCAGCGGCAGCCGCACACCACACAGGGCACCCGGCACTCCTGGTGCCCCCCTGCCCTCTGCCCTCATGGGCCCACAGGCCTCGTGTTTGATGGAGCACAGCCCTGGCGCTAATCTCGCGCGGGCACCGGGGCTCCACTCGCCCGTCTGAGGGGCGCCCGGCCGCCATCGCCCTTGAGCGGGCCACCAGCCAAGCTGCCTCTCCCGTCCCGCCCCTGCTCTCCGCACCCTGACTTACACGCAGACGAAACCCAGCTAGAAAATGAAGAAGTGAGATAAAAAAGAGACAAAACCCCCAAACTTGCTGCATTATTGCTCTTTTATTGGCAATGGGCAAAAAGTTAAGTAGACCTGATATGGTTGATGAAAATGCGTAAGTAAACGTTATATCCTATAAATATATAAATATATAAATATACATATATATACTGTATAGGTAGTCCTTGTGTGCGAAAGGCAGGCATTTCAGTCCGCAGCATTAGCAGTCTGCACCCTGCAAGGAGGTCCACTCACCTGACACGGGTAGGATGTCGGTACCTTAGCTGAATGTTTGAGACAGCAGACCAAACCTTACATGCTGGGAACAGACTCAGATACTTCCATATTTTCATACAAAGAAGAGAAGTCCCTCTAGGACTAGCTAAAATCTTTACGCAATCATCACTAACTGTGCCAAGTAGTATAGCATCTAACTGTTTAAAAAGCCCAATATTGCTTTGTACAAATCCTTATTTTATTAACAGAATACTACCATAAATAATCAGTGTTATAACTGTTACTTCAGGTAAGCAAATAGCTAAAATGCAGTGAACTCTTCGGTAGCAACTCAGGACAGCTAGTTAAGAGCTGGTTGTCTTAGAACGTTGGTTCCACGGAGTCCTAGACACTTTAATGGCTGCGATAACTGTGAATTTCCATGACCCATGCTTCTTGGTATGCATATGATTTAATGCACACTCATTCGGATCCTCTGGGAGGCGCCCATGCACAGCCGACGTGTTCATCTCCAACATGAGAAGGCCACTCTCATCCTCGTCTCCCTGCACCATAGCCTCCTCATCCCGTCCCCCCCACAGCAGGCAGAAGCCCCCAGTGTCTCCCCCGGAGCCACTCGAACGGGGTGGCTGACGCTAGCGTTTGGCAACCCGGGCGGTGTGTGTCTCCCGTTTGGCTTTGAGTGGTAGCGGTGGTCGTTGTGATTCCATGTAGCCATGTGCTAGCAGAACCCCTGTGTCGTCACCGTGGCCCATGTGACCCCGGCCGACGCGTGCCAGACCGAGCCCCGCGGCCTTCTCGTGGTCCAGTGAGCTGCCCGGGCATCACATGACTCTCGGCTGTGCTCTTGTCGCTTCTGTGTTGTGTGACACCGTGTGTTCTGGGGCCAGACGCTGCACGCGTCTGGTCTGTGCCTGAGTCACCCACAGGTCACGCTTTGCAGTTTCAGCCTTTCGAACCACTGCAGCCGCCAGTGCTTTGCTCCTAAGCCAGGGGACCCGAGGACAGCCCCGCAGCACCTGCCCCGGCGGAGAGCCCTTTCAGAAAGGGCGAAGCCAACACCGGCCGTGGGCTGCGGGGCTCCAGCCCAGTGGACACAGCGCGGCCAGCCGGGCGGGGCGGCGGGAAGGGAGAGGGAGCCCGCTCTGGCTGTGTGTCACCCTGGATGACTGAGGGTCTGCTGGCTGTCCCCCTCACGTCCCCGTGGCCGTGGCATTGGAGCCACCACACCAGCAACTCCGCAAGCCGAGCGCTTCATCGATCTCTGCGGAGAGCGGATGCAGGTGCCCAGAGCTCGCCGTTCGAGAGCAGCGTGACTTTAGCCTGCCACCTTGGTCCTCCCATCCCCGGGACGCTTCTTTCTTTGGAAACTGCTCAGAACGGAAGAGGCATGGGGTGTGGGATGGGGTCCCGGCCAGGCTAGGGAGGGGGCCCTGGTGTCGCCAGCTCCAGAGGCTTTGGCTTTCCTCTGCCCAGACTCCCCAAGGCACTCTCTGCCTTGCAGTTTCCAGGATGCCATCCCGACTCGGAAAAGTTCAATCGTGCTGCATGTCACCCAGCGTCATGTGCGTAGGCTGCACTCTGTATTGTACACTTGCAAACTATATCAGCGTGACTGTTGGCCAATAGTTGAAGTAAAGTGGTAACATATTGAGTGTGTCGGCTTTTCTTCCCCCTCTGCTGTACCAAGGACAGTGTCACACTGTACCCTTCTTCCGGTTGTTCCAGAAAAGGTGCAGGCCACATGGGGCACAGCTGCCCGGCCTGAAGGGGTGCCCTGCAGCCAGCCAGACTTCACAAACAGCGAGTCCCTTGGGGGCGGGGCTTTCTCTCCCTCTCCCTTGCAAGCGTAGTAGCCACCCAGACTCCTGGCCTCCATCCCTGACCTCCCGGGGCCTGCGCGGTGTCGGGAGCAGGGCTGGGCCTCGCTGGAGGGGCCCAGAGCAAGCCCCGCCCTGGGTTCCCAACCCCCGCCCTGGGTTCCCAACCCCGTGGATTCAGGCTGACAGGGGTTCATCCTGCCGGGTGTGTGTCGGCACGCTCGCCGGAAGCGTAAGCAAGGCACGCCGTCGGGGTCAGGAGGCCGGACCCTAACTTGGGAAGCAGCAGCTCCTCACAAGCTGGTGTCCCCATGGGGCTGTCCTCTCTAGGTCCCCACCTGTCAGAGCCGTTGCTTCTGGGCCCTGTCCACACGTCCCTGGGGCGGGGGGAGTGGAAGGAGGCCGAGGGCCCCGAGAGGTCTGCCTTGTCCTTTCCCACCCAAGTTGGACACGCTCTTTCGGTTACAGGCAGAGCTGCTGACAGGAGCAGGAGACCCTTTGGGGGGAGCTGGTAACGTGACAGGTCTTTTCTGGGACAACCACCAAATCATGTGTCTGTATTCTTTTAAGTATTGAATGAATTGTACAAGGTGAAAATAAAGTTCACCCTGATACGCGTGCACAACTTGCTTACAAACGTCTTCAGCGCCCAGTGTGGTGTGACCTTTCCATCACACCCCCGTTTCCCCTCACCATGAGCTAGAAAGACAGCAGGTATGTGGCCCTGACTCTAGGTGCCGACTCAGCGCTCCATGGGCGGCTCTGTCCCACAGGTAAGCATGCTTCTCAGTTTCCTTGTAGACCACCACCACCCTTCCTGCCTGAAAAAATACGTTTGTAAGCATTTCCTATAACAGCAGCGGTCAAGACAGCATGGCAGAACGGACTGGCGTGGAGGGGGGTGGCCTGCCCTCCACTTGGACAAGCTGTGCACATCCGCGCCAGCCTTCTGTCTGCAGTCACACGGAGACCGCAGACGGCACGCGTCCCCTCGGGAGCTCGCACGCCGCCGAGTCGTAAGTGGTCAGAATCAGGTGTTGGGTGCAGACTGTTCAGAGACCAAAAGACGCCTCGCTCACAAGAAGCCTGGCACCTGCCGTGTGACCTTGGGAGGAAAGGGTGCTTTGGCCCTACCTGAACTGTTTGTGATCGACGGTTGAGGTCAAACCACAGCTGCCGTGATCGTGTCGAGAATCCAGTAACCCTTCTGAAGTCCTCAGACGGTTACACTTTCTGAAAAGTTTGGAAGCTGGCCCAACACAGATTCCCACCGACAGGTCTGCCCATGGCTTGTCCTGACTGGGCACTAGCTTTCCCTGAAAACCACAGACTGACCGAAGGATGCTGATGTGAGATCTAAGAGAAAGGGACCCCTGACGACTTGGGGATCAGTGGATTTCACAGGCATGATACCTCCCGGCACCTTTCGACGAATGCTGGTCCTTCCACTGACTCAGGAGATGGAGCCCAGGACGTGCTGAGGTGGGCGGGGTGCAGTTTCGGAAGAAGCAGAAACCACCCAATGGCCGGTCCCCAGACGTTTAAAGAGGGTTGCTTACATGAGGTCTAAGCTGCTGGATTTCCCCTGTTGGCTAATGTGGAGTGTAAAAGCCAAGGTGGCAAGTTCTGATTCTCCTGGAAGGAAGGGTGCACAGAGAATGTGACTGGCTTGTGTGATTTTCCCCTTTCCTGGCCGACTTTAGTTCCCGAGAACAGACTTCAAAGTTTCAGTGAATACCAACCAGAGGAATTAAAATGGGTAGATGTAATTTGTGGAAAACAGAAAGTGTGAATTCTGGTGGCAGAAGTGAGCTGTGGCCCACCCTTCGGACAGAAGCACATTTTAACTGGAAGATGTCCTCAGCTGAGTCCTCCTCCAGCCTCGTCCACAGCCTCTACTGGCTCCTCAGAACTGAGCCAGGACACTGGGTATTTCAGCAAACAAGCACTTATGCTTTGCATCCTTCCTGTCTGTGCAGCTGGGCATCCATCCTTTTGACAGACCATTTGGGGCCCTTCAGGAGAGTGAAGTAGGTGACCGACATTTCCTGAAAGACCCAACTCTGCTTCAGGGCCCAGGGACCCACAGAGCTGCAGCCTGCCAGCTGCCGGAAGCAGGTGAGCTGAGCCAGTGTGCTGGGGCTGTGATTCTCTGGGGTTGGCATTTATCTCATTCCTCCTTGAGACTGTGAACTCTGGGGACAAGGACATGCCCAGCCCACCTCTGTGTGTCCAGCGACAGCCCAGGGCTGGGCTTGTCAAAACTGTCTGCAAAGGAACTGTCTGGACAGGGCGGGGGGTCAGATCACAGCAAAGCCAGGGGCTCTGTTGGCAAGCCATTGTCATTCCAGCATCAGGGTCTGTGGAAGCCCGTTGGCGCAGACCCACTGCCCTCGCCACGGAGAAGTCTGGCTGGGAGACCCCGACAGGTGGAGCGCAGCCCATGCTTGCCGCCCAGTCCCGCCCCATGGGCTCACACGGCTTCTGTGCCCCCGAGCCACAGGGACACGCTTAGTCCTCACCTCGCCTGCCCTCTCCTGGCTGTGACGCTGCTGCTGCTGTCCTTCTTGACACGCGACGTCTCTGGCACCCGAGCCACACGCTCCTGCTCCCTGGAGACTCCTTCAGTCTCCCTGGCAGCCGGGCATCCTCCATGAGCGGAGGCGCTGCCTGGAGGACACAGCCCCGCCCTCTCCTGTCCCCTCCCTGCACGCCCAGTTGCAGTCGACCTTCTCCCGGCTCCTGGCCCTGACCTCAGCATGCCCTTGGCCCTGCCGACAGCATCTCCATGACCGAGTGGCCTTTTCTCTTGGGCGCCATGACTCGGACCACGACCACATTTTCATCCCCTCGCCACCTTCAGGACTTCGAGTCCTCTCCTGTGTGTCCTGCTGAGGCGACTGAACGGCTGTGCTGTCTTCTCCAAGCCAGAACTCAGGTTGCTCTGGGCCCCTCTCCTGGGTGTCCAGTCTGTCTCCAGACCCTCTCAATGGTCGCCTCCTACTTACCCTGGAATCCAGCCGAGTCTGCGTGTCTCAGCCCACCTCAGGCCCTCACCGTTCTCTAGTCTGGCCTTCCTGTGGGTCCCTCTGGCCACTCCCCACATGGCCTACGTCACTTTTGTAGGGCGGCCTGCTCAGTGCCATGTCGGCGACTCCCCGGTGCCTCAGCTGCCAGACATCCAGCCCCCCATGGCCTTCTTGAGGCCGGCGTGTCCGGCTCCTCTCGCCCTTCGCCCTCACGAGCCCGGCGCAGCCCAGCCTCACCAGCCTGGATTCTTTCGCTCGCCTCACTCCACGGGTTGCAGATGCCACAGAGTCGGGGCCGTGTCTGCTTTGGTGCATGTTGTAATCTCCACATGTGGACAAAGGAGGCAGTTCCTCAACAAACGACACACAGCAGAGGAGGAGATGTGCTAAAATGTGTGACGCAGAGTTGGGCTCAGGGCGAGAGCTGAGCCCTGGGAACAAGATGTGAGGCCGGAGGCAAGGACGGCACAGGTCCCGCTGGCATTCCTTGCTCGTTGAAGCAGTGATGTGGGCCATGGCCGGAGGCCACGTGACGTCGCTGCACACAATGGCCCCCAACCCTGGGACTGGGCCCCAGAGCTGCAGGAGAGTGGCAGGCGGGGAGTGGAGCTGCGTCTATGTCCAGCCGCTCCCCGACACTCACGTGCCTGCCCGAGCTCCGCCTCCGGCCCCATCAGCCACAGCAGCCGCAGATCCTCACGGGAGCATGAAGCCCGCCGTGGACTGCTCACGCGCAGGGTCGGGCTGGCGCTCCTTCGCAGAATCCAACGCCCGAGGACCTGAGGTGGAGCTGGGTCGGTGCTGCCAGCGCTGGGCATGGTGGCAGACACAGACTCGCTTCAGGAGCGAGGTTGGACCGTCCATCCCACCCCCTCCCCACCCCAGTCTGTGGAAAAACCGGTCCCTGATGCCGAAAAGGTCAGGAACCACTGGCGTAACAAGTAGAACACCAGGAAAAAGTGGCTGAAAAGCAGGAAAGAATTCACCCACAATCCCACCGCCCAACATCAACTGTATGAAGTATTTGGCCTTTCTTCCCATCAGCTCTCCACGCGTATTTCTCAGTTACACAGTCCAGCTCTTCTACGTGTGTCCAAAAGGGTCTGTGTTATTTGATGCCCCTCATAAAAAAAGTTTTTGGCTGGGCGCGGTGGCTTGCCTGAGCCCATGGGTTAGAGACCAGCCCAGGAAACTTGGTGAGACCTCATCTCTGCAATAAACCAAAAAACATCCAGGTGTGGCAGCACACAGCTGTAGTTCCCGCTACTTGGAAGGCTGAGGCAGAAGGATCATGGAGCCCAGCAGGTCGAGGCTGCGGTGGCCGGGAGTGGCCACTGCACTCCAGTCTGGGCGACAGAGTGAGACTCCAACTAAAAAATAAAAAAGTTTTCACTGTCATACACATTTGGATTAGACTAGTTTCTTTACAGCTGAACTTGTCAGTCTTTTGAAAAGATGGTGTGCATCTAAATCTCTGAAAGCCAGCCTCTGCCTTCTGCAGAATACACGCTAGTAAAAGTTTGTGTCCATTTTACTCATTTTCCCCCTAATATATTCTGAGGCTGTGAAGACTCAACAACTTATAACGTCTGCATCATGACTCACTCTGTGGACGGCCTGTGACATGCTCAGCCATGCAGAGTGTTGTGTTGGTGAACAAGGAAAAACGGAAGGAAACAGGCATTTCAAGCAGAGTTGGTGATTCTGGTGAGGACTGGGCCTGGGAGGGTGGACACCGGGATTCCTCTTCAGTGTTTGTTCCTGGGTGGATGTGGACAGCGTTAAGGGTTGCTGGAGGTCAGGTGTCCCTGAAGGTGCTCCTGGCCCAGCGCTCAGTCCCCGAGGGACCCCTTCCTGCTCAGCACGGAGTGGGCCTGGGATCGAGAAGTGGTGGCTGCTGCTGGCAGGCATGTGGTGAAGGCTGTTCTCCTCAGTCCTCATGTGGAGCTTCAGGATGCCAAGGCCTCTCAGGGAACTTTCTCCTCCCTTTTGTGTCATTCCTAACCACACTCCAAACCTGCCTCCACACTGAAGTGTTCCGTGCAAATCTGAGAGCCAGGGATCGAAGCGCTCTGTCATCTTCCTTGGAGTTAGTAAGAGAGGACGCGTTTCAAAACAAGCGCGCCAGAGGACAGCAGAGGCCACCCAAAGTGAAGCCTCTTTTCGCCGCCATTGAGAACTGCTCATAAAAGAACCAGTAACATCGCCAGCAGCTCAGAGGCACGTTGTGTTCAAGAGTGAAAACCACACATTCCGCTTAAAGGTCAGTGGGAACATCAGCGTCTGGGACTGACAAGGCTAACGTGGAAGCGCCCAGAAGATGGGCGCAGAGAAGGGTACACAGCCGAGAGAAGAGGGTGGAGCCATGGGGGGGGGCAGGCAACGCCACCGGCAGCACTGAGAAGGGAGAAGAGACTAGCTGAGCCAGAGCTCTGGGGGCCCAGAGGAAGCACAAGGGAAGGCCATGGGGCCAGAGGGCCAGAGACCCCTCGGAACAGGGAGACCATCCTGGGAGTTTTGGGAACAAGGAAGAAAGCAGCTGAGAGATGGGCCCTCGTCATGGAGTTGCCGGCCAGGAATCAGCAGACAGGTCTTCAAAAACGGCCTTTCTCATAGTGAGTGCAGCTCCCCATAGAGTAAAACAGGGCACAGTTGAACCCCAGAACCCAGGAAATGACCAGCACCTTTTCAAATGGAAAGAGAAGAGAGTAGGGAAACGTAGAGACGGTTTATTCGCTGCTGGACTGTGAGCAGGCGAGAGTCTGGTGATAGTGCTTAAACCAGAGCGTGCTCAGCGTTTCGTAAAAGGTTAAGGGGCAGGCGCCATGGGCATCGGACAAAGGTATGTCATCAGGGCAGCCTGACCAAGCCCCCATTGCCTGGCAGAACACTGCTCCTGCTGTTTCTGGAAGACATTAGTGCTGGAGGCAGTAGACTGACTCAAGCTCACCCTCAGTCCTGTGTGTGGAGGGCCTCTTCCGATCTGTGACGGGCCCAGCCAGGATGAAGAGGAGAAAGGAGGTGAATTTGCTCTCTGCCTGGCCTGGGACTTCTCCCTCCCGTGGCCCTTGGATCTGAGAACACCAAGTGCCCACGACTTCAGACTCGAAGTCTTACTGGCCAGATCCTGAGCAGACCACAGTTTCTCAGGCCTTTGGCCTAGGACCGAGAGTGGCACCAACAGCTCTTCGGGTTCTCAGGCCTCTGGACTTAGACCGAATGACACCACTGGCTTCCCCTGCAGCTGACATAGCATATCAGCTGGCCTCTGGGTCCCTCATGTGTGAATCCTAATTGTCAGTTTCTCTGAAGTATCCTGAGTGATACAGAACAAACCTAAAACCATCCTGAGTACACAAAAAAGGGGGAGCAGACGACAGACCTCACAGCGAAAGGTGCACAGGTGTACCCCACTACACATCGTCAATCTACACGATCAGACAACACTCCCAAAAGAACACCAGGCAAAACGGCAGATCAGTAAGTCCAAAAGTGCCGAGCTCCCCCATGAAAAGAGAGCTACTGTAAGATTGTTTCACATATCAGCCATTGCCGCAGTAGCTCTGGTGACAACCTCAGAACTGAGTGCGTGAGACAACCCTGCATTTCTCAACCCTGCATCTGCAGATGGAGGGGGTTCAGCTGGCCTAGGCATGTCAGTCTGAGCCAGAGGGAGCTCCCTCATTCTCCTGAGCCCATGCCTGGTTGAGGCCTGTCCTGGTCATGACAAAGGCTGGAGTCGGAAGGCAAGCCCGGCCCTCAGCACCTCGCACACCTCTGCTCATGCCAGGTGGACCACAACCCCACTGATCAATTGGATCCACGCTCGGTCCAGATGCAAAGGATGGGGAAGTGTTGCCTGCCTTGGAGGAAGTCCCGGCTAAGGTATGAACAGTGTTACACGCCACCCACCCAGAACACCAAACATAACCCTTCACCTCTATGCCAACAGACTGGAGGCATAGCTGGGGAAAAAAACCCCAAAAGACTCCACAGAAAGAGATGGGTAGGCGTGTTCAACCAAATGAGACCCAAAACAGGGCAGGTGGGGCAGAAACCAGTTATATTCGTGATGTCTGAAAAGGCAGAGAACAGTGAGCAAGAGAAGGTGACTTCATAATCTCCAAAACTCTAACTCCCAGTGAAGACTCCCAGGAATGCCCAAGTACCACGGAAGACAGCAGCAGCCTTCAGAGAGCAAAAACTATAGGGAAAGCAAGAATAAATAAAAACACAGGGATAGAAGGTTGGCACTTCCCTCTGGACCCAAGGCAGGTTAAGAGGAACAAAATGAAGGGACTGAGAAGTCCTCAGTTTCCTGAGAACAAGGATGTGACATCAAGCGCTGTGCCCCAATAATGGAGAGCACAACTTTCCAGGCACAAGGGGAATGTCAGGGAAAACAGGCCCCACACGAGGCACAAAGGAGCATCAGTCAATTCCATAAGGCAGAGATCATCCAAACATCTTTTCTTTTCTTTTTTTTTTTCTTTTTTTCCGAGTGGGAGTCTCACTCTGTATCCCAGACTGGAGTGCAGTAGCACACTCGCGGCCACTGCAGCCTCAACCTGCTGGGCTCCAGCGATTCTTCTGCCTCAGCCTTCCAAGTAGCTGGAACTACAGGCGCATGCCGCCACGCCCAGCTAATTTTTTGATTTATTGTAGAGATGAGGTTTCGCCAAGTTGCCCAGGTGGGTCTCGAACCTGCGGGCTCAGACAATCCACTCACCTTGGCCTCCCAAAGCACAGGATTACAGGCTGAGCCACCGAGCCCAGCTAAACACCTTTTCTAATCCCAGTACAGTAAAACTAGAAATAAACTAGAAATCACAAAGTCCCCACCTACTGGGAATGTTATTAACTCTATAAAATTACTCTTGGGCCAAAAGACACAAACAGCCTAAAACTGTAGAATTTGTTTAAAAATGGTAACATTTATCAGAACTTAAAGCAATGATGCAAAGAAGATTACGTCAAGAATGAAAGAATGAAAAGAAACATCAAACTCAAGAAATGAACAAGGTAAAGGAGAAACATGCAAAATAAAAAGCAAAAATCAATACAAATGGTAAAGCTTATGAACCTGGTCTTTGAAAAGAAAGCTGGTCTTTGAAAACAAAGAATAGACATGGCTGTAGCTAATCAGATCAAGATGAAAAGAAAGCCCCAAAACAAAAAATAAGAACTAAAAACAGGAAAGTATTGAAATAGAAGAAATTTTTTAAAGTGACCCTACTTTGAACAACTTTATGAAAATGCATTTGGAAACCTAGATGAAATGGAACCCAGGAAAGAGAAATTTTAAACAACTTCACAAGAGAGAAACGGAAAATGTAAACCACCTGCCCTAACAGGTCCATTGGGGTTCACAGGAGAATTGTCCAACCTTCATAATCCAGATAATCTCAATGTTATTTCAGATGTTTCTGATCATATCAAAGGCAGAAAAATTTCCCAATGCTTTTTATGAAGTGATTTTGTCACTGTTTTCTAAATGCGATAAAAGTTGTATAAATAAAAAGCTACACGTCATCAGTGCAAAACTATGAATCAAATTAGCAAATATTTAATAGTACATTCCATGTAAACTAGTATACCTCATGATCAAATAGCAGTTTGTATCAGGAATGCAAGAATGGCTCAATGTTAGGAAATCCTTTAATAGCCTCATATCAACTGAAATGAGAAGAAAAACCATATGATCATTTCCATGGATGCCAAAGGTCTTCAGCAAAATCCAGAACCCATTTCTCATACATAAAACACATAGCCAGGCATGGTGGCTCTTGCCTGTAATCCCAGCACTTTGGGAAGCGGAGGCAAGAGGATTGCCCGAGCCCAGGGGTTTGAGACCTCATCTCTACAATAAATCAAAAAATTAGCCAGGCGTGGTGGCCAATTTAGAAGGCTGAGGTGGAAGGATTGCCTAAGCCCAAAGGCTGAGGCTGCAGTAGCCTTGATAATGTCACTGCACTCCAGCCTGGAGTGAGACTTCGACTCAAGAAAAAAAAAGAAAAAGAAAAGACAACATTTAATGAGTGGATACTTTTTAGGATGACAAAGTAAGTGCACCTGAGTCCAACAGTCAGCACTGAATTTAACAGAGAAAAACTGAATGCATTCTATACAAATCAGGGAAAAGACTTGGTGACCACCATCTTCACTTGTCTTCAACATTGTGTCGAAGGGTTCAGCCAAGGCAATCAAATACAGACATCAGCTGGCAAGCAAGGGGTGAATTATTTCTATTAGCAGATGATATGATAGCATTTTGGAGATTGCAAGAAATAATAAAAAGCTATTGCATAACAATGAAGAAATGAAGCAAGATGATCGGACAGCAAATTAATACAATATACAAATCAATAGGCATAAATTTTTTTTTTGAGTTGGAGTCTCACTCTGTTGCCCAGACTGGAGTGCAGTGGCACACTCCCAGACACTGCAGCCTCGACCTGCTGGGCTCTGGCAATCCTTATGCCTCAGCCTTCCAAGTAGCCAGAACTACAGGTGCGCACTACCACACTTGACTAATTTTTGATTTATTGTAGAGACGAGGTCTCGCCAAGTTGCCTGCGTAGGTCTCGAACCCACGGGTTCAGGCAGTCCACTCGCCTCAGCCTCCCAAAGCACTGGGATTACAGGCTGAGCTACTGAGCCCGGCGGCACAAATATTTTAAAAGAACAAAATAAGGAAGAAAAGAATTCATTTACAATATAAAATGTTTTACACGATATACCTAGGATTAACTTCCAAAAACTATGAAAATGTAAGGGAGAAAACATTAAAACACTGAAAAAAATCTAGAGTTTTTTAATAGCACCATTTCACATAAATATGTCAGCACTTCCCAGTTAAAACAAACAAACAAAACCCCCTAAAAACAAACAAACAAACAAACCCCTGGAGCTAGTCAAGATTATTGTAAATTTGTATTTTAAGAAGGCAAGAATATCCAGGAAAATCTTCACTGCTTTTTGTTTTTAGGGTTAGTGGGATATCCAGATATTCTGGCACCTGGGAAAGCCCTGCTAATTCACTATGTGGTATTGGTATGTGGATAATTCGACCGACTGAACAGCATGGAAAAGTTCCGAAACAGACCCAGTTACACAGAAATTCAGTATGCAATAAAGATGGTATCACAAGTCATTGAGAGAAGACAGATCTTAAGGAACTGGCGGGTCAGTTGGCTTTTACTACAAAACCAAACAGCCCCGAACGCCTGGCTTAGAGTCGCCGGAACAGCTGAGGTTCCAGCTCCTCAGGCCCAGGGGCACTTGGCCATCATCCCTCTGGTCCACTGGAGGAGTGGCAGAGAAGTTGGCAGTTGCCCCAGGCCAGAGGGGGTCCATGGCCACAGGGCACGGCTGGCAGACATGCAAGTCTGAGGCAGAGCTGGCAAGCAGGACGTCCCCCTGGGGGTGCTGGTGGACAGGTCGCTGCAGCTGGCAGCTCATACCCGTGGAAACCACACCTGTGCGGGGAGAGAGGATGAAAGAGAAGGATGCGGTGGAACCAGCAAGGACATCCCTTCCTCCCGCAGTACCCCCGGTCACCTGTGCTAACCGGCAGAGGAAAACCTTGACAACGTCACAGAGCCAGGCAGTGAACCGCGGCTTTGGAGAGGAGAGGTGAAAAGTCTCCAACTGCTCCAGCCCACCCCGTAGGCTCCTCGGCTTCCATGTGCGCCTGATACCCCCCTTGGAAATTTGGGCAGCAAAGGGTCACTTCAGGCATGTGAAGGGGCTTCTTACCCTCTGCCCACCATGAGGAACAGTGCATCCACCACGGAGCACACCAGCGGCCTCTGAAGGACACCTCAAATTCCCTCACAGCGAAAATGGATATTCTGTCCCCTAAAGACCAAACTGCACTGTTGCTCATCAACACATGCATGAAAAGGGAATAAGAGAGAAAAAGACGACAGCGCAAACCAACACACACAAACAACCCAGTAAGCAAAGAGAAAACAAGCAGAGCTACGACAGCTCTCGTCTTCCTGACCACGAGGCTGTGGCGACACCCAGGGCTTCCTTCTTCCATCATCCATCCCGTGGCTCTCCTCAGACACACCTGAGCTAGTGGAGGTTCCCCGGGGTCGGACACAAACCACCGCCCCGGAGCGTTCCCAGTCTTCAACTACCCTGCCATTTGTGTCTGCAACAATTTCTCATGAACCATTCACTTAGGGCACAGAGGTACTCAGAGGTGCCACAGAGAAGCCCCTGCATTCTTGTCCCCACTGGGAGAAGCACGCTTGGCAACGAGGATGCAGCCGGGCAGCCCTTTTGCTTCTTGTTGCTTCAGTGGCCAGGTGGAAGTCTTGCTTGCAACACCTGGGAGCCCTTGCTCTGTTTCCTCTGGGAGAAGCATTCCCTCTTGGGACCTGAAGACCATCAGGCAAGCAGAGGTCCAGAGTAGCTGGGACATGAGACCAAAATTCTGTGCAAAGGTCACTGGGGGTGATCGTGAGAGGAACTCCTGCCACATGTGCCCACATGCTGAGGACTCCTGTCTTCTGGCTGGGGAACAGGTGGCACCATCTGGTGGTCTCTGGTTTACAGCACGCATCGCCTCCCCCTCCAAGTCAGTGCCCCGGTGGCTCTGTACTGAGTCTGCAGTGAGCCATCCTAGCTTTCCATTAGGCCACTGCTCCACTGTGATGGGAAAGAGAGACCACTGAGAGCTTCACCGTTTCCTTTTTGGTCTTAATTCTAGTTTTTGAACATGTTAAACACTTGTATGGCTCAAAGGTAAAATCCTGATACGAAACCTCATGTCCTTTGCACCCCTGCATACTTCTCATCGCAGTCTGCACTGGCCAGAGCTCATTTCTCTGGGGTCCCAGGATCACGAGGCCATGATTTCCTTTTGCAAAGCTATGGGAAGATGCACATACATCATTTCCCGGCCAACCGTCCACAGATGACGCCCTGTGTGGGGCACTCTGCTGCTGCCTTCTCACTCACAGTCACCTCATTATCCAGGGCTGGCCTCCAAACCATCTGCCAGCTTTGCCACCAGAGGGTGAAGGAAGGACACTACTAAAGAAGGGGCATCTTCTCCCAGCTCCAGGATGCTCCTTCTTCACTGCACTGCAGGAGTCTCTACCCAACTGCACCTGGGCAGAACAAATATTCCTGCTGCCAGTCCCAGCCACAGGTCCCTGCCCAGCAACCATGGCCACCCGTGCCTTTGGGGAGTTTCTGGCGAGCCCCGGACAGCCCAGGGCTCCCTGCCGGCCAGCTTCCGTGCGGTGACCGCAGGCCAGCTCTTCCCAGGCACCCCAGCAAACTGCCAGGCATGCCAGCTCGCCTCGTTCAGGGAGGCGTGACGTCCAGCCTTGCAAAGGGCCTCCTCCTACCTGGCGTGGAGTGGCTGCAGGGGCTGTGGGGGAGGCTTGTTCCCCACCACACTCAGGTGTGTGTGGAGAGAAAACAGCCAGCCTGGGCCCCGCAATCCGCAGGTCAGCATCTGAGTAAGAATCACACGGCTGTTACGACAGCCCAGGAAGCCCTCTTGTTTCTTGTCGCCAGAGAGTGGGCAGTGTTGAAGGCAAGTGCAGTCAAGCGCACAGGGGCTGAGTTTACAACAGTGGGGTTCAGTCTCCCCAAGCCCTTTAGCACTTCCAGGGGCTGGTGTTTCAGCACCTGGAGCACCAGTCCAGCGTTAACCACCTGGCATCATCGCTCACTAGCCTCACGCCGGGTATGCACGATTGTCGGCGACAACTTGACTTGGGTGGCTCTAGAGGTAGGTTCCACCGAAGACAAAAGGTCCCAGGAAGCAGGGTCTACCCAGGGCCCCGCAAACCGTCTACCTGAGGGCCTGGCCCAGCGTTCAGGACCTTCTTAGAATAGACGGAGTTGGCAAAAGCCGAAATTCTTTAGCTGGGAGCCAGGGTCCCCACCCTACAGTAGGGCGTCCCACAGCTGGCCTGGCATAGTCTCCGAACTAGGGACTGATCTTCCGCACAGCAGAGAAGTTAGGGCAGGCGCAGGTGTGCCATGAACCCAGAACTCAGGAACAAAGAGCTCTTTGACACCCTGAGGGGGATCGGCCCCCTGGAGACTGGGGTCTCTGACCAGACACAGGAGGCAGAGCTGGAGCTCACAAAGAAGCATGGAGTCTGCAGTCTGAGCGCTTGGGGCCCAAGCCCAGCTCACTCGGGGGTCTGCTGTGGGCAAGTCATGTACCCACCCTGAGCCTTGGGTCCTCACCTGCCCAAGGGGCGTATGAACGATGTCTGCCTCGCAGGGTTGTGAGGATCCGCGAAGTGCTGAGAAAAGGCTTGGCACCTCACGAGCGCAGTGCGGCGTGGTTGTCCTGATCATCACCGTCATCATCATCACGGTCGAATCCGTGTGTGCTACAGTAAGACCCAACTCAGGAGAGGATAGCCGCTGAAGACAGCTCACGCTCACAGTGCCCAAGAGGCCACAGCATGCCATGCAGGGCCATGTCAGGAAGCAGATCGGGTGGTCAGGAGCCGAAGGGACAGGAAGGGTCTGTGGCCAGGAGCCTGGGTGGCGGTTTCCAGGGAAGAACCAGCAAGGTGGGGTGAGCAGGCTTATGGTGGGCGAGTTTGAACATTTTCAGGGCTCTGGGGCATAGGGTTATCCCCAGTGGTCTGGCGATTGCCAAGAGATGACTAAGACAGGAGGCCAGAGGCCCCAGTGGGAGAGCCCCCGGGGAAGGGGCTGGGGCATGGATGCTGGAGTGGTGGCTAGTGTTTGAGGGAGGTGAGAATGCTGCCAGGAACCATCCATGTTTCCTGCTGGATTGCATTTGGAAATTGCATTCCTGGGAGGAGGGCTCTTCCTGGGGCAGTGAGGAAGACAAGATAGGCCGAAGGCCAAGGCAAGGTGACTCAGGCATGTCATGAGATTGTCCAGAGCAAGGAGTGTTCCGCACGTGTATGGATGATGGATGTTATAGAAGCTAGAAATATGGTCAATACCAGGGCTCAGTCATGTGCCACCTCCTCAGAGAAGCCTTCCCTGCCTATGTCTATAGTGAGAACCTCTCCACCCAGGTTTCCCTAGCTATTCCCCGAGGCCACACAGACAACCGTAATTATCTTAGAGCAGAGACTAGACAGGGCCTCCTGGAGATGCCACCCACGGGTTGGTTTTGTTGTGGTCTAAGTAACTCAGCAACTCAGCTGCTCTCCCTTGGCACCAGTAAGTCAACGTGGCAGCCTTGCAAAGGGCCTCCTACAATGACCTGCAGAACATTGCACAGAATGGCAATTACAGCTGCATTTTGTCAGTAATGACATTTGATGGTCCACATTTCCTGGCACCACATACCAGAGGCCTCCCACAGCTTTTTATCAGTAACACCTGGGAGAAGCATTAATCAAGCATGTCAGAGAGTAAAGGGAGTTAACAAGGCCTAAGACATACCTTGGTACGTGTTGCTATGTGCAAAAGTTGCACAATCGCAAGACTTGGGTTACAGTGACACAAAAGTCATACAAGCCTGTGACTACTAAGAAAAGGGAATAAATGGGGATTTGCATCCCTCAGTTTTGTGGGCATCGTCTGCAGGGAAGCTAAGTGTTCTTTGTTTTTTGGGTTTTTTTTTGGTTAGAGTCTCACTCTGTCACCCAGACTGTAGTGCAGTGGCCGCTCCCAGCCACCACAGCCCCGACCTGCTGCTGGGCTCCGGCGATCCTTCCTCCTCAGCCTTCCAAGTAGCTGGAACTACAGGCATGTGCTACCACGCCCAGCTAATTTTTGATTTATTGTAGAGATGAGGTCTTGTCAAGTTGCCCAGGCGGGTCTCGAACCCGTGGGCTCAGGCAATCCACTCACTTCAGCCTCCCAAAGGTGCGGGATTACAGGCTGAGCCACCAAGCCCAGCGCTAAGTGTTCTTTGAAGTTACTTACTGGGAGTGTACAGGAGATAAGGGGAAGCACACCTTTTGTTAGCACTCTGGAATGTAGGTTTGTGCAGGAGCACCTGAATACATGCCATTCCCTCCTCTAGGGGGTGCAGCAATATGGACAGACAACAGCGGGTCTCTGTATCACTTTGAGGCGAGTGGCCAAAGGGGGTGAGTCAGACGTCAAGCCGCGCACCCCCACACCGTTCCCCAGCTCGCCTGCGTGGGCCGCCCTCTCCGCTCTCTGCTGGACGGCTGCCTGCTCACTGATCCACTCATTCACTCATCCATTTGCTTCCTGCTTGGTGCCGGTACCTGTTTGGGGGATGGTTTGTTCGTAGAGAGGTACTCTGACATCACTTCCTCTAAGGGGAACTGCTGCACCCTACCCCCCCCCAGCCCACGTTGCAGGGCTGTCTCAGGCAGGAGTACCGGGCAGGGACTGCAGACTTGAGGGAGCAGCAGGACCCTTGGAGAGGGGTGGCCCTCAGGAGGCAGAGTCCAATCCAGCAAGGAGGCCTTCGTTCCACCTACCGCCTGTGCTAGCTGTCCTGGACAAGTTCGGGTGGCACCAGTCTCCGACTCACATCTGTTACCTGAGAGACAATGCCACCTGCAAGAGCCTAACGCTCTCACTGCTGATGGAAAAAGGAGGCCGCCCTCGGAGGTGATCTGAGCAGAACAGCAGCTTGTCAGTGCCCGCCGTGCCAGGTGGCTTATGCCACCCCTTCGGAGAGCAAGGGCACCAGGCAGATGGCCCACCTCAGGGGCATGTGACACTGTACAACAGAGGCGTGTCTGGAGCCAGGGCATGGGGTAGCAGCCTTGCTGGGGCCTGACTTGGGCCGTGGTGTGGAAGGACATGGCCTCTGGGCTCTCACCTGCATCGTCACTGGAGGAATACAAAAGCAAAATGCCCCACGGAGACAAACGCAAACACCTAAGTTAGCTAAGACTTTAAAAGGGATACTTCACACAAAATCATTTTCTCTTCAACAATCAGAAGTGCTTGCCTCACAAGGACCGCATCCTTGCAAATCACAGGTCACTGGAGGTCCCTGTTCCAACTGACAGAGTGAGGAATGGGAGAAAATATTTGCAAATCACGTATGATAAAGACCTTGTATCTAGTATATATGGACTTTGCAACAACTTGGATGGATTTGGAGTCGATCATACTCAGTGATTTATCACAGAAACAAAGAACAGAGTTCCATATGTTCTCACTCATAAGCGGACCTTGAACAATTATCATAATACTATAAGAAAGGAATTGGCAAGAGTGGGAAACTGTCAGGGAAGGGGGGGTGGGATTGGCAGTTGAGGGAAACTGCGAGGAGAGGGAGGGGCAAACCTTGTCAACAAGGGTACCTGCATGATCAATGTCTGTATACCTAAACCTGAAGTGTACCCCACATCTTTATAATAAAAATAAAATAAAATAAAAAGAACTTCTACAATTGAGTAAAAAGAAAAAACATTGGCAAAGAACCTGAGTAGATATTTTCCCAGAGAAGACATACAAATGGCCAATAAGCATATGAGAAGATGTTCAACACCATTAGCAGTCAGGGAAGCGTAACTCAAAAGCACACTGAGATCCACGAGCACCCACTCGGAGAGCTGCAGGTGAAAAGTCTGATAGGACCATGTGTTAACAAGGTATGAAGGAACTGGAAGGCTCAGACCCCACTGTTGGGAATGTGAAAAGGTATAGCCACTCGGGAAAACAGCCTGGTGGTTCCTCCAACAGTTAAATATGAAGTTTTCATGTGATTCCAGCTATTCCACTCCTAGGTATACAGACAGCAGACATGAAAACATAGGTCTACACAAGAACATGTACTTAAATATTCATTGCAGCATTATTCACAATTGTCAAAAGGTGGAAACTGCCTAAATATCCATCGGTGCGTGAAAACGTGCGTGAAAACGTTGCATATACGCTTATTATTTGGCTATAAAAAGGAGTGACTTACTGACACATGCTACAACATGGATGAAACTTGAAAACAGTATGCTAAGTGAAAGGAGCCAGTCATAGAAGACCACACAGTGCGTGGTTCCGTTTATAATAAGACGTTCAAAATAGCCAGTCTATAAAGACAGAAAGAGATCAGTGGTTGCTGAAATCTGGGCCAGGACGTACATGCTTTTGTGGGTGTGCACGAAGAGGGAGGTGATAGATAAAGCGTGTGGTTTCTTTAGGAGGTGATGGAAAGAATCGACACAACTACTTAGAAATATTACCAACAGTGGTGATGGTTGCACAACTCTATGTATACAGTGAAAATCACTGAACTGTGTGTGGATTGAATTGTAGGTGAGTAACACCTTGATAAAGGTGTCATTAAAAACAACAGGTCAATCTGGCCCACACAGATCACGTCTCTAAAAAAAAATAAAAATAAAAATAAATTAGCCAGTCATGGTGGTGCATACCTGTAGTCCCAGCTACTTGGAAGGCTGAGGCAGAAGGATCAGTTGGGCCCAGGAGTCGGAGGAAGAGGGAGCTACAATCACACCACTGCACCCCAGCCTGGGTGACACAGCAAGACCCTTCTCTAAAAAAGTAAATAAATAAGAGCAACAACAGACAGAAATCAGCTAGAGGTGTACAGGAGCCGCCCTAAGGCATGGCCTGTGCTCTCCAGTGTTCCAGAGTCCCCACCACTCCCTGTTACTCTCCAGTACTGCAGCTGAGGGTCCGGTCCATTCAGCACAGCACTGACAGCTTTGGTCCTCACACCCTGCTCCTTCCCTCGCCTCACCCCTGTCCTGCTCCAGAGGCAGTTGACTTTGTGACCCCCATGTAAAGACATCAGTAGACTCAGAAAGGCAGAAATGCAACTGTAGGGCGTGACGGTCAAAAACGCCTCACAAGTGACGTGACGCACACCTGACTTCTGACTGCAGCACCTGCTTACTGCGTAGCAGTGAGCCAGGTGTCCTGGCTGTGCTTCTGAGAGGAGACTTTGCGACTAGGTCCCTGCAAAGGTGAATTCCGATGTTAGCCTGCCCTGAAGGTAGGAAGGTGTTTCCCGCCACTGACAGCCTGCATAAGCTCACCTGCATGTGCAAGGCCAAGTCAAGAGGAGACGCAGACATCAGCACCACAGGATGGCCTGCAGTCAGATACGCCTAGCCTGTCCTCAGAGGCCACACAATCCGAATCCAAATCCCCACCACACACCAAGCACTGAGTCACTCCAGGCCTCTTTTGAGTCCAGGTAACATCGCCTCTGAGGCTGGCATGGTTACGTCCCTCCTTGATGTGGCAGCCACCTCTTTCAATGGAGGGAACGCAGATCTTGGGCTCAGAGCAGCTCAAAAGTTCCAACACAGCTGTGGTGTAATGACAAGCTGGGGTAGGCATCATTCCTGTATCTTTGCTTTGGGCTGCCCCATATTTCTGACTGTACATAAATGGTTTCATTACACTTTGAGGAGCGAGAGATTCCTTTTAAAATAGTCAGTTTTCATGCGTGCATAATAACCCTCACACAGACATGCAGACATGTAGGGCAGTGGTTTTGTTCATTTTTACACTGTTATGTTCTTTGCTATACTTTTATTTTTTGTTGTTGGTTTTTTTTTGAGGGGGGTTTCTTTGCTGTACTTTTAAAAGAGAAAGCACTTTAAGCAACCCAAACAAGGGAATGCCTAAAGTGCAAAGGACAGCATAAAAATAATCAGCCAGCCCACAGAGTAACATAGAAAAACATGAAAATGTAGAATAACATAACTGAACAAAGCAGAATGCTCAATTTCCCTATCCCAATGGCACAACCAAGTCAACTTTTGCAAGAAGAGGAAGCGGGGCAAAAGGGAACGTGGGAAAGCAGAAGTCGATGCCTCTTTCCAAGCAAGTTTCTTTATGGTTGTCACAATGCAGCTTATGCAATAATATTTTACTTCTTATTCAGCATTCAACTAAAAGACTGATGGAAAGGAAACCTTCAGGTAACAAGCAATGCAGGTAGTTTGTGGATAAGGAATAAGCTAACAAAGGTAGCATGGGAATAACTAAAGTCGCAGGGTGAATCAGAGAACGGAAAGACTTGCTAATTATAGCTTCTTAACTACTCAAAGATATCCAAGAAGACACAAAAAAATGGAAAAATATTCCATGCTCACAGATATGAAGAATCAACATTGTTAAGATGTCCATCCAACCAAAGGCAATCTATAGATTCAACACAATACCCTGTAAGTTACCAACATCATTCTTCTCAGACCTGGAAATGACAAGACAGAAATTCATATGGAAACATAAATGACCATAAATAGCCAAAACAATCCTCAGCAAAAGAAAAAAAGTGGGAGATATCACACTTTTGGACTTTAAACTTTATTATAAGGCTATGATAATCAAAACAGCCTGGTATTGGCACAAGAACAGGCATATAGACCAATGGAAGAGATTCCGGAAGCAAAGCCTAAATTCCTCAACCAACTCATCTTTTAAAAAGACTCCAGCAATAACCACTGGGGAGAGGAGAACCTATTCAGTAAATGGTGCTGGGAAAACTGGCTGACCACATGCAGAAGATTGAAACGGGACCCCTACCTATCACCATACACAAAAATTAACACTAAGTGGATCAAAGACCTAAATGTATAATTGCCAACTATAAGAATCTTAGAAAATGCAGGAGACACCCTTATGGAAATTGGAACTGGGAACCAATTCCTACTCAGAACCCTAAAGGCCAATACCTTAAGAAATAAGATAGACAAATGGAACCTCATCAAATTAATGAGCTTCTGCAAAGCAAAAGGAACCATCAAGAGAGCAGGGAGACAGCCCACAAAATGGGAAAAAATATTTGCCAACTGTATAGCTGACAAAAGCCTAATATCTAGGATCTACAAGGAACTCAAACACGCTGAAAGAAAAAAAGCAAACACCCCTTTTAAAAAGTGGGCAGGTTGGGCTTGGTGGCTCAGCCTGCTTTCCCGTGCTTTGGGAGGCCGCTTTGTGAGTGGATTGCCTGAGCCTGCGGGTTCGAGACCCACCTGGGTAACTTGGCGAGACCTCATCTCTACAATAAATCAAAAAATTAGCCAGGCGTGGTAGCGCACGCCTGTAGTTCCAGCTACTTGGAAGGCTGAGGCGGAAGGTTCACCGGAGCCCAGCAGGCTGAGGCTGCGGTGGCCGAGAGCGGCCACTGCACTCCAGTCTGGGTGACAGAGTAAGACTCCAACTCAAAAAAAAGGGGGCAAAAGACATGAATAGACACTTCCCAAAAGAAGATATATGGGCAGCCAACAGACACATGAAAAAGTGCTCAGTCTCTCATCATCGGAGAAATGCAAATCAAAATCACGCTGAGATACCAACTAACCCCAGTAAAAATGGCTATCATTAATACAACAAATAACAACAGATGCTGACAAGAATGCGGAGAAAAAAGAACGCTTCTACACTGCTGGCGGGAACGCAAACTAGTGCAATCTCTTCGGAGGACTGTGTGGCGATTTCCAAAAGAACTAGAAATTGACCTTCCACATGACCCAGCAAATCCCCTGTTGGGAATGTACCTGGAGGAACTCAAGTCATTCTACCAAAAAGATACATGGGTTGGTTCAAAAAGATTAGCATGGTTGGTTCCATGTTTTTGCTCTTGTGAACAGAGCTGCACACGCATTCACAATAGCAAAAACATGGCACCAACCATGCTGCCCCCTGAAGCTGAACTGGATAACAAAAATGTGGTACATATACACAATGGAATATAATGCTGCCATAAAGAAGGACAAACATATGAACTTTGCAGCAACTTGGATGGATTCAGAATCTATCATGCTCAGAGATCTATCACAGCAGCAAAGAACTGAGTACCATATGTTCTCACTCATAAGTGGACCTTGGACAATTATAATACTATAAGAAAGGGACTGGCAGCAGTGGGAAACTGCCAGGGGAGGGGGATGGGATCGAAGTTGAGAGAAACTGCCAGGGGAAGGAGGGGCACACCTCATTAACAAGGGCACCTGCATAGTGAACATTTGTATACCTTATCCTGAATTGTACTCCACATCTTTAAAAAAAGCTGACAAACACCCCAAACATCACCAAATCCAGAAAACGTACAGTGGTTGTGCTAATTGCCACCCAGCACTCCTCTGTTATAGCCTGACACACACTTGGACTTGCCTTGTTCATTTTTTTTTTGGTTGTACATTTTTGGTCATCCACTTTTTATATGAACATGACTGTCACATCACTCTCTATAGAGTGAACAAAAAAAGGACTGATTCTTTATTCTGGCCTGAATGATTAACATGCATTTGTTGGTTTGGCAGTTTTGGCTAGATGTAGGTCCAGTCCATCTGCATGTCTGAAGATGCGAAGTACTTTCCACAGACCCAGTTCTGACTTTGTCTATTTCTTGTTTCTCTGCCACGGCTTCTAGGTGTCTGGTACCCATGCGACATGGCACAGGACATATTCCTATCCTAGGACTCCTGGTCCTGCACTGTGTGTCTGCACAGTAGGTACTGAAGCATTGCTGGAAGACATTCCAATGACAAGAAGGATAGACACAGCTTAATTCCACACAGACGTTCCTGTGAGCCATGCACCTGCATCCCACTGAGCCCAGAGTAAACTCAACTTCCCCACTGCCGGATTCTGCAGGTGCCGTGGCCACCCTCACACCACGGCCTGTGGGGGAAGGATGAGAGGGTGGGAGCTGGGACTGGGGAACATCGGTCTTCACTGGTTGGAGTCCAACATTGATCCTTCACAAATGGTGTCATCCGCGTCACCACGTGAACACTGCATGGGTCCCTCTCAGACTCTTGGAAAGGAGGGAGCTTTGCAATTTGTCAGGCTCTGGAGTAGGCACGGGCAGTCAAGAAACCTCAGAATAAGACCTGAAAAGGAAAGGGCAGCAAGGGACAAGAGCCCTCTCCCACATTCCAGCCTCTGATGTCCTTGATCTCGGCTGACACCCCTCAGCCCAGCCCTTGTTCCCTGAAAGTCTCACAAGGACCCTCTGAATAGCAAAAGGGAACTGTCACCCAAAGTATATCCACCTGGGAGACAGTCCCATGACCTAAAGAGGAAGAGACATGAGTGAGATCGGGGGAAGGTTCATTCTGGCAGCCAGTGCTGAGTTTGGCCAGCAGGTCTGCACTGTAAACAAACTCAACCCTATGTCACGTGTTCCCAGGGAACCTGCATTAGCTAGCTATTGCTGTGTAACAAATTATGCAAAACGTCAAGGCCTAAAACAACAGTAAACACACATTGTCACAAAAACAAAAAAGCAAAAAAAAAAAAAAAAAAAAACCCACAACAGGTGTTGGCAAGGCTATAGAGGAAAGGGAATGCTGTTGTCAGGAACGTAAGCCAGTTCAACCTTTGTGGAAAGCAGTGTGGTGTCTTCACAAAGAACTAAAGATTGAGCAACCATACATCCAGGAATCCCACTTCTGGGAATATACCGAGAGAAACATCAGTCAAAAAGGCACTGGCACACGTATGTTCACTGCAGCACTATTCACAATAGCAAAAACAATAGCAAAGATGTGAAACCCACACAGATGCCTATCAAAAGCGGATTAGATATAGAAAATGTGGTACATATACATGATGGAATACTATGCAGTCATAAGGAACAAAACCATGTCTTTGTGGCAACATGGATACGGCTGTAGACCAGCATTCTCAGTGAATTATTACAGAAACAAACAAACAAAAGTGAACACTGCAGTTTTTGCTCATAAGTGGGCCCTGAACATGGGGCACACGAGCACAAAGGTGGAAAAATCCAAAGCTGGGCACTAGCAGCAAAGGGGAAAGCAAGAGGGGAGATAAGAGACACACATCACCCTGCGGGTGCCTGGTCCACCACCAGGTGGGGAGAGGGCTTGCTAGGAGCCCAAACCTCACCTGCATGCAACTGACTGATGTAGCAAAATCCTTAGGCATACCCCACAACTCTAAAATAAAAAGTGCAAAAAACAAATCATGGTAAAATGCACGTGACATAAAATCTCCCACCTTAACACCCGTGACATGTACAGGTCAGCAGCACTGAGTACATTTACGTTGCTGGGCAACCATCACCACCGTCCACTCACACAACTCTTCCACTTTCAAAACGGAAACTCTGTACCCAATAAATAAGAACTCCCCAACTCCTCTCCTTCCAGTCCCTGACAACCACTGCTCTAATTTCTGTCTCCATGAATTTGACTACTCTGGGGTACTGCACATAAGTAGAATTCTACAGCTTTTGTTCTCTTGTGTCTGGCTTATTTCACTCAGCATAATGTCCTGAAGTTTCTTCATGTTGTAGTATGTGCCAGAATTCCCTTCTTTTTTAAGGCTGAATAGTATTCCACTGTATGGATAGACCACATTTGGTTTACTCATTCATCTATTGATGGGACACCTGGGTTGCTTCCAGTTTTGGGCTACTGTGAGTAAATACTATGAACACAGGTGTGCAAATAAGTCAGAGACTGTGCTTCATTACCAGACATGGGATTGCTTGTTGAATCATATGGTAATTCTATGTTTACTTTTTTGAGGCACCATCATACTGTTTTTCTACAGTTGTTGCACCATTCTCACATGCCTTCCAACAGTGCACAAGAGTTCCGATGTCTCCACATCCTTGCCAACACTTGTTTTCTGCTGTTTTCACAGGAGCCATCCTAAGGAGTCTAAAGTGGTTTTCACTGTGGGTTTTGTTCGTACTACTAATCAGTGATGTTGAATATCTTTTCATGTGGTCATTGGTTATTTAATTGTTACCTTTGGAGAAATATCTATTCAAGTCTTTTGCCCATTGTTTAATTGGGCTATTTGTTTTTATTGTTGTTGGCGTGTAGGTATTGATCTTAGATATGAACCCCTTATCAGGTATATGGTTTGCAGGTACTTTCTCCCATCCCATAGGTGACCTTTGCATGCTCTGCTCTGTCCTTTGACACACAGAACTTTTAGATTTTCTTGTAGTCCAGTTTATCTCTTTTTAATTTGTAGCGTGTACTTTTGGTGTTACATCCAAAAACAACACCACACCCGATGTCCTGAAGCTTTCCTCGTATGTTTTCTTCTAGGAGTTTCATAGTTTTAGCTCTTTCATTAGGACTTTCACCCATCGTGAGTTAATTTTTGTGGATGTTGTAATGTCAGTGTCCAACTTCATTCCTTTGCAGGTGGATGTCTGGGCACCATTTACTGAGGACACTGACCTTTCCTCATTGGACAGCCTTGAACTCTTGGCCAAAAATTATTCAGCCATGTATGATCAGGCTTATTTCTGGGCTCAGAATCCTATTCCATTGCTCTATAACTCTGTCTAGGCCAGTTCTGTGCTGTTTTGATTACTAGAGCCTGTAATAAGTTTTCGACCACCAGCTTTGTTCTTTTTCAAGTCTGTTTGGGCTATTCAGGGTCCCTTGAGATTCCATATGCCTATACATTTGCTTTAGTTCTTACAGTTCTTTAGTGGAATCCTGAGGGGTTTCAAACTACTTAAATTTCCTTGTAGGGACTTCATCAAAAATTCTTTGTCTAGGCCAATGTTCAGAAGAGTATTTCCTAGGCTTCATTCTAGAACTTTCACAGTTTCAGGTTTTATATTTAAGTCTTTAACCTAGGTGGAGTTAATTTTTGAATATGGTGAGAGATAGGGGTCGTTTCATTCTTCTGCATCCAGCTAGCCAATTTACCCAGCACTGTTTCTAGAATGCACTGCCCTTTCTCCCATTGCTTATTTTTTGTTGATTTTGTCAGGAATCAGTTGGTTGCCTAGGTTCTCTATTCTGTTCCATTAACCTGTCTGCATATGTACTGGTAGTATAATTTGACACCAGGTAATAGGATGCCTCTGTATTTGTTGCTTCCAACACTCTAACCAACAACTGCAGAATAGATCTTCTCATCTCCACATGAAACACTCTCCAAAACTGGCCATAAAGCAAGTCTCAGTAAATTTTAAAAATCCAAATCATACCAAGCATCTTCTTGGGCCACAGTGGAATAAACTGAGAAATCAAGACCATGGGAAACTCTCAAAAATACACAAGTCAGTGGAAACTAAACACCTTGCTCTTGAATGACTTTGAATAAACAACAAAATTAAGGCAGAAATCATAAACATTTGTGAATCAACATTTGCGAATACCAAAACCTCTGGGATACAGCAAAAGCAGTGCTAAGAGGAAAGGTTTAACATTAAGTGACTATATTAAAAAGATACAAAGAACTCACATCAACAATTTGACATCACACCTCAAGGGACTAGAGAAAAAACAATCCAAATCCAAACCTAATAGGAAAAAGAAATTACAAATATTAGTGCAGGATAACTTGACACCAAAAAAAAAAAAAAAGATAAAGGGTTGGCAAAGCTGGGCTCAGTGGCTCAGCTTGTAATCCTGCGCTTTGGGAGGCCAAGGTGAGTGGATTGCCTGAGCCCATGGGTTCGAGACCCACCTGGGCAACTTGGCGAAACCTCATCTCTACAATAAATAAAAAAAACTAGCCAGGCGTGGTAGCACGCGCCTGTAGTTCTGGCTATTTGGAAGGCTGAGGCGGAAGAATCGCTGGAACCCAGCAGGTCGAGGCTGTGGTGGCTGGGAGCAGCCAATGCACTACAGTCTGGGCAACAGAGTGAGATGCCAACTCAAAAAAAAAAAAAAAAAAAAAAAAAGGATTGGCAAATCCAAAAGTTGATTCTTTAAGAGTAGGAGCAAAATTGACAGACTGCTACCTACCTTAACAAGGAAAAAAGAGTACATTTGAAAAATTACAATCAGAATAATAAGAGAGACCAGGGAAATGCCAAAAAAAACCAAACACCTCAACAAATATCATCAGAGACTACTGTGAATACCTGTATGTATACAAACTAGAAAATTTAGAGGAAATGGATAAATTCCTGGAAACATACAACCTCCCAAGATTAACCCAGGAAGAAATAGAAATCCTGAACAGACCAATACTTAGCAATAAAATTGAATCAGGAATAAAAAAATCTTCCAACAACAACAAAAACCATTCAGAACCACATGGATTCACAGCCAAATTTTACCACATGTACAAATAAGAGCTGGTCCTAATCTTACTGAAATTATTCCAAAAAAAAAAAAAATCAAGGAGAGCAGATTCCTCCTTAACAAAGGACACAACAAGAAAAGAAAACTACAGGCCAACATCCCTGGTGAACATAGATGCAAAAATCCTCAACAAAATACCAGCAAACTGAACCCAACAGCATACCAAAAACAGAAACCATCACAAGCAAGTGGGTGTTCTTCCAGGGATACAAGGATGGTTCAACATGCACAAATCAAGGAATGGTATTCCCTGCATAAACAGATCGGAAAAGAAAATGATATAATCAATTCTCTCAACATATACAGAAAAGGCTTGTGATACAATCCAATATCCCTTTCAAGATCAAAACCCCAAACTAGGCATTGAAGCCACATACATCAAAATCCCAACAGGCTGAGAGCCCCTTCATGGTGGGACTGGAAGGGACTGGAAGACAGAGATAACCAGGTGTGTAAGCTCCTGCCAAGGAGTGAGGAAGGCTGGTGTGCTGATTCACACCTGTAATCCCAGTGCTTCAGGCTCTGTGCCAGGAGGATCACTCGAGCCAAGTAGTTGAGACCAGCCTGGGCAACATAGTGAGACCTTGTCTCTACAAGATCTCAAAAGATTAGCAGGTGTGGTGGTGCCTGCAGTCCCAGCTACTCAGGAGGCTGAGGAGGGAGGACGGCTGGAGTCCAGGAGGCAGAGGCTGCCGTGAGCTGGGATCATGCCAGTGCAGTCTGGCCTGGGCAACAGCCCTAGAAAGGAGTGACTAACGTCCCAACATGCTAACAAGAAGGAAACTCAAAACATTTTGGCGAGTCAAGGAAGCCAGACACAAAAGACTACGTAATAGAAAACTCACTAATAGAAATCCAGAGAGCAGAAATCCACAGCGCAGGCAAAACTGCAGAGAAAGGAAGCATGGTTGTCAGGGGCTGGGGGATAAAAGCAGGAACTGCTGATGAGGATGGGGTCTTCTTCTGAAATGATCAAAGTCTTCTGGAACTAAAATAGAGGCGACAGATCCACTCAGTGAATGTCCCAAATGTCACCAAACTGTGCACTTTGCAAGGGTGACTTCACGCCATGTGTGTGTGTCACCTCCATCCCGGGACAGAAGAAATGGACCCGATGTCGTAGACAGAGGGATGGCAGCATGGACTCTTTGACCGCTGAGGGGCACCATGGGCCAGTGGATGAGGCCGACCCAGGAACAGAGACCCAGGACACCGCAGGGCAGGTGGGCTGGCCTGTGGCTCCTGCTGTCATCTCCCAAGGGATGCCACTGGCCCTGCAGCTGCCTCCTCAGAGCTGCAGGAGGACCCCAGAGAGACCCAGGCATGGGGGCACTTCCAGGTGCCGCAGGCAGAGCAATGCCACCAAGGTGCAGACCATCTTCTGACCCAAGGACACCCAACTGGTTACCCACTTCCTCCCCATCTGCAGTCGAAGACATGTGGGCTCCCTGCCCAGTAAGAGCCAGGGAAGGATGGAGCGTGGGTCCCTCAGGTCCGAATCAGGCTCTGGGGTCAAACCAGACATGCTCCAGGACAGACCTTCAGAGCTGCTGTCCCTGAGCCAGGCTTAAGTGCCTCACCAAGCCTGGGGGTGTGGACATCACCCTCACGGTGAGGACCAGGGGCCAGGGAGCCAGTCCCCTCTTGGCCTGTGTCCCTTCAGTGTGCACCTGTCACCGTGGACATGGGTTGAATCAGTAAGTCAGACAAATACAGCCCTGCAATCATCCCTGGCGCCCTGATAGGGTTCAGTGTCAGTGTTTCTTAGGTTGTGTGGCCCTGAGTAAATGACTCCCCCCTCTGACCGTCTTCTCTATAAATGGGGAGTTTTACGAATTGAATTGGTCCCCTTACAATTTGTATGTTGACATGTAACACCCAGTGCCTCAGAGCATGACTGTGTTTGAAGATAGCCTCATTAAAGATGTAATTGGGTAACCTGAGAAGCAACAGAAAAACAAAGTGGGCTTTTCTCCCAAATGTAAAGCTGGAAACTTTCAGCTCTGCACAGGGACGAGGACCAAGAATCAAGAAAGGAAGAGAGGCGCCCTGGCCTGCGCTGTTGTGCTGGGACGGGCTAGACCTCAGGACACACTGGGCATGGCCAATCCCAGGTCGTCCACAGCAAGGGTGCCCTGGCTGATTGTGGGGTCCACTGGGGAGACCTCATGGTCCTGGCAAAGGACCCTAATTGCTGGGGTCAAGGGGTCTCTGAACGAATCCTCGTGCAGCTTCAGGGGGCTCTGCCACTGCCCAGGGGTCTTCTGGCGCTCCTGGGAGCCCATTTGAGTCCAATTAGTCAAAAGGGCAGCAGTGAGTGCAGCCAGCAGGGTGGAGGGCTTCTCAGGGGATCCATCTTGGGGCACAGGCTGCCACTCATGGATCAGGCCTGGCCTGGCAGGGCAGAGGAATCAGGCTCAGGCAACGCAACCTCTGGCTGTGGGGTGGTGACAGCCCCCTCTGCGGTCGTCGTGTCTTGGGGCAGGACCATCACAAAGCCACAGTCCAGGGGCCAGGCAGGAAAGGACACATGCCACACGCGTGACTGCACTTCTGTGGGCACCTGGTGGGCGAGTTCACAGCCGGGACGTAGAAGGGAGGCTCCCAGGGAGACGCAGGGAGTGTCCCCTGGGCTGGAGTTGTGTTGGGGTGACAGGGAGTCTCGGCATAGATGGGGGCGACGGCGGCAGGCACCCTGAGAGTGTCTGACATCGTTGACTGTATCCTTACAAATGGCTAGCCAGTGTCACGATTACCAAGGTGACACACAGAGTCCACCATGAAAGAAGACTTGGACTAAGTTTGAAATCAGCACTTGATCATTTAGGGAAACAGATCCGTGAAACGTGTAGTTGGGTTTATTGGTTGTATAATGGGGCTTAAATGTTTAGGGAACTGTGCTTGCTGGATGTCAATGCTTAATAAACTGAATGTTAAAAATTAACCAAAAATGTTAAGACACTCCAAGTGAGAACAGGAAGGCGTGAGAAGGTCCATCTCTTTCCTCAGCTTCCAGCCTTTTCCACTGAGGCCTGAGGTGACGGCACCATTCCTGCCACTCCATTGCTTAACATTGCAATTCACACTGCATTAGTTTAATGGCAGAAACAAGCAAACCAAAGCTCCTGTGTTTAGAGACTGGCTTCCTAAGAGGCCAGATGCAATGCCTCACATCTGTAATCCCAGCACTCTAGGAGGCCAAGGTGAGAGAATCACTTGAGGCCACAATGTTGAGACCAGGCTGAGCAACAGAGCGAGAGCTCATCTCTGCAAACATTTTTAAAACTGGCCAGGTGTGGTGGTACCTGTAGTCCCAGACACATGAAAGGCCAAGGTGGGAGGATGGCCTGGCCCCCGGAGTTGAGGCTGTAGTGAGCTATGGTTGTGCCACTGCATTCCAGCCTGGGCCTCAGAGCAAGATCTTAACACAAAAAGAAACTGGCTTCCCTGGAAATGGCGGTCACCATCTGGAAGTCACCATCTGTACGACAACTCCTGAAGCACTGAGGGGAGAGGCCCACGCGGCCTCCACCCTGTGGTCCTCCCCCCGACCCCCGCAGCACGTGAAGGCTGAGATTCCTGAAAGCACACCTGCTCAGGCTGAGGAAGGTGCTCAGGGAGTCACAGCATGCTAGGAGGCTGGGTTGTGGCGATAAGTACTGCTCCACCTCCTTCCGGAATGGCCCTGTCCAGCTCCAAGGAAGCCCAAGGGGCTCTCCATCCCCAGTCATCC